>OZ007587.1:89941672-90541672 GCA_963931845.1 Maratus michaelseni
CATTTGCATTTTGTCTTACGTACCATGATAATGGATTATGCCCAAAATCCCAGTGTTGAAATAGCATTCCATGTTTAGGATACAATTGAAAAAGAGAGGCATAGGTATCGAATTTATCTTTTACAACTGGTTTATGTAAATTTTTGGTTTTGTAATTGAGCCATTCCCACATTTGTTCTCTAAGTTTAACAATTTCATTGGCATCTAACACGTTTTCGACAATTTCAACACCATCATTCTCTAAAGTGTAACCGTTACAATCATCATACAACATTTCAATATTTAAAGAATTCAATCTTTATTAAAAAAAAAAAAAAAAAAAAAAAAAATATGTAACTTTTTTTTTTTTTTTTTTTTTTTTTTTTTTTTTTTTTTGCTTATGTTATCAACTCAGATTTCAGTTTCTAAAATATTTTGAAAGCTCCAAGTCTAACTTGACCAAAAAAAAAAAAAAAAAAAAAAAAAAAAAAAAATATGTAACTTTTTTTTTTTTTTTTTTTTTTTTTTTTTTTTTTTATTATTACTTGAATTAATTGAAACATTTTTTAACAACATTATGATGAGTTGCCATCGTTCCGACTTCAATACCGGGACAAGGATACTTCATGAGCTTGCATGAATGTTTATGATCACAATCGATAACATCTACTCCAATTTTCAACCATATTCTGGCCACATTTCGAAAACCACAAATATTCTTAAAGAAATAATATTGAAAACGTCCACGAACTCGCAATTGTATTTCACCGGGAAATGTATCAGAGATAAAATCATGGAGTTCATCTAACCAGGTACTTGCATGAAGTTTATATCTGGCAACGGGTTTAATGGATAAACATCTTTTAATTTCTGAATTGTAAAATCGATCTTTATTTCGCATTTTAGATCTTGTAGAATATATATCTCTTAAAGTTAACCAGTAATACTCCTTTGGAGGTATTCGCAGAGTATAAACATCTCTTCGAGTAGTAGCAAATGCAATTTCCAAAGGAAATAAATTTCCATCTTCACAATCCATGCAAACTACCTCTGCATACAACATGATTTTAGTGTATGAGAATGTAATAATACGTAGATATCGTACGATTTATATATATATATATAGTATAAAAAAAAAAAAAAAAAAAAAAAAAAAAGTTACATTTTTTTTTTTTTTTTTTTTTTTTTTTTTTTTGTAGGGTATGAGCTTAGACTTTGGAGCTTTCAAAATATTTTAGAAACTAAAATCTGAGTGGACAGTCTAAGCTCATACCCTACAACAAAAAAAAAAAAAAAAAAAAAAAAAAAAAAAAAATGTAATTTTTTTTTTTTTTTTTTTTTTTTACACTGATATATCACTTTGTAAAATATTTTCCAAATTCCCTTCATATTTTTTTAATTGGATTTGGATTCTTTCCAATATATATCCCCTCCGAAACCTCTTTCTCCGCGGAGCGTTTTTGAAAGATCATTTTCAACTACAGGTTTTAGAGTTGGTCGCACAACAATTTGGAACACAGCTTGTGCTATGGGTGTACCTTCAGGTAACACAACTGTTTTAAAATGGCGATTTTCCAAAATTACACCAACAGTTCCTCGATAGTCAGGATCAATGACACCTCCATGAACGCTAAGAAATTTGGTAGCTATGGAAGATTTGTCCCATATAAACATTCCTAAATAGGAAGGAAATTCAAAGATAAGACCCGTGTCAACTATTTTTTGTTGACCAGGTTCAAGTATCAACTCGAAAGGAGTATAAAGATCATATCCTATAGAGTCTCCTTCTTGACGAGTTGGATCCTTAGCTTCTGGGAAGTTTTTGGCAAATGATATGTTTGGAAGAAATTGGTTGTAGATATAAGCTAACAGTCGGTTTATAAAACATTGGAAGACCATTTTGCCAGTAAGGTTTAAGAGATGAACAGTGGAAAAATCTTGCAGGGTAAACCACTTAAATAGGAATTTTTTTTTTTTTTTTTTTTTTTTTTTTTTTTTTTTTTTTACTTGTTTGTTGGCATCTGCAAGTTTTTTAACAATTCCTCTCCTACCGTTTTCCAATCTCTTGCATCTATAAACTGCTGGGAATATACATTGCCAAGAGTTTTTATTACATTTTCATTCACATTTTTAATATCGGGATAATAGTCGGAATGTTTATGCAAAAAACCTTCTGCCCAGGATTTAACCTGCTGCACTTGAAAACAAATCTGATCATCCAACAAGTCTAAATTTGAAACATAAAAATTGAGTAATGCTAAAAAAATTACGCATGCTGAATCCGTTCCCGTTAAACTTTCAATGTTCAAATCTTCATCGAAAAATTCGTACATGGCTCGTACGCCCTGAGAGTGCATTCGGTATTCGGCTCGTATAGGAATTAAAATAGTCGCTAAATATTGTTTCAAATCTTTTGGCCTGAATCCACGAAAACCATCTACTGCTAAAATTTGATAAATTTTTCGGGTAAAAACGACATCATCAGAGCTGTTGTTTCGGATCCATTGATTCAAGAGTTTCATCCATTCCGATTCGTCTACCGGTATATCCTTCATGGTATGTTTAAATGTACTAGCGAGTACTGTCATCAGTTGATCCCGATAAGTGGCATTGAAAGTATCGGGAACGTCTTCGGTAATCCATCCTACCAATTCCTCAGCCAACTGGCGACGATGAAATTGAATTGTATCGGAAGGACGACCATTAACGACTTGAAGGATCAATTTTTGCATTAATAAATTTTGAATCTCTTCATTTAACAATTCTATTGACGAGTGTTTCGGGACTGATGGTTTTAAAGGGTATTTGTTTGGCGAAACTGGCCGAACATACGAACACGACGGAAGGGGAGTATTTTGACTGCAAGTAGCCTTGGACGATTCCGTTGGAGACTGTACAGGATATGGGCCCAAAGTACCGAATATCTTTTTGGGTAAAGACTGTTCCATACTCGACGCGGATGCCATGCTCTTTAAATTTTTTAACAAACCACGATAAAGGTCTTTTAGTTATATGAAGAGTGTATTTTAAATCCTCTTGTATGTTGAAGGACTTTGTTCGAGTGACTAAAACAACGTAGTGACAAACGGGAGTAGAGACGTGCTTATTGAAACGTTGAGCGGCAGACCATTGTATAAAGGGTATATCCATGAGTGATGCTTATGTCATTGTAAACAGTTTTTTTTTTGTAGGGTTATGAGCTTAGACTCAACTCAGATTTCAGTTTCTAAAATATTTTGATAGCTCCAAGTATAACTCGTCAAAAAAAAAAAAAAAAATGTAACTTTTTTTTTTTTTTTTTTTTTTTTTGACGAGTTAGACTTGGAGCTTTCAAAATATTTTAGAAACTAAAAATCTGAGTTGACAGTCATAACCCTACACACAATTTTTTTTTTTTTTTTTTTTTTTTTTTTTTTTTTTTTTTTTGACGAGTTAGACTTGGAGCTTTCAAAATATTTTAGAAACTAAAAATCTGAGTTGACAGTCTAAGCCCATAACCCTACACACAATTTTTTTTTTTTTTTTTTTTTTTTTTTTTTGACGAGTTAGACTTGGAGCTTTCAAAATATTTTAGAAACTAAAAATCTGAGTTGACAGTCTAAGCCCATAACCCTACACACAATTTTTTTTTTTTTTTTTTTTTTTTGACAAGCCAGACTTGGAGCTTTCAAAATATTTTAGAAACTGAAATCTGAGTTGACAGTCTAAGCCCATAACCCTACAAAAAAAAAAAAAAAAAAAAAAAAAAAATTTTTTTTTTTTTTTTTTTTTTTTTTATGGTTATGAGCTTAGAGTCATTCAGAAATATTTATCCAAATTTAGTAAAAACCATCTTTTCTTTACGTAAACTCATCTTCAGTAACCCCACTCAGAAGCTCTCAGCCCCCCCCTCCTTCCTCCTCTGAATCCTCTTCGCTCACTACATAGGGAATCATGCTCACCTCTCCACCCGGCATCATAAAATTACAAATTTCTGCCTTCTTCTTCCCTTTCGCCATGTAGCCAGAAGCTTCGTAGCTCAATTCCCCTTTCGAATCTCTCTTTTGGCTCTGGATTCGGTTGACCGTCGACAAATGATCGTTGATTGAAAAAGTATACTTGACGCCCGCTTCTACGAGCAAGACGACGCCCCGACCTCTCGTTGCCATGCGATGCAGCAATTCCGCCTGCACAAACCATTTCCACCGAAGGCTATTCAAGACCAGATTACTCCAGTAACTCGGATCGTCCATCTTCCAAAACGTGAGGTTCAGCAGCGTGCAAAATATTTTCTTTTGGCTGATAAAGAGTTTTTCCGTGTCCACCCATTGACAGTCTTCCACGTCCATGACCCAAGCCGTGGCTTCGGAGAGCGCCACGTCGGCTCGACTGTACGTAAATTCCACGTGCTCGTCCACGCGCTCGGGGTATTTCCGTAGGTACTTGACCGCGACGCACGTACTCGAGACGTACTGCTCCAATTTCTTTATTTTGCGGTAAATGGCATACTTCTTGGGATCGCGGCATCGGTAGTGCGCTTCCAAGAGCACGTTACCCCAAATCACCCATCCCAGGCTCGGGTGCCGGATGCCATGGACATGGAGGGCATTCCAGACCGAATGCAGAATAGCCTGCGTCATGTACTCAATCAATCCGTTGACCTTTTTCTGGAAGCCTTTGGTGACGAGGGTCCCGTCCGCCCGTTCGTACACGTACCGCTTCTTCGAGAGGACGAGGAGTCGTTTCATACGCTGCTCATACTTTAGTTCCACGTCCCTCAGATTCAGAAACGTGTTGACGGGTTGGCAATGATCGTACGGATACTGATGCACCATCAGCGAGTCCGTGTCGGCGTAGCAGACGCGGTACCCTCGACTCTTGAAGTAGTGATAGGAACCGAGCAATTGGTAGCGGGATAAGGTGACGATGGTGATGGCAATGACCAGGTACGCGAGGGGGGAATCCTTGTTGGCCATGACGCCGTACAGGGAATTGACTAATATTTTAATGCCCAGTTGCACATTGAAATGGTAAATATCGTGCGTCCGTTGCCATTCGCGTTGATGCCACTGCCGCCTCTCGATAAAATGCCGCACAATGTGCGGCAAGAAGGCTTCGGTATGGGAATTGATGACAATGACGAAGGGATGGCGGTCCGGATCAAAGGCGGGGTAGCGAAATTGAGGCGTGCATTCCACGTCTTTTTCAAAATCGGCGTGCGAGTGAGTTTGGTACGGGATGCACGTCAAGTGCTGCCCGTACTCGGGTTTCAGCGCGAGCCAGTCCTCGCGGCTCAGGATGGTGCACGTCCCGTAACAGAGATTGCTGCTCACGAGCGTGCTCGGGTACATGCTCGCAAAGTCCAGGACCGAGACGTCCTCGTACAGTTGTTCGGGCAGGCAATAATTCAGGGCGCCCTGATACGTGCGCTGATTCCCCAAGAGCTGCTGATGTTTGGTAAAATCGACGTGAAAAAATTTGGGATGGATGAAATAGCCGAGTCGCGTGCCGTACGTTTTAAACAGTTCGAGTAAATAGCGCGAATTGCCGAGATGCAAGGCCTCGACGGCATTGAGGGACGTGAAATTGGCACGCTCCACAAGGAAAGAGAGTACGTACTCTTTTTCAAAGAGGCGGTGCACTAAATACGAATCGTTTAAACAGTACTCGAGGTAGGTGCGAAACGTACCGAAATCTTGCGCGCGCGAGACAGTGTCGGGGCGCAAAGCGTGAAAACAGCGCTCGACATTCTCTTCTTCAAACAGGTCGCGGGACAGGGACCGCTGGCGATACCAACTCCAGATGCCGGTCGCTTTCACGGGCAGTTTGGTTTCCCCTTTCAATTTGATGCGCGCCACGTCGTCCAGTTTAAAACTGGGTAAATCGTACCTCGAAAAGGTTTTAAAGTAGGTATACAGGTCCAGGGTCAAGGCATCGCGGTACGAGACGACCAGGTCCGTGCCGACTTTTTCGGATCGGTAGTCTTTCAAGAGGGAGTACATGCGGAGCCAGAGGAGACGCGCAAACAGGCAGGGTAAATCGAACGCGTTAATATTATACCCGGTCAGCACGTGCACGTCGTCTAGCAAGCGATGAAAATGAGTGAGGAGCTCCGGCTCGGTGAGGAAGGCGTTGGAATGAGAGGAGAGAGGTTGATGGATCCCTTCCGGCAGGAGATAGAGTAACCAATGCCGAACGCCCTGTCGCCGATTCCACTTGTAGAGGCTAATCATGACGATTCGATCCGTGGCATAGAGTCCCATGGGAACGTGATTGCCTTGGAGAGGTACCGACTCTAAATCGAAGGCGGCAAAAGTCCAATCGGGTGGATCTTTGCGATCGGGCAGGAGGACGAGCGCGTCGACGAGCCCTGGGACTTTGTCGTTCAACTCGTACCATTTATAATAAAAAGAAAAACACTGATACCGGAGACAGAGATCAATGTAGATGCGCGTCAACCAATCTTCTGGATCGTAATAACCCATTTTAAAACGGTTAAACAGTCGCCCCACATTTTTAATGGAAGCCGACGTGTAGACTTTATAGAAGGGTTTGGAACGGTAGTCCAATTTCCCTCGGGCGAGTCGCTCTTTGAAATAGGGTAAAATTTTCTTGGCCTCGCCGACTTGTTGGTGCAAGACACGACTGCCTGGAAAATGAAATTGAATGGCTTGAACGACGCGATCAATGTGATGGGTACAGACTCCGATCCATTCTTCATAATATTTTTCAATGACGTGTCGTTGACCCTCCTCGTTTAAAAAGGTAACGCGGACTTGAATGATGTTGTTTTGAGTGCGAAGGCGTTCCCAACGAATAGAGTAATACATGACTAGAGGACACTGGACACAAATGTATATATAGACATTTTTTTTTTTTTTTTCCAACTCGGATTTTAGTTTTTAAAATATTTTGAAAGCCCCAAGTCTAAAAAAAAAAAAAAAAAAAAAAAAAAAAAAAAAAAAAAAAAATTCAGTTACAATTTTTTTTTTTTTTTTTTTTTTTTTTTTTTTTTTTTTTTTTTTTACATACATGTTTCTTCGAAAAAAAAGTAGTATTGTGGAACATTTAATCCGTAAACATTTTGAAAATATTTTGACCCCTCTTCCGAGTCAATTGGCATTCTATTACCCACAATTGCTTTAGAGTTTTTCAATTCAACTAAAAAATCATAAACAATCATATGTATCCAAACAAAATCATCGTTTAACAGAGTGCAAAGTTCATTCGATATCTTATCGTATCCATCAAAATATTTCATTTGCAAGAATATCGATTCAAATAGCTCTTTTATCGAACCCACTTGGTCTTCATTCTTTATTCCAATCCATTTCTCTAAATAGGGATCCCAAGCATAAAGTTTTTCCGTTTTAGAAACTGGTTCGATTCCTTTGACTACGGGAAAATAGTTTTGTTGAACCCATTGTAAACATTTTGCCATTTCAGACAAAGTATCAATTCTCTCAAATATAAAACTCCATCCCAATCCGATATTTTTGGAAAAAATTCCTTCTCGTGTTTCTCTCGAAACTACTTTAAATCCACAATATATAATGGTGTCCATTGTTAATTCTTTCGAGGCTTGGGGAAGGAACACATCGTGTTCGAATCCAGCCAACATCTCGTTAATATGTGGAAGAGATGGTTCTGAATTCACGATGAGGGGGAGGAGATGATTTACCACACTACAAGGTTTCCTTTTTCGTTTCTTTTCCATTTCGTGATATAATGCATAAAACACCGGTAAAAAATAGAGACCGTCGGAATCTTTCAAAATGGTCAAGAGGGGACTTTCTTCGTTCCTCAAATGGACGCATCGATGTCGAAGGGTTTGATCGATGAATTTAAAAATGCCCATTTCTTTTTCGTTCCGCGGTGGATTACAAAACCGGTTATACCAGGTTTTGAGTACTCTGTTTTGAAACGTTTGAAATTGTTTGAGGGATTCAGAATGGTGTTTGAGAAATTGGTAACAGTATGATCCACCCTCCTCTCCTGGTCTTTTCATTTTTTTCTCCAAGCGATTTTTAACAACTACGTGATAGGTACCGACAAAGCTCGTCCATGCAGCAGTACATTGTCTTGAAAAGATTGAACCAAAATTTGTTGTAAAATATAAAAAAATAGACGGTTTGTATGGAGGCTCGACGGGCATCATGAGTTTTGCCAATTCAATCATCAGGTTTCGATTGGTGTTTTTCCGTATCGTGTCGAATAGGGACTTGTTTTGCGAAAAGGGTTCATCTGAAGAAAGAGATGGCCCGTCATCCCACACGGTCAACGAATCGACGTGTCTAGATTTCCACGTCTGAGTTCCCTCGTCGAAAACAGGTCCGAATCGTACCCGAACCAAACGAACGGGTATATACAGGCCACGATATGACGTGGATGATGGTTTATCGCAAGCCACCAGGTCCATGCTGGAAGGACAGTCCAATTTGATGTCAACAGTTTTATTTTTAAACCGGCACTCTTCCGCCATGAGATTACACAAATGAAAATAATCATCGTAAGACATTTCAATACCAGGACAATGAACGTGGAGACCACCAGATCCATCTCGACGCATGGAAAGGAGTAAAGTCATTGTGTGTAAGCAAGATTCCAAATGTTTTTCAAGCACCTCCAAGAAGACGAGGTCGAAATAACGCATCAGATGTTGAAACGCATTCCGAAAGTCTTGCACTTTGAAAAATTCGACATCGATATCAAATATGACTGTATGGGAGGGAGAATGAATCCAGTTGTATTGAAGATTATGATTGAAATCTGAATCCATCAGAGACGCGGCGAGTAAATTTGTTAATTTATCATAATCGGTACACAAAAAATGCTGACGGTCTAACACCCGATAAAAGATCAGGGAGGACCCGTATCGAGTATCCTGAGGATTGATGGGTGTCAAAGGATATTTTTCTAAATCCATGCTGTAGATTATGAAAAATGTTTTCATTGCATTTAAATTTATAGAATACATTTTTTTTTTTTTTTTTTTTTTTTTTTTTTTTTTTTGACGAGTTAGACTTGGAATCCATGTCTATAGTAGCTCTTATTTTACGTTGAAAACACGCATAAAAGGGTGGAAATTATAATTTTGAACCAAAAACACGGGAAAACCCCACGGCCGGATATCCGATGGTCGGGTTTTGCTCATGTTACTACTGTTTTCTCTGTATTTTAGTACCGAAAGCTTTGGAAAAGTCAACTCTTGTCCACATTTTTCAATTTTTTTTTTTTGGCTGGGGGTGTATGAGCTTAGACTCAACAATTTTTTTTTTTTTTTTTTTTTTTTTTTTTCTGTAGGGTTATGGGCTTAGACTGTCAACTCAGATTTCAGTTTCAAAAAAAAAAAAAAAAAAAAAAAAAAAAAAAAAAAATTAGTTACAATTTTTTTTTTTTTTTTTTTTTTTTTTGACAGGCTAGACTTGGAGCTTTCAAAATATTTTAGAAACTAAAATCTGAGTTAACAATCTAAGCCGATAACCCTACAAAAAAAAAAAAAAAAAAAAAAAATTTTTTTTTTTTTTTTTTTTTTTTTTTTTTTGACAAGCCAGATTTGGAGCTTTCAAAATATTTTAGAAACTGAAATCTGAGTTGAGTCTCAGCTCAACCCTACAGAAAAAAAAAAAAAAAAAAAAAAAAACCTGAGGGTTATGGGCTTAGACTGTCAACTCAGATTTCAGTTTCTAAAATATTTTGAAAGCTCCAAGTCTAGCTTGTCAAAAAAAAAAAAAAAAAAAAAAAAAAACCTGAGGGTTATGGGCTTAGACTGTCAACTCAGATTTCAGTTTCTAAAATATTTTGAAAGCTCCAAGTCTGGCTTGTCAAAAAAAAAAAAAAAATTGTAACTAATTTTTTTTTTTTTTTTTTTTTTTTTTTTTTTTTTTTTTGACAAGCCAGACTTGGAGCTTTCAAAATATTTTAGAAACTGAAATCTGAGTTGAGTCTCAGCTCAACCCTACAGAAAAAAAAAAAAAAAAAAAAAAAAAAAAACCTGAGGGTTATGGGCTTAGACTGTCAACTCAGATTTTAGTTTCTAAAATATTTTGAAAGCTCCAAGTCTAGCTTGTCAAAAAAAAAAAAAAAAAAAAAAAAAAAAAATTTGTAACTGATTTTTTTTTTTTTTTTTTTTTTTTTTTTTTTTTTTCAAAGCTTAGACTGTTAACTCAGATTTTAGTTTCTAAAATATTTTGAAAGCTCCAAGTCTAGCTTGTCAAAAAAAAAAAAAAAAAAAAAAAAAAAAAATTTGTAACTGATTTTTTTTTTTTTTTTTTTTTTCAAAGCTTAGACTGTTAACTCAGATTTTAGTTTCTAAAATATTTTGAAAGCTCCAAGTCTGGCTTGTCAAAAAAAAAAAAAAAAAAAAAAAAAAAAATTAGTTACATTTTTTTTTTTTTTTTTTCTGTAGGGTTATGGGCTTAGACTGTCAACTCAGATTTCAGTTTCTAAAATATTTTGAAAGCTCCAAGTCTGGCTTGTCAAAAAAAAAAAAAAAAATAGTTACAATTTTTTTTTTTTTTTTTTTTTTTTTTTTTGACAAGCTAGACTTGGAGCTGACTTGGCCAGACTTGGAGCTTTCAAAATATTTTAGAAACTGAAATCTGAGTTGACAGTCTAAGCCCATAACCCTACAGAAAAAAAAAAAAAAAAAAATGTAACTAATTTTTTTTTTTTTTTTTTTTTTTTTTTTTTTGACAAGCCAGACTTGGAGCTTTCAAAATATTTTAGAAACTAAAATCTGAGTTAACAGTCTAAGCTTTGAAAAAAAAAAAAAAAAAAAAAAAAAAATTGTAACTAATTTTTTTTTTTTTTTTTTTTTTCTGTAGGGTTATGGGCTTAGACTGTCAACTCAGATTTCAGTTTCTAAAATATTTTGAAAGCTCCAAGTCTGGCTTGTCCAAAAAAAAAAAAAAAAAAAAAAAAAAAAAAAAAAATTAGTTGCAATTTTTTTTTTTTTTTTTTTTTTTTTTTGACAAGCCAGACTTGGAGCTTTCAAAATATTTTAGAAACTGAAATCTGAGTTGAGTCTCAGCTCAACCCTACAAAAAAAAAAAAAAAAAAAAAAAAAAAAACCTTACCCTATATAAAACTTCAAATTTCCAGATGCCTGAAAAAGCTTACGTCTCTGAACCCCGCCTTGCTGAAAGGTTAGCTAAAGAGAGTTTGTAATTGAAATTTTAGTTTTGCTTTACAATGGCAGATTCTGGTCACAAGACTGATGTGTTTCCCTCTCAGATTCACGATTCCAGTGCCATAAAAAAACTTCCAAAAGATCCCATTTTCAAGGACATTATGTCCAATTTTGAAATTTTCCCCTTCATTATATTTTTAGACGGCAAACATGTTTACTACAAAAGAGTCGCTTGGAATTCGCGATACGAAAAACATTTTCAAGATACGGGTACCAGTTATCTCAAATCCCAGAATGCCGTAGAAGAGAAATCGTGGAGTTCAGCTGCCAAAAAATTGAGGAAAGATTGTAGCGACAATCTCCGTAAAAATATCGACAGTCGGACAGGATTTAAGTATAATTACAATTATTTCCTCGTCAAGTGCTGTTTTACACTGGGCCAGCGTCAAGTTGAACCTGGAACCTGTCACCTCTACCAGATTGGAGCTGTCCAAATGGTTTTATATTTCCTGGACAAACTGGCTCAACTAAAAATCAAATTTGAAAATAAATCGTTTCCCGTGGATAAACAGTTTCAGTTTAGTAAACGATTTTTGAGACACCGTCAAAACTACTTTTTGCCCGAAGGAACCGTGTACGTCCTCTACGCTGTCAACAAATCATTCTTTTCCGTTCACATTTTGAAATCCGATGCTCCATTGCCTTTCCCAGCCACGAATCCACTTTACGAGGCCTCTTCTAGACCCGATCCCGTGGATTACCTGTATAGACGACCTGTAGCCACGCCCATGATTGAAGAAGCGGTGCTGGAAGATTCCGTTGGTCCGACCCGGGATCCTCAGGAACCGTGTAGCTCGACTGCCCGTTTGGACGACCCGGTACTCTTGCAACTCGATTCGGGAAGACTCATCACCGAGAATATGCTGATGCCCCCGCCGCCTGCACCCACGCATCATGTGATAACCATCGCATCCATACCCATTGACAAAACGGTTAAAGTGGTATCGCCCGACATTGTTCAGTGGTATCATGACCGTTTCAAGTATAAAGAATACACGTATCCGAAAGAACAAATTGTGGATTTAGGACTCTGTGATCCACCGTTGGACCTCACGTACGGGGAGCATCTTGCAATGAACCCGTTACCCCCTGAGCCGCTCCACATGCCCGTGGAGCACATGAAGGAAAAGGAATGTCTTGCGATGGACTCGTTACCCAGTGTCCCCGATTCTCCAACCGAGAGTATTGATTCCACGTTAGACTGGGTCATGAATGAACCTGTAAAGGTTAGGCAAGAGGGGGTACAGGAAGCCCCATTTCTAGATGATATATTCAATTTGAAAATTCCTTTTCATACAGAAGATGAAATTATATCGGAACTATTTAATGACTTGGAAAATTCAGTTGAGGTCACGGATGCATATTTGAACTCTATTGGTTAAGTCTCTGTTTAAATTTATTGAAGCACAAATAAAGAGAACATTCAACACTCTTTTATTTAATTGGGGGGTTTTGTTTAAAAAGGAGGGGGGGGAAACTGTTTAAAGGGAGGAGTATGGAAAAATTTATATATTATATTATATTATATATTTTATTATATATTTTATTATATATTTTATATAAATACTTGGCTCAACTCTGATTTTAGTTTGTAAAATATTTTGAAAGCTCCAAGTCTAACTCGTCAAAAAAAAAAAAAAAAAAAATGTACGGTTATGAGCTTAGACTGTCAATTTAGATTTTAGTTTCTAAAATATTTTTAAAGCTCCAAGTGTAACTCGTCAAAAAAAAAAAAAAAAAAAAAAAAAAAAAAAAAAAAAAAAAAAAAATTGTAACTTAATTTTTTTTTTTTTTTTTTTTTTTTTTTTTTTTTACGAGTTAGACTTGGAGCTTTCACCAAATCTTATATTTCTTAGACTTGTAAATTTGAAAATATTTTTGCACTGAATTTGAACTAATAACCCTACATGAAAAAATAAATAAAAAATAAATAAAAAATAAATCAATAAATAAATAAATAAATAAATACATTTTTCACATACAAAATTGACATGTAAAATCTTTGGAAATTGATTTTCTTGGACATTTTCTTTCCATTCGAAGGGACAAATGTTTCTGAGCTAGTTTTTTTCACTTCTTCAAACATAGAATGTACCGTGCTCTGGTATTCAGTGTCATATCCGTGGACAGAAAGCTCAAAATTCCGAGGAAAAGTTTTCGAGTAATCAAGGAGGTAGAGACGAGTCAATAGTTTGAGTAAGGAGGGTTTTAAGTAACCGTGGAGTCTAGGGATGTTTTTGGGTTTTTTTTTGTTTTCTCGAT
The DNA here is from genome assembly GCA_963931845.1 of Maratus michaelseni. NCBI lineage: Eukaryota > Metazoa > Arthropoda > Arachnida > Araneae > Salticidae > Maratus > Maratus michaelseni. Next base: position 89,955,084 of record OZ007587.1, read on the forward strand.
TGGGAAAACTGTTTAAAGGGGGAGGTATGGAGAAATTTATATATTATATTATATATTATATTATATATTATATTATATATTATATTATATATTATATTATATATTATATTATATATTATATTATATATTATATTATATATTGTAACTGATTTTTTTTTTTTTTTTTGACGAGTCAGACTTCGAGCTTTCAAAATATTTTAGAAACTGAAATCTGAGTTGACAATCTAAGCTAATAACCCTACAAAAAAAAAAAAAAAAAAAAAAAAAAAAATTGTAACTGAAATTTTTTTTTTTTTTGACAAGCCAGACTTAGAGCTTTCAAAATATTTTAGAAACTGAAATCTGAGTTGACAGTCTAAGCCCATAACCCTACAAAAAAAAAAAAAAAAAAAAAAAAAAAAAAAAAAAAAATGTTTTGTAGGGTTATGGGCTTAAACTGTCCACTCAGATTTCAGTTTCTAAAATATTTTGAAAGCTCCAAGTCTGGCATGTCAAAAAAAAAAAAAAAATTTGTAACTGAATTTTTTTTTTTTTTTTTTTTTTTTTTTTTTTTTTGACATGCCAGACTTGGAGCTTTCAAAATATTTTAGAAACTGAAATCTGAGTTGACAGTCTAAGCCCATAACCCTAAAAAAAAAAAAAAAAAAAAAAAAAAAAAAAAAAATTGTTTTGTAAGGTTATGGGCTTAGACTGTCAACTCAGATTTCAGTTTTTAAAATATTTTGAAAGCTCCAAGTCTGGCTTGTCAAAAAAAAAAAAAAAAAAAAAAAAAAAAAAAAAAAAAAAAACTGAGGGTTATGGGCTTAGACTGTCAACTCAGATTTTAGTTTCTAAAATATTTTGAAAGCTCCAAGTGTAACTCGTCAAAAAAAAAAAAAAAAAAAAAAAAATAGAAACTGAAATCTGAGTTGACAGTCTAAGCCCATAACCCTACAAAACAATTTTTTTTTTTTTTTTTTTTTTTTTTTTGTAGGGTTATGGGCTTAGACTGTCAACTCAGATTTCAGTTTCTAAAATATTTTGAAAGCTCCAAGTCTGGCATGTCAAAAAAAAAAAAAAAAAAAAAAAAAAAAAAAAAAAAACATGTAACTGATTTTTTTTTTTTTTTTTTTTTCTTTTTTTTTTTTTTTGACATGCCAGACTTGGAGCTTTCAAAATATTTTAGAAACTGAAATCTGAGTTGACAGTCTAAGCCCATAACCCTACAAAAAAAAAAAAAATTGTTTTGTAGGGTTATGGGCTTAGACTGTCAACTCAGATTTCAGTTTCTAAAATATTTTGAAAGCTCCAAGTCCAACTAGCCAAAAAAAAAAAAAAAAACTGTATATAATCTCGTCGTCGCATCACTCTTCACATCATCCACTTTTATGATGCCTCCAATCCACGGTTATTTGAAACATCTGAGGAAAAATTCTTTTCCATTCTCCTGTCCCCATTGCAACGTGTCTCTCGTACCGGAAGAGTTTGAAAAACATTGCATCGATCAACATAAACTCCGCGACTGCTGTGTTTGGTGTCTTGGTAATAAAATTTGGCCGGATGGTGAAAAAAATATTCCCCATCTATTGAAATGTTTTCAAAAATTTAGCAAGTTGCATGCTCGCATGACGTTTGTGCAACCGCATGCGAGTGAACCGACCCTCCTAGATTTGACACCCATGTGCATACCCGAGACTATGATGGATCACGCGCCGCTTCCCGAGATGCCTGTCACTCCCATCTATCTGGCCAGCTGATTTTGCCCCCTTGACTCTGTTGTTTCAAGACGCGAGTTTAAATTTAGCCGTTGCCTGCTTGCAACTCTATTTGAGTATACGAAACGTGACCGACTGGTTTCACGTCATGGTGCGACCTGCCGCTTTTCCCAGTTTCCTCAAAGCCCTGGACGATGGCAAGTCGCGCACGATGCCCTTTTATTGTTACTGCGATGGAGGGGATGCCCGAGATAAAGGGCATCGTCATATGATAATCGCGTCCGAGATCAAAGGGCGTTTTGTGCGGCACGTCTGGAAACAAATAAACTGCGTTAAAAAGAATCTGCATATCCGTAAACAGGCGATTGAAAGCCCGATGGAATTTATCAATTTACTCGGTCATTTCAGCCAACGTCGATCCAAATGTACCTTTTCCTTTGAAGATCCACTGGATGGTCAGGGAGCGACCGATCGCCATTTTTATGTCGCGCAGTCCCTCCCTCGTCACTACCGGATCGTCCTGGCCACGCAATGGGACGGAGGACTCTTGGAACTCGTGAATCAGGAATATAGCATCATGGATCCCAAACGTTTGGCTTCGAAGGCGACGTGTGTGCATGGCGTCTGGGGAATTTACATTCGCGACCTTCCAGGGATAGCCACGCGTCTCGTGCTGCCCGTGAAAAAACACTATTACCCCGTGTCCACGCCCACCGATCAGTGGCTTCATTTGGTGAAGGGCAGGAAACTCTATTTCGAGGAGACGGCGATAGAGGAGCCGGACGCTTGGACACGGGTCCAAGCGGAGAAGGGAAATGAATTTTTCAACTGTATCGGAGACGAAATTTGGTTTCCAACGCCGTATCAACAAAAATGTATCAACTTGGCAAAACCCTTGGAAGATCGAATCGTGGACTTGAAGCAGAAATTGGACCGTGCGGTAGACTCTGCGGAACGGTTCAAATTGGGCGTGGAGAATTTGAATGATCAAAATGATGTGCTGAAGCGGAAACTGGAAGAATCGGATGAGGAATTGAAATGTTTGCAAGTGAAACATAAACTGTTGGAAAGAGAAAATGACGTGTTGAGAATGGAATTGAAGACAAAAGTAAATTAAGGGGTTAAAAAAAAAAAAAAAAAAAAAAAAAAAAAAAAAAAAAAAATTTTTTTTTTTTTTTTTTTTTTTTCAGCTTACAAAACTTCTGAAAGAGGATTTAAACTAACGATTAAGGAATTTCTAAAAGTAAGGAATATATTTGAAGACACTGTCATGAATCAGCAAGATGGACTTGGGGAAAATATTCGGTTAAAGGAGGCTTTGAAAGTACTGTTAAAGAAATATGAAGATTCTAAAGAAGAACTGGAAAACCTGCAAAGATTTGTAAAAAAAATTCTTGAAGAGATAACAAAATTGAAAGCACTATTTGAAGAAGAATTTCATGAAATGGACAATATACAGTAAAAAAAAAAAAAAAAAAAAAAAAAAAAAAAAAAAAATAGTTACATTTTTTTTTTTTTTTTTTTTTATGCGTGCTGGGTATAAGTTTAGAAAAGTGTATATATAGTCAATTTCACGATCAACACTCTAGTTTAAATACAACTGCGTAACAATGGATAAACTTGACAAACTTCTTAGATACCATGATATTAAGAGTGAACCGTGTACTGGTGAATTTATTGTTACTGAAAAGATTAATGGTTCAAATTTCGCAATTGGGTACATCAAAAATTCACTTCGAATTCAAAGAAGAAATGGAATAATCGATAAGGAATTTAAGCAATTTGGTTTATCGGAAATCATAGAACCATTGATTCAAATTGTGGAGAAAGTAAAAGATATAATAAATTTCAATTTTCTAATTTACGGTGAAATATTTGGTAAAACGATACCAATGATGGAATATTATGATCCACTATCCGTTGATGTATTTGGAAGTAAAGAAGTATTTTTCAGAGCCTTTGATCTGTATAATGCGGATGAACATACATATTTAAAATACAGCGATGCCATTGCGTTATTTGTAACAGTTGGATTGCCTTACTTACCGATTTTAAACTTAAATTACAATTCTATTGACGATTTGTATGTTACAGTCGAAAAGTACCAAAGTGCTTTTTCCAAGAAGTTTGTGGAAGGGTTTGTTTTGAAAAAGGATGAAAATGAATTATCTGGCTCAAGACACATTTTCAAGTTGGTGAGAAAAGAATTTCGTGGAAGTAAAGTTCAATTGTTAAACAAAAATAAAATCAAATCTTATGTTAATTATAACAGATTCATTTCTGCTTATTCGAAAATTGGTGATGATCCAGAAAAAATTAAAGAAGAGATGATACGAGACATATTGGAGGACATGATGTCAGCAATTAGTGGTGAAGTAAAGGAAGAAGTTGAAGAAAATTACCCAAGATTCCAGAAAAAACTTCAAAAATATCAAGAAAGGAAAAAGGAAGCAATGTAAAAAAAAAAAAAAAAAAAAAAAAAAAAAAAAATCAATTACCAATTTTTTTTTTTTTTTTTTTTTTTTTTTTTTTTTTTTTGACGAGTTAGACTTGGAGCTTTCACCAAATCTTATATTTCTTAGACTTGTAAATTTGAAAATATTTTTGCACTGAATTTGAACTAATAACCCTACATGAAAAAATAAATAAAAAATAAATAAATAAATAAATAAATAAATAAATACATTTTTCACATACAAAATTGACATGTAAAATCTTTGGAAATCGATTTTCTTGGACATTTTCTTTCCATTCGAAGGGACAAATGTTTCTTTCTGAGCTAGTTTTTTTCACTTCTTCAAACATAGAATGTACCGTGCTCCGGTATTCAGTGTCATATCCGTGGACAGAAAGCTCAAAATTCCGAGGAAAAATTTTCGAGTAATCAAGGAGGTAGAGACGAGTCAATAGTTTGAGTAAGGAGGGTTTTAAGTAACCGTGGAGTCTAGGGATGTTTTTGGTTTTTTTGTTTTCTCGATTGGGAAAACTGTTTAAAGGGGGAGGTATGGAGAAATTTATATATTATATTATATATTATATTATATATTATATTATATATTGTAACTGATTTTTTTTTTTTTTTTTTTTTTTTTTTTTTTTTTTTTTGTAGGGTTATGGGATTAGACTGTCAACTCAGATTTCAGTTTCTAAAATATTTTGAAAGCTCCAAGTCTGGCTTGTCAAAAAAAAAAAAAAAAATACTAAATTTTTTTTTTTTTTTTTTTTTTTTTTTTTGACAAGCCAGACTTGGAGCTTTCAAAATATTTTAGAAACTGAAATCTGAGTTGACAGTCTAAGCCCATAACCCTACAAAAAAAAAAAAAAAAAAAAAAAATCAGTGATTTTTTTTTTTTTTTTTTTTTTTTTTTTTTTTTTGACAAGCCAGACTTGGAGCTTTCAAAATATTTTAGAAACTGAAATCTGAGTTGACAGTCTAAGCCCATAACCCTACAAAAAAAAAAAAAAAAAAAAAATATTCAGTAATTTTTTTTTTTTTTTTTTTTTTTTTTTTTTTTGACAAGCCAGACTTGGAGCTTTCAAAATATTTTAGAAACTGAAATCTGAGTTGACAGTCTAAGCCCATAACCCTACAAAAAAAAAAAAAAAAAAAAAAAAAAAAAAAAAAAAATTCAGTAATTTTTTTTTTTTTTTTTTTTTTTTGACAAGCCAGACTTGGAGCTTTCAAAATATTTTAGAAACTGAAATCTGAGTTGACAGTCTAAGCCCATAACCCTACAAAAAAAAAAAAAAAAAAAAAAAAAATTTTTTTTTTTTTTTTTTTTTTTTTTTTTTTTGACAAGCCAGACTTGGAGCTTTCAAAATATTTTAGAAACTAAAATCTGAGTGGACAGTCTAAGCCCATAACCCTACAAAAAAAAAAAAAAAAAAAATATTCAGTTTTTTTTTTTTTTTTTTTTTTTTTTTTTTTTTTTTTTTTTTTGACAGGCCAGACTTGGAGCTTTCAAAATATTTTAGAAACTGAAATCTGAGTTGGAAATTATTATTTTTTTTTTTTTTTTTTTTTTTCAATAAAATAAGGTTTAAAGATTTTACTGCACAAACCTTGTTCATGACGACCGATATGCACAAACCTTTCCCGTTTTTCGACTTACCCCAGGTGGTTCAGTGGAAAATTTTGAGGCAGTATGTTCCCGTGCTTACCAAAATCTATACGCTCGGTCAATTACCCGAGTTTTCAGACCTACTCGATTGTCGTTCTTCATGGATGAACGTTTCCAATGAATTTTTCCATTTAATTCCAATCTTGCGCTCATTGAAAGAGGGTTTGTACGTCATCTCGAAAGATATTCCCGATCACGGCTATTACGTGTCGAGAGGAATTTTGGGATATACAATCACATTTACTTTATGTTCTGTTCAATATAGCCTGTGTTCCACTTTACGCTTCAAAGTCGAACGTTTCAACGTTTCCGTGTCTGAATCCAATCTTTGTAATTTTTTAAAGTATTTTTTAAAACACTATTGTTTGTTGAAAGAAAAATCAATTTTGGTTTACGAGTTTATTGAATATTATGACTTATTGATTAATCCTTCTGCCAATGCTGCAATGTGGGACTATGATGCTATATTACCAATCAAAGATAATAAATGTATTATTGACAATGGATCCGAGGAACACCGTTACAGTTTTTGGTTTTACCGTAATCGTAATTCAAAAGGTATTCATTTCACGTTGCTGGATGATAATAGGGTGTCTCTCAATTTCTATGGAAAAGTTTCTATATTAGAGCCAAAATTTTTGGAATCGTGTCTCCTAAACAATGTTGTTAATATCCCTAAAAACTGTCTCCGTGAAGGTGATCCATTATCTATTAACGGAAACGTGGGTCAATTTGATATTTCCTTGAATGAAAGGTCCGTACATGTGTCAACATCTAATATTACTGTATTTCGAAATTCAATTAATAAAAATTTACTCAATGCACTGTCAGACAGTATAATGAAAACACTTTATAAAATCCCACTCAATTTTCAAATTGTCCTTCAGGACGACGACTAGTTTTTTCCAACGTTGGTATCCATTCCATTGCAAAAAAATGCGCCAAAGTTAAAGATTGGAATTTTTTTTTTCCAATCTTTAACTTTGGCGCATTTTTTTGCTCCCCACTACTGATCCATCAGCTTAAAAGGGACGTCAACGTTAGAGTTTATATTTTGGACACGTTTTTTCGTCCACAAACAGTTTTTTTAAACGTGGGTCTTTTTTCACTTTTTCTGATATTTTTTTTGTATTTTTATAATTGATGCGCGTATGGTACAGAGTCGTCAGGCAGACACTTTCCAAATTTTCCAATTCTATTCCCTGAGACACGCTGACGGGGATCCGGTTTCCTCCGTTCCATGTCATACAGTTTTTGGCAAACTCAAAAGTGATGGGAGTGAGTTCCTGGAGGCGAGTTTCGCAGCAACAAAACTCTCGGTACTTTACGGGAATCACACATTGTACAACCAGAGTTTGATCGGGTTTCAGCAGCACGACGAAATGACAAAAGCGACGGGTCACATCGTGCACGACGCACAGTCTGTTGGTCTCTAGCCTATAGAGCTTTTCATTGAACCGCATCAAGTGCCTGGCAGGGTCCAGCATGATGAACCCGTATCCTTTCAAGTAATAGGTCGGCAAGTTGATTTCCTCCAGGCGATGAAACAGATAGAAAGATGTTTCAAATAGGAGAAAATCCATGTGCAAAATGTCCCCAGACTCGAACGAGTAGCGAGCATTGGGTTGGTATTGAGACTGGAAATGATCCATTGCAAAATGATGCATCTGACAGTACAGCGTCGTTTCGTCCATTTGTAGAAAGAAGCGTACGAGCCAGTTTATTTTGCTCACGTACCATCCGGGCTGGAATCGGCAGAGAAATTGCACGTACTCGATCGAAAAGAGACTGCGGGTATCGAGGTAGCAGGCACGATGCTGCACATAGTCGCGGAATTCGGGCATTCTGTAGAGGATTCACATTTTATCCCGGAGAGGCACATGCCTCAAAATTTTGATTAAAATATCTGGACACAGGTCCAGCAGGTTGAGGGGAGCGCCAGCAGAAACAGTCGCATCCATCGCGAGTAGGAGCAGGAATGAAACGAGTCCCCCCGCTCGCGGAGCGGGAAAGGGCGGAGCCGAATGCACGCATGCGCGCGCCACGCAGGGGAGGAGCTCTGGCGGAAGCTCAAGGTCAAGCCGTATTTTTCCAATGTTGGTATGATTTCGATAGCAAAAAAAATGGGATCAAAGATTGAAACTCAATCTTTGATCCCATTTTTTTTGCCTTTCCATCTATTTCAGTTGAGGAAAGAAAAAAAAATTAAACTTACTCATTTCCGGTAAAATTGGTGAATCCTTCTCTTTATATCCATCGTCTGCCTGAAGGGGTAACTGAGATTATACGAGATTGAGAGTTCCACATGGCCTGCGTCGGTGAGCCGGTAGAGTTGAAGGGCGGCCAGCGGACAGGGCTCGTGATGGCTGTTGGCCAACTGTGTGCGATCGTCTGAGAGCGTAAACACAACGGGAGAGAGTTTAAGGATTCTTTCCGTACATAGGCAGTAATAAGCGTGGGGTTGATGGCACTGAATGGTGATATGTCTCTCATTGTTGACCCACACGGAAAAGTGCCAGTCGTGCTGGTTGCGGCACTCGTAGAGATGACAGGGTTTACCAATTTCCATGCAGTACTCCTTGTCCTCGAGAAACCGCATTTTGATGGGTTGCACGCCGTAATCGAGGATGATGTAGCCGTAGCAGGGAAACAGGTAGAATGCAAGGTCCCGATGCTCCACGTAATGAAAATGGCTCAGCAGATTATTGAGCATAATCTTTATGCGGTCAAGGGATCCGCGATAAAAACTGCTTCGTAAGCAGGGTTGATATTCGGCAATACCGCAACTGAGTATAAAATGGTAGATGGCAAAGGAAAGGGTTTCCTGATTAATCTCTAAATAGCATCGATGACTCCATCGTTTTTTATCTATATACCATCCCGGTCGAAGTTGAGTCAGGAGCCAGAGATACTCGGTGGAAAAGGGAACCGACGGAGAGTCGAGAAACGCGTCGCGGTCGAGCAAGAAGGGTCGAAATTCGGGTAGGGCGATGAGAAGTTGCAGTTTATCCTCCAGCGGGACGTCTTTAAAAATTTTGCGCAGCAGTTCTGGATACAAGTCGAGTAGAGAGACGGGAGCATCTGCAGTCCAAGAAGATGAAGCCATGTCAAACGCCCGAAACGAAATGAGACTCACAAGGCCATTACCCGTCCCCTACCCGTTCCCCCCCCCGTCATCCACGCTTCTTTCCCTCCCTCTGAAGCGCAACGAGTTTTTGCTGCGGATGAAAGGCGGTGACACTGCTGCGCGGTGGCCTTGGATACGTTCCGGTTGAGCTGCTGCATCCCGTTTCGAGAAGATGGCCTTGACCATGCCGTGCTGGCCTCGCGAAAACAGGATGTTGGGAGGTAATGTACTCTAGTGAATGGCCTCGCAGTTGACAGGTTTACAATGTATTTAAGATTCGAAATGTATGGGGGGGTGAGCCTGCGTAGGAAGCGGCGTAGGAAGGTCAGGCAGATGTTTACGCCATGGTTGAAACCAGCCGGCGATAAAAAAGGCAATTGAAATTACTTTTGAGAAAGCGGCTGAAAAGGTTTAACGTTGAAATGGTAAAAGATTCTTTTTCTTGAGAATGAGGTTAGCAGATTTCAAAAAGTTTATTTAAAAATGCAAAATGAAGGAGGTTGGTGATTGAGAACCTACTGTATGATTTTTTTTTTTTTTTTTTTTTTTTTTTTTTTTTTTTTTTAATATATATATATATATATATATATATATACACCTATGAAACCTTCTTTCCTCATTATTTTCCATATCAACAATGGCAAACTTCCCACCTCACCCTTGTTGTTTTTGCCGTAAAAACCTCAATGATTGTAATACCGAAAACGTTAACCTTTCACAAACCATTATGCATAGTATTTGCGAAACCTTTGAGATGAAAATGGAGTACGTGTTTCCAGAGATCCTTAAAGGGATTATTTACCATGTTCATTCAGACAGGTACCTTTCCATATCCGTACCAGACTCTTTCTATATGGGTAATTCACGCTATACCCTGAAGGAATCAAACGTGAGATTGTCTATTCATAAGCTTTTGAAAGAATTTTATAAAAAAGATCCGAGTAAAGTGAATGTGGACAAAGTATCAGGGGTAGAAGATATCCCTGTTATTTTAAAACAAAACTTGTACAGAATTAACAAAAATATTATAGAAGCTGCCGCAAACCCCTTTGAAATACTCGCGGGAAACACCTCGTATCAAAGACTCTTTGTAGAATGTTTACTGTTTGCAGCTAAATTTTCATCGCAATGCATGACTATGTTTACGGATAAAATGAATATTATTTTTGAAACAGTGCTTAAAGTACTAGATGAGTTTTTTCAAACGCAAAATATATATACATGGATTCGGCACGATGCTCAAGTAATGGAACCGTTTGGAAAGTATGAATATTCAAACTCTTCAAGTGAAGAAGAAGAATGTTCGGAAGAGGAAGAAATGGTTTGAGGAAAAAAAAAAAAAAAAAAAAAAAAAAAAAAAAAAAAATTTTTTTTTTTTTTTTTTTTTTTTTATAAAGTTGAATGCATTAAAACTTTGACCCATTCTTACAATGTCGTTCATCCACGTACCGTATGATTCTCTTGAACATTTAATCAAACAGTTTCGAGATATGAATATTTATGGTTATACAGCAGCACCCAACAATGCAAATTTTGTGCTAATTAATCCAAAGTACTACTATAGGTCCTATGGAGGTTTATTGTTAAACTCCATCGTTCAAAAATGTTCTCAAAAAGAATGTCTTTCAGAGTCAATCAATAATGACCTTTCTATAGTCTGGTGGAACTCGTCTCAACCAAAACATGTAGGGGAACAACATATTCTTTGCGTCGGGGATCGCGTGGCTGTAACCCCTTCCATCTTTAAACAATTACACGTTAATCCCATGCAAAAACGAATCGTTGGAAAAAGTTCTTATTATGGTGATAAAGCTTGGAGCATAAAATCGCGGTCTTCTGCGTATTCCGATTCCGTGTAATCAGGTTCTTTTAAAAACTTGTATTGTTCTCGCCTTTGAGCATGGACCCGGTTATGTACGTCAAACCAAAGTTTGGGAAAATCAGTCATCTTATCCATCAATTGAGGTTTCAGTTCTTTTAACATGGTTCGAAAATGAAACATGCATATTCCGCAGCGAAGCGTTCGATACAAAGATTCATTAATCAGATCGAGCCATTCTTTCTTATAAAATTCCATTTCTTCATCATTTCGTAGTTTGTATGCTTCCGCCATCCAATGCAAAAATCGCCAATAAAAGGAACTATACTGACCCACGTGCAAAAAATTTAGTTTTTCAAATTCACGTTCGGCTTGATATGGGGTTTCACGAACTACAGTAATGCCTACATTTTTCATCATTTCTCGTAAAACTGAAGCGTCTCCTCCACTCAAAAGTTGCATGACTGCCGGGTCCAAAAATGTAAAGATGGATTGCGCTGTCCATCGAACGTTATAAAGAAGTGCCATGGTGCACAGAATAATTCTACGTAAAATACCTTCCCAAGCCATCAGGGCATTATGGGATTCGGGTTTTTGAAAAGAACGCACGTACCGCTCTTCTTTGTTTATGGCCACTAATCGTAAAATGAAAGCTAATACCGTATCATCTAACCGTTCCCGCGAAGGAGAAGAACGAAATTCAGTAGTAAAGACTTTGACGTCCCATTGTACTTTAATATTTTTTGTTTCGAGCATAAGATCTATTAAATTGTGATAGAATGGATCTGTTTCTTCGGCTCGTGCTTCCATCAATGCTGTTTTGTCTACATTTCCAAGGTGTGCCTGATATAATGTTTGGTACGTTTTATGCTTCATCTTGTTTTAAAATGTCACCCTCAAGCCAGACTTGGAGCTTTCAAAATATTTTAGAAAAAAAAATCTGAGTTGACACTCTAAGCTCCATAACTCTACAAAAAAAAAAAAAAAAAAAAAAAAAAAAAAACTTGTTCGTCTTTCATAAAAACATTCATTCGATTCCATTCTTTAGTTCGAAAAAACACTGCTTTGGAATGGTTATATTTTCCCAAGACTGTTTGTATACTCGTAAACCATAATGGCACCCTCAAAAACTGGCAAAATGTAAGTAACAGGTTCACATTTATAATTGTTTTCATCTTTATCACTTTTATGAATGATTCTACTTTGGCACACAGCGGTCAGTAAAATCTTTGGAAATCGATTTTCCTGGACATTTTCTTTCCATTCGAAGGGACAAATGTTTCTTTCTGTGAAAAAACTAGCTCAGAAAGAAACATTTGTCCCTTCGAATGGAAAGAAAATGTCCAGGAAAATCGATTTCCAAAGATTTTACTGACCGCTGTGTGCCAAAGTAGAATCATTCATAAAAGTGATAAAGATGAAAACAATTATAAATGTGAACCTGTTACTTACATTTTGCCAGTTTTTGAGGGTGCCATTATGGTTTACGAGTATACAAACAGTCTTGGGAAAATATAACCATTCCAAAGCAGTGTTTTTTCGAACCAAAGAATGGAATCGAATGAATGTTTTTATGAAAGACGAACAAAAGTTTTTTTTTTTTTTTTTTTTTTTTTTTTTTTTTTTTTTCCGAGTTAGACCCTGAGATTTCAGTTTGTAAAATATTTTGAAAGCTCCAAGTCTACCATGTCAAAAAAAAAAAAAAAAAAAAAAAAAAAAAAAAAAAAAAAATCAGTTACATTTTTTTTTTTTTTTTTTTTTTTTTTTAACCATTGGGAAAATGGTTGTTGTTTTCGAGTCAAGAATGGGCCTAATGACGTCGCCACTTTACTCTTTTAATCATTTTTAACGAAATTCTTTACTTTTAGAAGAATTTTTATTTGAATAGGTAATCGAAATGTATAAAATCGTTATAATAATGAAGGAAATTACAAAATGGGAAAAATTGGAAGATCCAAATTATCGGATATGGAAAATCATCCATCCCATCTTATAAAACGTACAGTTTTTATTCCGTGACAAGACTGCTTTCCTCATTCCAAGGAAAAGTTTTCGAGTAATCAAGGAGGTAGAGACGAGTCAATAGTTTGAGTAAGGATGGTTTTAAGTAACCGTGGAGTCTAGGGATGTTTTTGGGTTTTTTTTGTTTTCTCGATTGGGAAAACTGTTTAAAGGGGGAGGTATGGAGAAATTTATATATTATATTATATATTATATTATATATTATATTATATATTATATTATATATTATATTATATATTGTAACTGATTTTTTTTTTTTTTTTTTTTTTTTTTGACGAGTTAGACTTGGGGCTTTCAAAATATTTTAGAAACTAAAATCTGAGTTGAGTCTGAGCTCATAACCCTACAAAAAAAAAAAAAAAAAAAAAAAAAAAAAAAAAATTGTTTTGTAGGGTTATGGGCTTAGACTGTCAACTCAGATTTCAGTTTCTAAAATATTTTGAAAGCTCCAAGTCTGGCTTGTCAAAAAAAAAAAAAAAAAAAAAAATTGTTTTGTAGGGTTATGGGCTTAGACTGTCAACTCAGATTTCAGTTTCTAAAATATTTTGAAAGCTCCAAGTCTGGCTTGTCAAAAAAAAAAAAAAAAAAAAAAAAAATGTAGAAATTTTTTTTTTTTTTTTTTTTTTAGCTTATGTTATCAACTCAGATTTCAGTTTCTAAAATATTTTGAAAGCTCCAAGTCTAACTCGTCAAAAAAAAAAGTAGAATTTTTTTTTTTTTTTTTTTTTTTTTTTTTTTGTGTGAAAAACATTTTCCCAATGGTTGTTGTAATTTCTCAAATTACAATTTTTTTTTTTTTTTTTTTTTTTTTAGGGTTATGGGTTTAGACTGTCAACTCAGATTTTACTTTCTGAAATATTTTGAAAGCTCCAAGTCTGGCTTGTCAAAAAAAAAAAAAAAAAAAAAAAAAATGTAACTGATTTTTTTTTTTTTTTTTTTTTTTTTTTTTTTTTTTTTTTTACGAGTTAGTCTTGGAGCTTTCACCAAATCTTATATTTCTTAGACTTGTAAATTTGAAAATATTTTTGCACTGAATTTGAACTAATAACCCTACATGAAAAAATAAATAAAAAATAAATAAAAAATAAATAAATAAATAAATAAATAAATAAATAAATACATTTTTCACATACAAAATTGACATGTAAAATCTTTGGAAATCGATTTTCTTGGACATTTTCTTTCCATTCGAAGGGACAAATGTTTCTTTCTGAGCTAGTTTTTTTCACTTCTTCAAACATAGAATGTACCGTGCTCTGGTATTCAGTGTCATATCCGTGGACAGAAAGCTCAAAATTCCGAGGAAAAGTTTTCGAGTAATCAAGGAGGTAGAGACGAGTCAATAGTTTGAGTAAGGAGGGTTTTAAGTAACCGTGGAGTCTAGGGATGTTTTTGGGTTTTTTTGTTTTCTCGATTGGGAAAACTGTTTAAAGGGGGAGGTATGGAGAAATTTATATATTATATTATATATTATATTATATATTATATTATATATTATATTATATATTGTAACTGATTTTTTTTTTTTTTTTTTTTTTTTTTTTTTTACAAGCTAGACTTGGAGCTTTCAAAATATTTTAGAAACTGAAATCTGAGTTGACAGTCTAAGCCCATAACCCTACAAAAAAAAAAAAAAAAAAAAAAAAAAAAAAAATACTGATTTTTTTTTTTTTTTTTTTTTTTTTTTTGTAGGGTTATGGGCTTAGACTGTCAACTCAGATTTCAGTTTCTAAAATATTTTGAAAGCTCCAAGTCTAGCTTGTCAAAAAAAAAAAAAAAAAAAAAAAAAAAAAAAACTATATATATTTTTTTTTTTTTTTTTTTTTTTTTGTAGGGTTATGGGCTTAGACTGTCAACTCAGATTTTAGTTTCTAAAATATTTTGAAAGCTCCAAGTCTAACTCGTCAAAAAAAAAAAAAAAAAAATTCCGAGTTAGACTTGGAGCTTTCAAAATATTTTAGAAACTAAAATCTGAGTTGACAGTCTAAGCCCATAACCCTACAAAAAAAAAAAAAAAAAAAAAATTTCCAGTTACATTTTTTTTTTTTTTTTTTTTTTTTTTTTTTTTTTTTTTTTGACGAGTTAGACTTGGAGCTTTCAAAATATTTTAGAAACTAAAATCTGAGTTGACAGTCTAAGCCCATAACCCTACAAAAAAAAAAAAAAAAAAAAAAAAATTTGTAGAATTTTTTTTTTTTTTTTTTTTTTTTTTTTTTTTTTTAACCATTGGGAAAATGGTTGTTGTTTTCGATCAAGAATGGACCTCTTGACGTCGTCACTTTAGTCTTTTAATCATTTTTAACGAAATTCTTTACTGTTAGAAGAATTTTTATTTGAATAGGCAATCGAAATGTATAAAATCGTTATAATAAAGAAGGAAATTACAAAATGGGTAAAATGGGTAGACCCAAATTGTCAGATGAGGAATCTCGTACAATCTATTCCATAAAACGTACACATTTTATTCCGTGACATGTCTGCTCCCCTCATTCCGAGGAAAAGCTTTCGAGTAATCAAGGAGGGAGAGAAGAATTGATAGTTTGAGTAAGGATGGTTTTAAGTAACCGTGGAGTTTGGGGATGTTTTTGTTAAGTGTCTCGATTGGGAAAACTGTTTAAAGGGGGAGGTATGGAGAAATTTATATATTATATTATATTATATTATATTATATTATTATATAAATACAAATTACCAGTTACCAGTACTTTTTTTTTTTTTTTTTTTTTTTTTTTTTTTTTTTTTTTACGAGTTAGACTTGGAGCTTTCACCAAATCTTATATTTCTTAGACTTGTAAATTTGAAAATATTTTTGCACTGAATTTGAACTAATAATTCTACATAAAAAAATAAATAAATAAATAAATAAATAAATAAATAAATAAATAATTAAATAAATAAATATTTCTTAGATTTGTAATTTTGAAAATGTTTTTGCACTGAATTTTAACTAATAACCCTACAAGAAAAAATAACATGGATACATTAAATAATTCTGATATGGAATATCTTTTCTATGAGCTTTCTGTCCACGGATATGATACTGAATACCAGAGCACGGTATATTCTATGTTTGAAGAAGTGAAAAAAACTAGCTCAGAAAGAAACATTTGTCCCTTCGAATGGAAAGAAAATGTCCAAGAAAATCGATTTCCAAAGATTTTACTGACCGCTGTGTGCCAAAGTAAAATCATTCATAAAAGTGATAAAGATGAAAACAATTATAAATGTGAACCTGTTACTTACATTTTGCCAGTTTTGAGGGTGCCATTATGGTTTACGAGTATACAAACAGTCTTGGGAAAATATAACCATTCCAAAGCAATGTTTTTTCGAACTAAAGAATGGAATCGAATGAATGTTTTTATGAAAGACGAACAAAAGTTTTTTTTTTTTTTTTTTTTTTTGTGAAAAACATTTTCCCAATGGTTGTTGTAATTTCTCAAATTACAATTTTTTTTTTTTTTTTTTTTTTTTGACAAGCCAGACTTGGAGCTTTTAAAATATTTTAGAAACTGAAATCTGAGTTGACAGTCTAAGCCCATAACCCAAAAAAAAAAAAAAAAAAAAAAAAAAAAAAAAAAAAAAAAATCTGTATATATACATTTTTTTTTTTTTTTTTTTTTTTTTTTTTAAGCAACTCAATTTACCCAATTTTTTTCGCGCTCATTTTTTCGAAATGCCGCTGCAAGAGTAAGGTCGTCACTTTGCGGATCAGATTTTAACAAAATAACATTTACATTTATCTCCTTTAAATACCGATAAGTTGCCCAGTCTACCGCTCCAATAATTACATCCCAACAATCTTTTGCAGTCTTCAAATTTTTGTATACATCTCGAATAGTGTTTTCCATATTCGATACATCTGAAGTATATTTATGATTATATCCATTTCGTCTAGGAAAGTTATCTACTGTTAAATTGTAACTGAGGTCATCATAATATAATTTAAAGTTTTCTGTACGTGTGCCGATGGAAATTGTTTCATACGGTGGAATGACAGATGTAAAGGACACATGCCAAGGTTTCCATTCTCCTTTCTGTAAAATAAAAGTTATATGAGCGGTGTAGTCAAAGTTTTCCATAAGGGTAATATAATGCAGTAGTATGTAGTAATATCAAAATATTTTCCGAAACTAAAATCTGAATTGACGGTTCAAGCTTATAAAAAAAAAAAAAAAAAAAAAAAAAAATTTTTTTTTTTTTTTTTTTTTTTTTTTTTTTTTTTTTTTTTTACTGGGCGTTATCTGTTGGGCGTTATCTATCTAATCTTTTTTTATAAAGGGTCAACACAATTTACTCCTCCTCATCATGTCCTTTTTCACCTTTCACATTCGAGTGAGGAGTCCTGCTCTCATTTGGAAACGTGCCATTTTAAATTATTACATACTCACCTACTTTCGACTCATTCGTTCGGGACGCATTGCCTTTAAACTTTTCCCCTCGTCCTGGCATTTTCAAGGTTCCTTCATTTGCATGCTTTTTAAACTTTACGACTTTGAATATGGCGCTCGTACCGCTTTACGCGCCCGACAGCGTGCCCAAAGACTTTTTAAATCTCGCCGCCACCCAACTCATCTCGCTCGTTCCCGCTCCCACCGCCGACGAGCCTTTCGCCCTCTTTGATCGGTCTCAAACCTGTGCGTGTGGAACTCGCAACGGACTGGCCCTTTGTCATCGAACCCTCCTGATTCAAAGAAACAAAACTCTTTTAGGCTTTCCCGTGTACGTTCTCCCTCCAGACTGCACGTTTGACGAGACGGTCGTCAGCGTGACCTGGCTGACACGGTTTCGATTCAAAACGTTTCAGAGTACCCTAAAGGAGGGCTGGTATTTTCGAACCCTCGAAAACGACTCTTTATTCAAAGTGGCCGATTGCGGAGACTGCTGCCAATCTTTTACTTTGTAAAAGGATCCCGTTTTCATGTTAAAATCCATTGTTTTATCCCCTTTCGGGAAAGGTCCCACCTTGGAAAGTGTCTTAAAAAAAGTCTATGAATCTGAATGATCCTGCGAATGCGCATGCTTTGAGGTATGCCCTCGAAACAACCAAAGTGTTCTTGATGGACGATTATAGGCGCAAGTTTCCTCACCTCTTTGACCATGCCGAAATGGAGACGCGGCCCGCCACGTCCGACGATTATTTTATCCCCCCTTCCCTCGCCTCCAAGTGCATCGTGGTCGTGCGGACCCGATTCCATGAATTGGCGTGCCAGAGAGCATCCTGTTTCCCTTTCAAAGAAAATTGGGAAATGTGTGAGGAGCACGATGCTCCCCGCTGGCTGAGAATGGGCGAACGGTTCGAATTGGCCTGCCAGCCTTCTTGCCAGGAGCATTCGATGAATGTGGAATGGGTGGACGGGCGCTGCGTCATCGCGAATCCATTGAAAAAAGTCTTGGCGTCCATGCCCGAGAAACTGTTTGAACGAGCTTCCCGCCACGTCTTTCATGGCGGACTCGACGTGGTGCAAGGCACTTTGAAATTTAATGCGCGTTACTGCGAAGCCTACGGATTAGATTGGGTGAACGAGGATTGCGTCGCGTCCGGAGGTCAGTCATTTGGGGAATGGTTGTTGGGTAAAACACCCATTCGAGCAGCCAAAACGGCTCACTTGAAACCCTTTCAATCGAATCCGCCTCCTCTGCCCGATTACCTCCATTACACGGTTCGCAAAAAGAGGCACGTACGCAACGCATTGAAGGAAGAGGGAGAGACGACCCCTTTTTATCAGGAACTGGCTATAGACATTGCCAAAGATTTGGGACGCGATGTCTCCGAGTGGGCGGTGGAAAAATTTTTGCGCATAAAGGCCCCGATGCTGTTGAGCCGAGCCATGGATACGCTCTCGGTCAAACTGGTGCTCAAGCATTCGGTCGTCACGTCCATCCAACGACTGGGAACGATGACTTTTAACGCGTTGGGAAAAGGAGTCGCGATGGTGACCAATATTTACGCTCTTTATGAACTGGGAGTCGGTATTTTGGATATATTGGACCCGTACGATTACCAAAAAGTGTTGGATAAAAAAACGTTGCAAAAAATTGATTCCGAATTGGATTATACCTACTTTAAAGATGGGATTTGGCGTCCGGAAATGACACCCGAGTATCTTTGGGAGAATGGTATTTTGATGCAGGACGAATCGGCAAAATTGGCCTATATGGTCGAAAGAGTCGAAGAATATTTAAATGCTTTGAGTACAATAAAACCGAATGAATACAGTCATAAACAGCCTTTTGAAAAGGGTCTATTTGTTTGGCAGGAAAAGAAACGAGGGGGCGTGTTTTCAAAGAGTATCGTTTTTGCTCTGATTATTTTGGTGTTTTTATGTGTAAATTGGATTCATCTGTGGACCTGTTGTTTGTTTTTTACATTGCTGTATCTGGATGCAAACTGAAAAAAAAAAAATTTTTTTTTTTTTTTTTTTTTTTTTTCGGTTATGAGTATAGAGTGTCCACTCAGATTTTAGTATTAAAAAAAATTTTGTAACTGAATTTTTTTTTTTTTTTTTTTTTTTTTTTTGGGGGGGGGGGGGTTATGCTGTCAACTCAGATTTCAGTTTCTAAAAATATTTTGAAAGCCACAAGTCTAAGAATTATTTATTTATTTATTTATTTATTTATTTATTTATTTTTATTGTAGGGTTATTAGTTCAAATTCAGTGCAAAAATATTTTCAAATTTACAAGTCTAAGAAATATAAGATTTGGTGAAAGCTCCAAGTCTAACTCGTAAAAAAAAAAAAAAAAAAAAAAAAAAAAAAAAAAATGTAACTGATTTTTTTTTTTTTTTTTTTTTTTTTTTTTGACGAGTTAGACTTGGAGCTTTCAAAATATTTTAGAAACTAAAATCTGAGTGGACAGTCTAAGCTCATACCCAAAAAAAAAAAAAAAAAAAAAAAAAAAAAAAAAAAAAAAAGACTGTCCACTCAGATTTTAGTTTCTAAAATATTTTGAAAGCTATAAAAAAAAAAAAAAAAAAATTTTTTTTTTTTTTTTTTTTTTTTTTTTTTTTTTTTTTTTTTTTTTTTTTTTGACGAGTTAGACTTGGAGCTTTCAAAATATTTTAGAAACTAAAATCTGAGTGGACAGTCTTTTTTTTTTTTTTTTTTAGGGTTATGAGTTTAGACTCAACTCAGATTTTAGTTTCTAAAATATTTTGAAAGCCCCAAGTCTAACTCGTCAAACAAAAAAAAAAAAAAAAAAAAAAAAAAAAAAAAAATCAGTTTTTCACTTTTCACAAGAGTTTATTCACTCTTCCCCTTGCCTGTCCTTGAAGCGCGGCTCTCAAAGAAAAAGGTATTTTGCCCTCCCCGCGTTCATTCACCCTCTCTCTGTTTCTTCCCTTCCCTTCCCCTTCCCCTCCCCCTGGCTCCCGCGAGTATAAATAGTGCAGCGCTCTCTCTTCTGCCTTCTTTCTGCTCGTCATGTTGTTTGAACTAAAGCTCGGAACCGGCGTGCTCTGGGGAGCGATTGGTCAAAATGGCGGCCTGTACTGGGGAGCCCTGTCTGTCGCCAAACTCCTGGGGTATCGATCCCTTTACCAGTTTACACGCCATCATTCCAACGTGTTCCTGAAAGACATTGCCTCCAGCTATTACACCCGAGAATACGACCGGTTGCTGGAGACGAGACTGTTGACTCACAACCGCCTGCTCTCGGTGCTCGACCGCTCCCGAAAGGAAAAGGCCCAGCTCATTTACGACCATTTTAATCTGGGCAACTTTTATGTGAAGATTCACCGGCGGCATCGCTTCCCGAGAGCCGAGCTGTGCAAGCAAAGCGATCCGCAGGCTGTCAATTTCTTTATGTGGATCGAAGCCTACAAACACGAAATGTTTGAAGAATCAATGGAAATTGACCCAGACGCCGACCGCGATGACGAAGTGGTGGAGGACGAGGACGAGACTGATGCTGCTGGTTACTGTGCTCCCTCGCCCCCGCCTCCTCCCGTCCCGATGAAACCTGCTGCTGCCGCCGATTCGAATGCCATGGACTATACCCCCCTGTCACCGCCCGATACGTTTCAACCCGACCCGCCGTACGATGCCAATGATAAGGAAGATACCATCGAGCCTCAACCTGCTTCTGCTGCCGTTTCGAATGCCATGGACTATACCCCCCTGTCACCGCCCGATACGTTTCAACCCGACCCGCCGTACGATGCCAATGATAAGGAAGATACCATCGAGCCTCAACCTGCTGCTCCTTCTAATCTATCCTTAAAAAAAAGATTTCGCACCCAGGATGACATGGATAACGGCATTTTGTTTTGGTTTTCGAGTATCCCGCCCCAAAAAATTATCGTCATACGAGGAAACTGTTCACAAGAATTTATTCCAAAAATGGACTAAAATTTGACTTTTTTAAACATACATTACAGATTGAAATCTCATTCAAGCTTAGACTGTTAATTTAGAATTTAGCTTGTAAAATATATGGAAACCTCTATATTATAGTATGATATATTTGTAACATGCTACGTATTGATGGAAATAAACCAATAGATTATCTACAAGAATTTTTTTTTTTTTTTTTTTTTTTTTCAGGGTTATCAGTTCAAATTTAGTGCAAAAATATTTTCAAAGTCACAAGTGTAAAAAATATATATTTATTTATTTATTTATTTATTTATTTATTTATTTATTTACTTTTTCTTGCAGTGTTATCAGTTCAAATTTAGTGCAAAAATATTTTCAGTCACAAGTCTAAGATTTTCTTTTTTTAAGAAGAAAATTCTAGAGAAGAAAATTTATTAAGAAGAAAATTTTAAGAAGAAATTTTTTTTTTTTTTTTTTTTTTTTTTTTTTTTTTTTTTTTTTACGAGTTAGACTTGGAGCTTATGGGCTTAGAGTGTCAACTCAGATTTTAGTTTCTAAAATATTTTGAAAGCTCCAAAAAAAATCAGTTACAATTTTTTTTTTTTTTTTTTTTTTTTTTTTACGAGTTAGACTTGGAGCTTATGGGCTTAGAGTGTCAACTCAGATTTTAGTTTCTAAAATATTTTGAAAGCTCCAAAAAAATCAGTTACATTTTTTTTTTTTTTTTTTTTTTTTTTTTTTTTTTTTTTTTAACCATTGGGAAAATGGTTGTTGTTTTCGATCAAGAATGGACCCAGTGATGGCGTCACTTTAGTCTTTTAATCATTTTTAACGAAATTTTTTTACTTTTAGAAAATTTTTTATTTAAATAGGCAATTGCAAAACCTCAAATCGTTATAATAAAGAAGGAAAATACAAAATGGGTAAAATGGGTAGACCCAAAATGTCAGATGTGGAAAATCATCCATCCCATCTTATAAAACGTACAGTTTTTTTCCGTGACAAGACTGCTCTCCTCATTCCGAGGAAAAGTTTTCGAGTAATCAAGGAAGTAGAGACGAGTCAATAGTTTGAGTAAGGAGGGTTTTAAGTAACCGTGGAGTCTAGGGATGTTTTTGGATTTTTTTTGTTTTCTCGATTGGGAAAACTGTTTAAAGGGGGAGGTATGGAGAAATTTATATATTATATTATATATTATATTATATATTATATTATATATTGTAACTTTTTTTTTTGACAAGCCAGACTTGGAGTTTTCAAAATATTTTAGAAACTGAAATCTGAGTTGACAGTCTAAGCCCATAACCCTAAAAAAAAAAAAAAAAAAAAAAAAAAAAAAATCTTTGGGCTTAGAGTGACAACTCAGAGCTTTCAAAATATTTTAGAAACTAAAATCTGAGTTGTCACTCTAAACCCATAGCCCAAAGATTTTTTTTTTTTTTTTTTTTTTTTTTATTGCGGGGTTATGAGCTTAGACTGTCAACTCAGATAACTCAGATTTCAGTTTCTAAAATATTTTGAAAACTCCAAGTCTGGCTTGCAAAAAAAAAAAAAAAAAAAAAAAAAAATTGTAACCTTTTTTTTTTTTTTTTTTGACAAGCCAGACTTGGAGCTTTCAAAATATTTTAGAAACTGAAATCTGAAAAAAAAAAAAAAAAAAAACTGAATTTTTTTTTTTTTTTTTTTTTTTGACAAGCCAGACTTGGAGCTTTCAAAATATTTTAGAAACTGAAATCTGAGTTGACAGTCTAAGCCCATAACCCTACAAAAAAAAAAAAAAAAAAATTGTAACTAATTTTTTTTTTTTTTTTTTTTTTTTTTTCATGTATGTAAATATTTTAGAAACTAAAATATTTTGAAAGCTCCACGTCTAACTTGTAAAAAAAAAAAAAAAAAAAAAAAAAAAATGAAACTTTTTTGAAATTATAAATTTTGGTTTCTTATTTTGCTAGGGTTTTAATTTTAATTTTTTGATATTTACGTATATATAACCCATGGCTTCAAAGTTACTTTCAACAAACTTTTATTTAGTTATAAAATTCAAATAATAATGGAAATTTTCCTCTATTATATCTTTGTTGCTAATGTCTTCAATTTAGTATTGGCTTCTGTGTTAAAGAACGGAAATTCTACGCCATATGAATGTTCCAGTCCTCAGCAAGTGGATACATTAAATAATTCTGATATGGAATATCTTTTCTATGAGCTTTCTGTCCACGGATATGACACTGAATACCAGAACACGGTACATTCTATGTTTGAAGAAGTGAAAAAAACTAGCTCAGAAAGAAACATTTGTCACTTCGAATGGAAAGAAAATGTCCAGGAAAATTTTACTAACCGCTGTGTGCCAAAGTAGAATCATTCATAAAAAAAAAAAAAAAAAAAGTTACAATTTTTTTTTTTTTTTTTTTTTTTTTTTTTTTTTTTTTTTTTTTTTTGACGAGTTGACGAGTTTGACTTGGAGCTTTCAAAATATTTTAGAAACTAAAATCTGAGTTGACACTCTAAGCCCATAACCCTACAAAAAAAAAAAAAAAAAAAAAAAAATTTTTTTTTTTTTTTGACAAGTTAGATTTGGAGCTTTCAAAATATTTTAGAAACTAAAATCTGAGTTGACACTCTAAGCTCATAACCCTACAAAAAAAAAAAAAAAAAAAAAAAAAAAAAAAAAAACTTGATTGACAGTGATTAATTAGGTTTAATTTGTATAATGGTATTTACACGTAAAGTGACCACATAATATTAAACGTAAATTGAAAACGTAGAGAAAATTACGAAAGAAGCGATCCCTCGAAGTTGCTTCCTTCGTGATTTTTCAATCAACATTAACAAAAAGTTCGTTAAAATGGTAAAAAATGTTTTTTCAAAGGCGTTGAATGAAGGCCGTCTCACGCGTAAGGGATTCTATCATCTCGATTCCTTTCCCATTATCGCGTTTTCAAGAGGCCTCCCAAGAGGGTTTCAACACGGGCACCCCATCTCCCGCCGTATGTTTTCACGCAGCCGGTTGCTCGTCAACGGGACCCTTAAACCACAGTCGACAGCAAAAAGAGTTGAGCACCGGAACCCCATCAGAAAATTTCAAAATCAGATTCCCCCCCTTCCTCCATTAACACACTCGAATCATTTACTTTGAAAAAAAAGCATTCATTTATTTATCCAACGTTGGTCATACAATCGGCGCAAAAAAATGGGATCGAAGATTGAAACCATACGGTTCAATCTTCGATCCCATTTTTTTGCCTTCTTTATTTGCAAAGAAGAATTTATTTTATACATCAAAAGCTTTTAACAGATTCATCGCGTCCTCATTATAAGTATTGAAAAGTTCTTCAAAAGTGAAGTAATTGGGCGCAGCAGCAGGTATGTTTACATCATTCGTAGCAGGTGTCAAAGAATCATTGTCATTCACATACACAAAGTCATTCGGAGAGGGGTTCACTGGCGGCATTGAATTTGGAGAAGCGGTCTCGGCATTCACGTACACAGATTCATTCGAAGAGGGGTATACTGTCGGCATTGAATTGGAGAAGGAGTCTCGGCATTTCCATACACATATTCATTCGAAGAGGGGTTTACTGTCGGCATTGAATTTGGAGAAGGAGTCTCGGCATTTCCATACACATATTCATTCGGAGAAGGGTTCACTAGCGGCATTGAATTTGGAGAGTCATACACAAATTCATTCAAAGAGTTTGGTGCAGGGGTCCCGGCAGCAGCATACACACCTTCATTCAAAGAGGCGTTCACGGACGACATCGAAGGGTTCCTGGCAGCCTCGTTATCCATCTGTATCACTGCAGTTGCCGCAGCAGTCTCAGTCATTGTCCCAGTCCAACTCAAATCCATCGGTTCGGACTGGTTATTCAGTCCCCAGTCCGAAACCTCTTCTTTTGGGTTTTCGTAGAGTTTGTATTTAAACATGTGTCGATACCAATTCAAAACGTCCGGTCTGACCACCTGGACCGTTTTTTCCAGAGGAAAAGTCATGAGAGTAATCACTTTATGCAAAGTCGTCGTCGGAGGCACTTTATGCAAAACTGGCGGGGGTGGCGGGGGCGGGGGCATCAACCTACCCTCCGTCACCCGTGCCCCAGAATCTAGATCCAAAAGCACGGGATCGTTGTTCCAGGTACTCGTAGCAGTACTAGCAGTAGCAGTAGCAGTAGCCGTCGTCGCAAAGTAGGGCGAGGTCCGTATCGGCGGGGGCGGCGGAAGCTCTTCTTTTTCCTCTTCTTCATCCCCAATCACGGCTTCCTCGATCAGCGGGGTTCTCACGGGTCGTCGGTAAACATGGTCGACAGGATTGGGCCTCGGCACTTCCCGGATCGGGTTGATGCACTCAAAGGGCAAATGGCGCAGTTGATCGGCCCGCAAAATGTGTAGCGAAAAGAAGGACTTGTTGGTGCAATAAATGAAGTAAATGGTGCCTTCTGGAATGCAGTAGCTCTCGTACGGTCGCAGCGTCTTTTTTTTTGTACTTGTACTGGTCGTCGACAGGCAGAAATTTACTTTTCTGCTTCACTTTATGCACATTATGGCGCTCCACGTAGTAGAAGAGCATTTGCACGGCCCCTATCTGGTAGACGTGCACTCTTTCGTCCTCCACTTTCCTCTGGCCAAACGTAAAACAACTCTTGACCAGGAAGAAATTGACCTCGTATTTGAAGCAGGTCCTCGTATCAATGTTTTTCCTCAAGTTGTCCGCCACATCCTTTTTGAGCTTGCGGGCCGCCCAGCTCCAGGGTTTCTCTTCGTACTGTCGCAACGGCTTGACGCTGCTCGCCGTGTCGAGAAAATGTTTCTGGTACCGGCCATTCCACTCGACCAGATTGTAGTAGATGAGCTCCCGCTCATCCATGTAGACGATGAAGCCATATATTTTGAAATTGCTGACGACCCCCTGAAAGTTGGGGACCCGGGGCAGCTTTTTTACATTTCTCGGGTCATCTATCCGGGTAGGGAAGACATCTGTCTTAGTGCTCCGGTCGGTAGCCATCGTGTATGAGTGAAGATGGGAATCGAAAGCTCTATTTATACGTATGACTAGGGAGAGGGGGGCGGAGGAGGTCAGAGACTGGAACGCGGAAGAATGCGATGCAGGAAGAAGAAGGGGAATGAACGGAGCATTGACTCGGCTCGGTTCAAGGTCTCGGAAGTGGAGGGAACGCGGTGGGGGAACGATCGGTTCAAAGTTTTTTTTTTTTTTTTCCTCAGGCAACTGTAAACTACTATCTCCATCCTATTTTGAACGTCCCGGGACCCCCCTATTTGCCCTGAAACTATTTTTTAATCAAGTCTTTACGATTTGGTTGGTTTATCCCGAAACGTCTCAATGCGAGCCGAAAAAGGTTTTATTCCTTTCATCTTTTTCAGCTCGCTTCCTTTCCAACATTGGTGTCTCTCGCTTTACAAAAAAAAAATGCGAGCCGAAGGAAAAAATTTATTTTTTTTTTCCTTCGGCTCGCTTCCTTTCCAACATTGGTGTCTCTCGCTTTACAAAAAAAATGAGCCAAAGGAAAATTTATTTTTTTTCCTTTGGCTCATTTTTTTTGCCCTTCTTTAAACTGATTGTTCATCAGCATGCAAAGAAGAAGAAGAAGATGATAATGACTTTTCAACCTTACCTTTTTTTAGAGGGGCCCGTAATTTCTCTTGAACGTTCTCAACCCGGACGGGAACGTGATGCCGTACACATCGTGAATTTGGATCACTTGCGGAGGCAATGAGGGGTAGTGAGGCAAGTCTCTCACCGACCCGTGCTTCAGCAAATCCCGTAGCGCGACGGCTCGCGGCGTCCCCCACGTTTCCAACTCTTCCAGTGGACTTATCCAACTCTTCCATAATTCAGTGAAAGCAAAGGTTTGTAAATACATGAAAAAATCACATGAATTTGACAATTAATTTCTAAGGTGAAAAAAAAAAAAAAAAAAAAAAAAAAAAACTAATGCAAATTTTCTAATCACATTTGCATTTTGTCTTACGTACCATGATAATGGATTATGCCCAAAATCCCAGTGTTGAAATAGCATTCCATGTTTAGGATACAATTGAAATAGAGATGCATAGGTATCGAATTTATCTTTTACAACTGGTTTATGTAAATTTTTGGTTTTGTAATTGAGCCATTCCCACATTTGTTCTCTAAGTTTAACAATTTCATTGGCATCTAACACGTTTTCGACAATTTCAACACCATCATTCTCTAAAGTGTAACCGTTACAATCATCATACAACATTTCAATATTTAAAGAATTCAATCTTTATTTAAAAAAAAAAAAAAAAAAAAAAAAAAAATCAGTTACAATTTTTTTTTTTTTTTTTTTTTTTTTTTTTTTAGCTTATGTTATCAACTCAGATTTCAGTTTCTAAAATATTTTGAAAGCTCCAAGTCTAACTTGACAAAAAAAAAAAAAAAAAAAAAAAAATCAGTTACATTTTTTTTTTTTTTTTTTTTTTTTTTTTTTTTTTTTTTTTTACTTGAATTAATTGAAACATTTTTTAACAACATTATGATGAGTTGCCATCGTTCCGACTTCAATACCGGGACAAGGATACTTCATGAGCTTGCATGAATGTTTATGATCACAATCGATAACATCTACTCCAATTTTCAACCATATTCTGGACACATTTCGAAAACCACAAATATTCTTAAAGAAATAATATTGAAAACGTCCACGAACTCGCAATTGTATTTCACCGGGAAATGTATCAGAGATAAAATCATGGAGTTCATCTAACCAGGTACTTGCATGAAGTTTATATCTGGCAACGGGTTTAATGGATAAACATCTTTTAATTTCTGAATTGTAAAATCGATCTTTATTTCGCATTTTAGATCTTGTAGAATATATATCTCTTAAAGTTAACCAGTAATACTCCTTTGGAGGTATTCGCAGAGTATAAACATCTCTTCGAGTAGTAGCAAATGCAATTTCCAAAGGAAATAAATTTCCATCTTCACAATCCATGCAAACTACCTCTGCATACAACATGATTTTAATGTATGAGAATGTAATAATACGTAGATATCGTACGATTTATATATATATCGTATATTAAAAAAAAAAAAAAAAAAAAAAAAGTTACTTTTTTTTTTTTTTTTTTTTTTTTTTTTTTTTTTGTAGGGTATGAGCTTAGACTGTCCACTCAGATTTTAGTTTCTAAAATATTTTGAAAGCTCCAAGTCTAACTCGTCAAAAAAAAAAAAAAAAAAAAAAAAAAAAATTTTTTTTTTTTTTTTTTTTTTTTTTACACTGATATATCACTTTGTAAAATATTTTCCAAATTCCCTTCATATTTTTTTAATTGGATTTGGATTCTTTCCAATATATATCCCCTCCGAAACCTCTTTCTCCGCGGAGCGTTTTTGAAAGATCATTTTCAACTACAGGTTTTAGAGTTGGTCGCACAACAATTTGGAACACAGCTTGTGCTATGGGTGTACCTTCAGGTAACACAACTGTTTTAAAATGGCGATTTTCCAAAATTACACCAACAGTTCCTCGATAGTCAGGATCAATGACACCTCCATGAACGCTAAGAAATTTGGTAGCTATGGAAGATTTGTCCCATATAAACATTCCTAAATAGGAAGGAAATTCAAAGATAAGACCCGTGTCAACTATTTTTTGTTGACCAGGTTCAAGTATCAACTCGAAAGGAGTATAAAGATCATATCCTATAGAGTCTCCTTCTTGACGAGTTGGATCCTTAGCTTCTGGGAAGTTTTTGGCAAATGATATGTTTGGAAGAAATTGGTTGTAGATATAAGCTAACAGTCGGTTTATAAAACATTGGAAGACCATTTTGCCAGTAAGGTTTAAGAGATGAACAGTGGAAAAATCTTGCAGGGTAAACCACTTAAATAGGAATTTTTTTTTTTTTCTACTTGTTTGTTGGCATCTGCAAGTTTTTTAACAATTCCTCTCCTACCGTTTTCCAATCTTTTGCATCTATAAACTGCTGGGAATATACATTGCCAAGAGTTTTTATTACATTTTCATTCACATTTTTAATATCGGGATAATAGTCGGAATGTTTATGCAAAAAACCTTCTGCCCAGGATTTAACCTGCTGCACTTGAAAACAAATCTGATCATCCAACAAGTCTAAATTTGAAACATAAAAATTGAGTAATGCTAAAAAAATTACGCATGCTGAATCCGTTCCCGTTAAACTTTCAATGTTCAAATCTTCATCGAAAAATTCGTACATGGCTCGTACGCCCTGAGAGTGCATTCGGTATTCGGCTCGTATAGGAATTAAAATAGTCGCTAAATATTGTTTCAAATCTTTTGGCCTGAATCCACGAAAACCATCTACTGCTAAAATTTGATAAATTTTTCGGGTAAAAACGACATCATCAGAGCTGTTGTAAAGTAAGTAACAGGTTCACAATGTAATGTCGTTCAAAATGTAAGTAACAGGTTCACATTTATAATTGTTTTCATCTTTATCACTTTTATGAATGATTTTACTTTGGCACACAGCGGTCAGTAAAATCTTTGGAAATCGATTTTCTTGGACATTTTCTTTCCATTCGAAGGGACAAATGTTTCTTTCTGAGCTAGTTTTTTTCACTTCTTCAAACATAGAATGTACCGTGCTCTGGTATTCAGTGTCATATCCGTGGACAGAAAGCTCAAAATTCCGAGGAAAAGTTTTCGAGTAATCAAGGAGGTAGAGACGAGTCAATAGTTTGAGTAAGGAGGGTTTTAAGTAACCGTGGAGTCTAGGGATGTTTTTGGGTTTTTTTGTTTTCTCGATTGGGAAAACTGTTTAAAGGGGGAGGTATGGAGAAATTTATATATTATATTATATATTATATTATATATTATATTATATATTATATTATATATTATATTATATATTATATTATATATTATATTATATATTATATTATATATTATATTATATATTGTAACTGATTTTTTTTTTTTTTTTTTTTTTTTTTTTTTTTTTTTTTTTTTACAAGCTAGACTTGGAGCTTTCAAAATATTTTAGAAACTGAAATCTGAGTTGACAGTCTAAGCCCATAACCCTACAAAAAAAAAAAAAAAAAAAAAAAAAAAAAAAAAAAAAAAAAAATACTGATTTTTTTTTTTTTTTTTTTTTTTTTTTTTTTTGTAGGGTTATGGGCTTAGACTGTCAACTCAGATTTCAGTTTCTAAAATATTTTGAAAGCTCCAAGTCTAGCTTGTCAAAAAAAAAAAAAAAAACTAAATTTTTTTTTTTTTTTTTTTTTTTTTTTTTTGTAGGGTTATGGGCTTAGACTGTCAACTCAGATTTTAGTTTCTAAAATATTTTGAAAACTCCAAGTCTAACTCGTCAAAAAAAAAAAAAAAAAAAAAAAAAAAAATTCCGAGTTAGACTTGGAGCTTTCAAAATATTTTAGAAACTAAAATCTGAGTTGACAGTCTAAGCCCATAACCCTACAAAAAAAAAAAAAAAAAAAAAAAAAAAAAAAAAAAAAAAAATTGTAGAATTTTTTTTTTTTTTTTTTTTTTTTTTTTTTTTTTTTTAACCATTGGGAAAATGGTTGTTGTTTTCGATCAAGAATGGACCTCTTGACGTCGTCACTTTAGTCTTTTAATCATTTTTAACGAAATTCTTTACTGTTAGAAGAATTTTTATTTGAATAGGCAATCGAAATGTATAAAATCGTTATAATAAAGAAGGAAATTACAAAATGGGTAAAATGGGTAGACCCAAATTGTCAGATGAGGAATCTCGTACAATCTATTCCATAAAACGTACACATTTTATTCCGTGACATGTCTGCTCCCCTCATTCCGAGGAAAAGCTTTCGAGTAATCAAGGAGGGAGAGAAGAATTGATAGTTTGAGTAAGGATGGTTTTAAGTAACCGTGGAGTTTGGGGATGTTTTTGTTAAGTGTCTCGATTGGGAAAACTGTTTAAAGGGGGAGGTATGGAGAAATTTATATATTATATTATATTATATTATATTATATTATTATATAAATACAAATTACCAGTTACCAGTACTTTTTTTTTTTTTTTTTTTTTTTTTTTTTTTTTTTTTTTTACGAGTTAGACTTCGAGCTTTCACCAAATCTTATATTTCTTAGACTTGTAAATTTGAAAATATTTTTGCACTGAATTTGAACTAATAACCCTACATAAAAAAATAAATAAATAAATAAATAAATAAATAAATAAATAAATAAATAAATAAATAAATATTTCTTAGATTTGTAATTTTGAAAATGTTTTTGCACTGAATTTTAACTAATAACCCTACAAGAAAAAATAACATGGATACATTAAATAATTCTGATATGGAATATCTTTTCTATGAGCTTTCTGTCCACGGATATGATACTGAATACCAGAGCACGGTATATTCTATGTTTGAAGAAGTGAAAAAAACTAGCTCAGAAAGAAACATTTGTCCCTTCGAATGGAAAGAAAATGTCCAAGAAAATCGATTTCCAAAGATTTTACTGACCGCTGTGTGCCAAAGTAAAATCATTCATAAAAGTGATAAAGATGAAAACAATTATAAATGTGAACCTGTTACTTACATTTTGCCAGTTTTGAGGGTGCCATTATGGTTTACGAGTATACAAACAGTCTTGGGAAAATATAACCATTCCAAAGCAATGTTTTTTCGAACTAAAGAATGGAATCGAATGAATGTTTTTATGAAAGACGAACAAAAGTTTTTTTTTTTTTTTTTTTTTGTGAAAAACATTTTCCCAATGGTTGTTGTAATTTCTCAAATTACAATTTTTTTTTTTTTTTTTTGACAAGCCAGACTTGGAGCTTTTAAAATATTTTAGAAACTGAAATCTGAGTTGACAGTCTAAGCCCATAACCCAAAAAAAAAAAAAAGAAAAAAAAAAAAAAAAAAAAAAAAATCAGTATATATATATATTTTTTTTTTTTTTTTTTTTTTTTTAAGCAACTCAATTTACCCAATTTTTTTCGCGCTCATTTTTTCGAAATGCCGCTGCAAGAGTAAGGTCGTCACTTTGCGGATCAGATTTTAACAAAATAACATTTACATTTATCTCCTTTAAATACCGATAAGTTGCCCAGTCTACCGCTCCAATAATTACATCCCAACAATCTTTTGCAGTCTTCAAATTTTTGTATACATCTCGAATAGTGTTTTCCATATTCGATACATCTGAAGTATATTTATGATTATATCCATTTCGTCTAGGAAAGTTATCTACTGTTAAATTGTAACTGAGGTCATCATAATATAATTTAAAGTTTTCTGTACGTGTGCCGATGGAAATTGTTTCATACGGTGGAATGACAGATGTAAAGGACACATGCCAAGGTTTCCATTCTCCTTTCTGTAAAATAAAAGTTATATGAGCGGTGTAGTCAAAGTTTTCCATAAGGGTAATATAATGCAGTAGTATGTAGTAATATCAAAATATTTTCCGAAACTAAAATCTGAATTGACGGTTCAAGCTTATAAAAAAAAAAAAAAAAAAAAAAAAAAAAAAATTTTTTTTTTTTTTTTTTTTTTACTGGGCGTTATCTGTTGGGCGTTATCTATCTAATCTTTTTTTATAAAGGGTCAACACAATTTACTCCTCCTCATCATGTCCTTTTTCACCTTTCACATTCGAGTGAGGAGTCCTGCTCTCATTTGGAAACGTGCCATTTTAAATTATTACATACTCACCTACTTTCGACTCATTCGTTCGGGACGCATTGCCTTTAAACTTTTCCCCTCGTCCTGGCATTTTCAAGGTTCCTTCATTTGCATGCTTTTTAAACTTTACGACTTTGAATATGGCGCTCGTACCGCTTTACGCGCCCGACAGCGTGCCCAAAGACTTTTTAAATCTCGCCGCCACCCAACTCATCTCGCTCGTTCCCGCTCCCACCGCCGACGAGCCTTTCGCCCTCTTTGATCGGTCTCAAACCTGTGCGTGTGGAACTCGCAACGGACTGGCCCTTTGTCATCGAACCCTCCTGATTCAAAGAAACAAAACTCTTTTAGGCTTTCCCGTGTACGTTCTCCCTCCAGACTGCACGTTTGACGAGACGGTCGTCAGCGTGACCTGGCTGACACGGTTTCGATTCAAAACGTTTCAGAGTACCCTAAAGGAGGGCTGGTATTTTCGAACCCTCGAAAACGACTCTTTATTCAAAGTGGCCGATTGCGGAGACTGCTGCCAATCTTTTACTTTGGAAAAGGATCCCGTTTTCATGTTAAAATCCATTGTTTTATCCCCTTTCGGGAAAGGTCCCACCTTGGAAAGTGTCTTAAAAAAAGTCTATGAATCTGAATGATCCTGCGAATGCGCATGCTTTGAGGTATGCCCTCGAAACAACCAAAGTGTTCTTGATGGACGATTATAGGCGCAAGTTTCCTCACCTCTTTGACCATGCCGAAATGGAGACGCGGCCCGCCACGTCCGACGATTATTTTATCCCCCCTTCCCTCGCCTCCAAGTGCATCGTGGTCGTGCGGACCCGATTCCATGAATTGGCGTGCCAGAGAGCATCCTGTTTCCCTTTCAAAGAAAATTGGGAAATGTGTGAGGAGCACGATGCTCCCCGCTGGCTGAGAATGGGCGAACGGTTCGAATTGGCCTGCCAGCCTTCTTGCCAGGAGCATTCGATGAATGTGGAATGGGTGGACGGGCGCTGCGTCGTCGCGAATCCATTGAAAAAAGTCTTGGCATCCATGCCCGAGAAACTGTTTGAACGAGCTTCCCGCCACGTCTTTCATGGCGGACTCGACGTGGTGCAAGGCACTTTGAAATTTAATGCGCGTTACTGCGAAGCCTACGGATTAGATTGGGTGAACGAGGATTGCGTCGCGTCCGGAGGTCAGTCATTTGGGGAATGGTTGTTGGGTAAAACACCCATTCGAGCAGCCAAAACGGCTCACTTGAAACCCTTTCAATCGAATCCGCCTCCTCTGCCGGATTACCTGCATTACACGGTTCGCAAAAAGAGGCACGTACGCAACGCATTGAAGGAAGAGGGAGAGACGACCCCTTTTTATCAGGAACTGGCTATAGACATTGCCAAAGATTTGGGACGCGATGTCTCCGAGTGGGCGGTGGAAAAATTTTTGCGCAGAAAGGCCCCGATGCTGTTGAGCCGAGCCATGGATACGCTCTCGGTCAAACTGGTGCTCAAGCATTCGGTCGTCACGTCCATCCAACGACTGGGAACGATGACTTTTAACGCGTTGGGAAAAGGAGTCGCGATGGTGACCAATATTTACGCTCTTTATGAACTGGGAGTCGGTATTTTGGATATATTGGACCCGTACGATTACCAAAAAGTGTTGGATAAAAAAACGTTGCAAAAAATTGATTCCGAATTGGATTATACCTACTTTAAAGATGGGATTTGGCGTCCGGAAATGACACCCGAGTATCTTTGGGAGAATGGTATTTTGATGCAGGACGAATCGGCCAAATTGGCCTATATGGTCGAAAGAGTCGAAGAATATTTAAATGCTTTGAGTACAATAAAACCGAATGAATACAGTCATAAACAGCCTTTTGAAAAGGGTCTATTTGTTTGGCAGGAAAAGAAACGAGGGGGCGTGTTTTCAAAGAGTATCGTTTTTGCTCTGATTATTTTGGTGTTTTTATGTGTAAACTGGATTCATCTGTGGACCTGCCTTCTGTTTTTTACATTGCTGTATCTGGATACAAACTGAAAAAAAAAAAAAAAAAAAAAAAAAAAAAAAAAAAAATCAGTTACAATTTTTTTTTTTTTTTTTTTTTTTTTTTTTTTTTTTTTTGTAGGGTTATGAGCTTAGACTGTCAACTCAGATTTCAGTTTCTAAAATATTTTGAAAGCTCCAAGTCTGGCTTGTCAAAAAAAAAAAAAAAAAAAAAAAAAAAAAAAAAAAAATTGTAACTTAGACTGTCAACTCAGATTTCAGTTTCTAAAATATTTTGAAAGCTCCAAGTCTGGCTTGTCAAAAAAAAAAAAAAAAAAAAAAAATTGTAACTATTTTTTTTTTTTTTTTTTTTTTTTTTTTTTTTTTTTTTGTAGGGTTATGAGCTTAGACTGTCAACTCAGATTTCAGTTTCTAAAATATTTTGAAAGCTCCAAGTCTGGCTTGTCAAAAAAAAAAAAAAAAAAAAAAAAAAAAAAAAAAAAATTGTAACTAATTTTTTTTTTTTTTTTTTTTTTTTGTAGGGTTATGAGCTTAGACTCTCAACTCAGATTTCAGTTTCTAAAATATTTTGAAAGCTCCAAGTCTGGCTTGTCAAAAAAAAAAAAAAAAAAATGTAACTATTTTTTTTTTTTTTTTTTTTTTTTTTGTAGGGTTATGAGCTTAGACTCTCAACTCAGATTTCAGTTTCTAAAATATTTTGAAAGCTCCAAGTCTGGCTTGTCAAAAAAAAAAAAAAAAAAAAAAAAAAAAATGTAACTAATTTTTTTTTTTTTTTTTTTTTTGTAGGGTTATGAGCTTAGACTCTCAACTCAGATTTCAGTTTCTAAAATATTTTGAAAGCTCCAAGTCTGGCTTGTCAAAAAAAAAAAAAAAAAATCAGTTACAATATATAATATAATATATAATATAATATATAATATAATATATAATATAATATATAATATAATATATAATATAATATATAATATAATATATAATATAATATATAATATAATATATAATATAATATATAAATTTCTCCATACCTCCCCCTTTAAACAGTTTTCCCAATCGAGAAAACAAAAAAACCCAAAAACATCCCTAGACTCCACGGTTACTTAAAACCCTCCTTACTCAAACTATTGACTCGTCTCTACCTCCTTGATTACTCGAAAACTTTTCCTCGGAATTTTGAGCTTTCTGTCCACGGATATGACACTGAATACCAGAGCACGGTACATTCTATGTTTGAAGAAGTGAAAAAAAACTAGCTCAGAAAGAAACCTTTGTCCCTTCGAATGGAAAGAAAATGTCCAAGAAAATCGATTTCCAAAGATTTTACATGTCAATTTTGTATGTGAAAAATGTATTTATTTATTTATTTATTTTTTATTTATTTTATTTATTTTTTCATGTAGGGTTATTAGTTCAAATTCAGTGCAAAAATATTTTCAAATTTACAAGTCTAAGAAATATAAGATTTGGTGAAAGCTCCAAAAAAAAACTTGATTGACAGTGATTAATTAGGTTTAATTTGTATAATGGTATTTACACGTAAAGTGACCACATAATATTAAACGTAAATTGAAAACGTAGAGAAAATTACGAAAGAAGCGATCCCTCAAAGTTGCTTCCTTCGTGATTTTTCAATCAACATTAACAAAAAGTTCGTTAAAATGGTAAAAAATGTTTTTTCAAAGGCTTTGCATGAAGGCCGTCTCACGCGTAAAGGATTCTATCATCTCGATTCCTTTCCCATTATCGCGTTTTCAAGAGGCCTCTTCTGAGGGTTTCAACACGGGCACCCCATCTCCCGCCGTATGTTTTCACGCAGCCGGTTGCTCGTCAACGGGACCCTTAAACCACAGTCGACAGCAAAAAGAGTTGAGCACCGGAACCCCATCAGAAAATTTCAAAATCAGATTCCCCTCCCTCCATTAACAAACGAATCATTTACTTTGAAAAGAAAGCATTCATTTATTTATCCAACGTTGGTTATACAATCGGCGCAACAAAAATGGGATCGAAGATTGAAACCATACGGTTCAATCTTCGATCCCATTTTTTTGCCTTCTTTATTTGCAAAGAAGAATTTATTTTATACATCAAAAGCTTGTAACAGATTCATCGCTTCCTCATTATAAGTATTGAAAAGTTCTTCAAAAGTGAAGTAATTGGGCGCAGCAGCAGGTATGTTTACATCATTCGTAGCAGGTGTCAAAGAATCATTGTCATTCACATACACAAAGTCATTCGGAGAGGGGTTCACTGGCGGCATGGAATTTGGAGAAGGAGTCTCGGCATTCACGTACACAGATTCATTCGAAGAGGGGTTTACTGTCGGCATTGAATTTGGAGAAGGAGTCTCGGCATTTCCATACACATATTCATTCGAAGAAGGGTTCACTAGCGGCATTGAATTTGGAGAAGGAGTCTCGGCATTTCCATACACATATTCATTCGGAGAAGGGTTCACTAGCGGCATTGAATTTGGAGAGTCATACACAAATTCATTCAAAGAGTTTGGTGCAGGGGTCCCGGCAGCAGCATACACACCTTCATTCAAAGAGGCGTTCACGGACGACATCGAAGGGTTCCTGGCAGCCTCGTTATCCATCTGTATCACTGCAGTTGCCGCAGCAGTCTCAGTCATTGTCCCAGTTCTACTCAAATCCATCGGTTCGGACTGGTCACTCAGTCCCCAGTCCAAAACCTCTTCTTTTGGGTTTTCGTAGAGTTTGTATTTAAACATGTGTCGATACCAATTCAAAACGTCCGGTCTGACCACCTGGACCGTTTTTTCCAGAGGAAAAGTCATGAGAGTAATCACTTTATGCAAAGTCGTCGTCGTCGTCGGAGGCACTTTATGCAAAACTGGCGGAGGTGGCGGGGGCGGGGGCATCAACCTACCCTCCGTCACCCGTGCCCCAGAATCTAGATCCAAAAGCACGGGATCGTTGTTCCAGGTACTCGTAGCAGTCGTAGCAGTAGCAGTCGTAGCAGTCGCAGTCGCAGTACTAGCCGTCGTCGCAAAGTAGGGCGAGGTCCGGATCGGCGGGGGCGGCGGAAGCTCTTCTTCTTCTTCATCCCCAATCACGGCTTCCTCAATCAGCGGGGTTCTCACGGGTCGTCGGTAAACATGGTCGACAGGATTGGGCCTCGGCACTTCCCGGATCGGGTTGATGCATTCAAAGGGCAAATGGCGCAGTTGATCGGCCCGCAAAATGTGTAGCGAAAAGAAGGACTTGTTGGTGCAGTAGATGAGGTAAATGGTGCCTTCCGGAATGCAGTAGCTCTCGTACGGTCGCAGCGTCTTTTTTTTGTACTTGTACTGGTCGTCGACAGGCAGAAATTTACTTTTCTGCTTCACTTTATGCACATTATGGCGCTCCACGTAGTAGAAGAGCATTTGCACGGCCCCTATCTGGTAGACGTGCACTCTTTCGTCCTCCACTTTCCTCTGGCCAAACGTAAAACAACTCTTGACCAGGAAGAAATTGACCTCGTATTTGAAGCAGGTCCTCGTATCAATGTTTTTCCTCAAGTTGTCCGCCACATCCTTTTTGAGCTTGCGGGCCGCCCAGCTCCAGGGTTTCTCTTCGTACTGTCGCAACGGCTTGACGCTGCTCGCCGTGTCGAGAAAATGTTTCTGGTACCGGCCATTCCACTCGACCAGATTGTAGTAGATGAGCTCCCGCTCATCCATGTAGACGATGAAGCCATAGATTTTGAAATTGCTGACGACCCCCTGAAAGTTGGGGACCCGCGGCAGCTTTTTTACATTTCTCGGGTCATCTATCCGGGTAGGAAAGACATCTGTCTTACTGCTCCGGTCGGTAGCCATCGTGTATGAGTGACGATGGGAATCGAAAGCTCTATTTATACGTATGACTAGGGAGAGGGGGCGGAGGAGGTCAGAGACTGGAACGCGGAAGTATGCGATGCAGGAAGAAGAAGGGGAAATGAACGGAGCATTGACTCGGCTCGGTTCAAGGTCTCGGAAGTGGCGGGAACGCGGTGGGGGGAACGATCGGTTCAAAGTTTTGTTTTTCCTCAGGCAACTGTAAACTACCATCTCCATTTGAACGTCCCGGGACCCCCCTATTTGCCCTGAAACTATTTTTTAATCCAGTGTTTACGATTTGGTTGGTTTATCCCGAAACGTCTCAATGCGAGCCGAAAAAGGTTTTATTCCTGTCATCTTTTTCAGCTCGTTTCCTTTCCAACATTGGTGTCTCTCCCTTTACAAAAAAAATGCGAGCCGAAGGAAAAAATTTATTTTTTTTTCCTTCGGCTCGCTTCCTTTCCAACATTGGTGTCTCTCGCTTTACAAAAAAAATGAGCCAAAGGAAAAATTTTCCTTTGGCTCATTTTTTTTGCCCTTCTTTAAACTGATTGTTCATCAGCATGCAAAGAAGAAGATGAAGATAATGACTTTTCCACCTTACCTTTTTTTAGAGGGGCCCGTAATTTCTCTTGAACGTTCTCAACCAGGACGGGAACGTGATGCCGTACACATCGTGAATCTGGATCACTTGCGGAGGCCATGAGGGGTAGTGAGGCAAGTCTCTCACCGACCCGTGCTTCAGCAAATCCCGTAGCGCGATGGCTCGCGGCGTCCCCCACGTTTCCAACTCTTCCAGCAAATGATCCTGTCTAATCATAAACATGTTGACATTTTCCCGCGTCAAAAACTCGAGCTGCCGGATGTGGCGACTCCGAGGCCATTGACTATTCCGGAGCGGCCCTTCCACGTCCCCTCTCAGCATTTTATCCACATCCGCGGTGGAAAAATAAACCTCTCCATCGTCTTCGGCCAACACTGCTTCCATTCTATACTCTTTTTTATCGTAAATTGCAACGAGTGTGAAATACGCCATCTTGCCAGAGCGCGCGTCGAGAAATGAACTCTTTCCACTCAAAGCATCCCGAAGGTCACCCGCTTCCCGAAGCGCATCGCCTGCGGAGGCTTTTCAAGGGCATCCGGCCGTCGCGCTTCAGTGGTTTCAAGTCACAGGGAGGGCCTGAAGCGGAGATGCGGGGGGAAAAAGAACGTCACGAGGGTCCTCAGCGCCGATTCGGGGGGGTGGGCAACAATTCCTCGCTCTCTGAGGCCTGAAAGGCCCATTTTCATTCTCTGCCGCGTTCAGCATGGCGGCCAACCCTGCTCCCATGCATTTACTCGACTTGCTTCCCGAACTCTTGCTTTCCATTTTCAAACTCGTGCCTCTGCACGATAAACTCCACTCTCTCTCCCAGATTCCCGAATTTCTTCCTTACCTGCACGACCGGGGCTCCTACGTCGACTCGCCCCTTCCCTTCTCTCCTCCCTACCTCCGCGTGCTGCGACTCTTGCGGCCCGGTATGTACATGGCCCGGCAAAACTGGTCGCACCGTTTCCTCTTGAGCATCGACCCGGCCACCCTGCACTTTCACCTTTACCACTTTTTACTGGACTGTCATCCCAGCCTCTATAGGCCCCAACCCAAACGGGACTGTCCTTTCCGCGAACCCATCGACCGCATGGCTCGCAACTTGACCTTTTTCATGACCGACTACGTCTGCCTGGACGACCTGACGCTGCTCGCCTATCACCTGAGAGGGTACGGGTTCCTCCTGCTCGACCACTCGTTTCCAGGCCCCGTGCAAAACCTCCGCTTCTACGACTGGACCCGATGCACCCTCGAAACCAACGTCCCGAGAGACATGCTGAACCGCTTCGAGGTGAGCAGTCACTTTCGAGTCACGCTCACCCCGGATCGGACCCTCGTCGTCGAATGCACGCTGCCCGAATGCCCGTGCCCGAGTCGCCTCCAGCACCTGACCCCGTTTTCGTTTCAACCGAGCCCAGACTGTCGCACGCTCACCTGGCCCGGAGGCGATCCCATCCGCCTGGCCGCGCATCAAGAATTTCAGCTAAACGAGGACGGGGACGTGGAAGGGGAGACGACCTCGTACGTTCATTACCCCTTTAAAATTTCCATGCAGCACGAACTTGGACTGAAACGACTCAAAAGAGTCGTCATGGAAAGAAACATTCCCCTTTAA
Source organism: Maratus michaelseni (assembly GCA_963931845.1). NCBI lineage: Eukaryota > Metazoa > Arthropoda > Arachnida > Araneae > Salticidae > Maratus > Maratus michaelseni. The sequence goes on from OZ007587.1 coordinate 89,995,856, forward strand.
GCTGATGAGGATTTCAGTGAAGCGGGGGAGCAGAAAAAAGGGCGGTATTTGTAAAGATGGCTAAACATCTTTACAAATACCGCCTTTTTTTTTGCCGCTGCCTTGTTACCAACCTTGGAACCGTTTTTTTTTATTCTTTCACTCTTAAAAAAACCAGATTTTTGTAAAGTGAATCGTCTTTTTATTATTATTATTATTATTATTGACGCACGGCAGGAACGGTCAAAGAGTCTCTGCCTTTCCGCCCGCGTCCTTCCGCCCGCGTCCTTCAAAAACCAGTTGGATGAGTGGAGAGGAAGGGAGGGGGGAGGGAGGAGGAAGGAGGAAAAAGGGATGCAAAGGACGGGCCTTCATTCAAACGCCGACTCTTGAGATGGCCGCTCCTGCCTCTTCTCGTTCCGCCGTGTCTCCGCCCAACCTGCTCGACTTGCATCCGTACATTCTCCAGCATATTCTCCGATACATCCCGCTCGAGGATAAAATGTGCATCCTCTACAAGATGCCCGAATTCAAGCCTTTCCTCGAGCACCGTGCTTCGTACCTAGACTGCCGACTCCCCTTCTCCTTTGACTACCTGCGCTATTTCAACCTGCTCCGGACCGGATGGTACGTGGACCGAAATAATTGGGGCCATCGCCTCTGTCTGCTCCGAAACGAAAACACCCTGCAATTTACCCTGCGTCATTTCCTCATCGATGGCTTTCGGGGCCGGTACGCCCCCAATGCACGCGACGCCTTCTACAAAGGCACTTTTGAACGCATGCGAGAAGTGATGGATCAGTATTTAAACTCTTACCAATGGATGGAAGATATGCACCTGTTGACCTATCACCTCCCCGGCTACGGCTACATCATGATCAATTTCTCTCCCTACCTCAAAGTGCAAGCAATGCGCTTTTTCGACCGCGGTCTACACGACATTGAGACCAACGTGGCGACGATCCTGAGACCCCGAAATCATCCCTTTAGTCACTTTTCTGTCAGGATTCAAAGGGATCGGCGCCTCCTCGTCGAATGCATCCTGCCGCCCAATGTGCACTGCCGCTGCCAATCCCGCCTTCAAGAACTGACTCCCTTTACGTTTGGAGTCTCGGAAGGCCATCGCTTTCTCACTCGGGCCGGAGGCGAATCCATTCCCTTTGTCGCCTATCAAAAACTGAAGCTGGAAAAGGACGAGAAACATGTCACCTGCATCATTATTTACCACGTCAACCGCGACCTGAACAATACAGTCGCCTTGACCAAACCCATGAAACGCAACCCGGAACTGAAAAGACTTTTAGATGAAGGTAATCCATTTTATAAACGTCAAAAACTAGGCTAAACTGTTTTTTCTTTTTTCCCCGTATAGACTGGTGCCGTCGGCATCAGGGGGAGCAAAAAAAATGCGATACAAGTAAATTTGGAAATTTTCCAAATTTACTTGTATCGCATTTTTTTTGCAGACGATGGCTCTCCAACATTGGAACGCTTAAGTCTATGTGAATAGAAAAAGACTGTGGGGTGGGGGGAATTGAGAGCCGACTGGATAAAGACAAATTTTACTTTTTTACCCACTCGGCGGTCGCTGCGCTCCCGCCTCGCGGGTAAAAAAGTAAAATTTGTCTTTATCAGTCGGCTCTCAATCCATTTCATTTTTTTTTTTTTTTTTTATCTGAGTGGTGCTTCTTTTTCGGGTTCCTATTTAGGTCTAGGGGGTTGACTGTTGTTGTAAAAGCCGAAACAAACTTTTTTTGGAACTTTGATTAAACTCTGAGCTCAGAGATGAGCTATTCCATCTGTTTCTACATGTGATTGGTTTAATGCGGGATTGTAGATGTGTCCACTCCTGTTTTGAACTCTAAAGCGAGAGCTCGATTGTGGTTTCATGCGGGATTATAGATTTGTCAACTACTGTTTTAAACTCTAAAGCAAACGCTTCGTTGGTGCTTTCAGCAAGGAAAATTTTTGCAATGAGATGCGCTCTTGTGGACTGCCGCTCTATTAACTCTTAATCCATCCTTATCCAGAAAAAGCTCTTTTATTGAGGAACCCTTAACTGATGTTATTAAGCATATACACAGCTGAGCCCTTCAAGATGAAAATTGTCAAGCTTCCCTTTAGTGTCAAAATTGATATTGCAAGGCATTCAGTGGGGTTTTAAAGTTGTTATTCTAGTTGCATATTTTTCTGTGGATTCTTTTAAGGCCTCTAAAGATTAACAGGGTAGCGATGCAAGTAAGCTAGATTCAATGCAAAGTGATCCGAAAAGATTTCAGTGCTCTTTTGATAACCTCTGTGTATTTTCTGGATACCAAATACCATCTTCTCGTCCATCCGCTTACATTCATCCATCCGGTTCCACTCATCCGCATGTCCACACTCTGGGCTATACGAGTCAGCCTGCGTCAGTCTGCAAATTTCCCGGAAACCTCGAATCATTTTTATCGTTTCGAGAGTCTACCTAAAGAGTTCAGATTACCCCGTTGCCCCCATTCAGGAATGGAGGGCAACAGGGTACGAGCTCGCCTGAAAGGACATTTCCAAGTCATCCGTCTCATTCTACCCGTTCTCGCGAGACTAGGTGCCGTGCAATTACCCTCCACCCGTTTCAAGCACTCTTCCCGTCAGTACCCCAGGGACTCTCGAAACACGGCTACCCGTGAGAAACGAACCGTGGACTCGCCCGCGCCCGCCGCCCCCCGTCTAAAAGAGGCACGTCAACGAGTGACATGGGAACGCAAAGCACGTCAACCACGGCCTAGCGAGATGAATGGAAACGCAAAGCACGTAAACTGGAAGAAAATGTAGATTGAATCATTAAACAGTGTAACTTGTAAACACATCAGAATCACTCAACTAAAAAGTTGTGGGAAAATTTGAAAACTGTTTAGAATGTCGCGAAACGTCAAAATATTTTTTCAAACTGAAATCTGAGTCCCCTGTCGAAATATAAAAAAAAAAAAAAAAAAAAAAAAAAAAAAAAAAAATTCAGTTACAATTTTTTTTATTTATTTATTTTTTTTTTTCTGACAAGCTAGACTTGGAGCTTTCAAAATATTTTAGAAACTAAAATCTGAGTTGACACTCTAAGCCCATAACCCTACAAAAAAAAAAAAAAAAAAAAAAAAAAAAAAAAAAAAAAAAAATTAGCCTTTGGAAATCGATTTTCCTGGACATTTTCTTTCCATTCGAAGGGACAAATGTTTCTTTCTGAGCTAGTTTTTTTCACAGAAAGAAACATTTGTCCCTTCGAATGGAAAGAAAATGTCCAGGAAAATCGATTTCCAAAGATTTTACTGACCGCTGTGTGCCAAAGTAGAATCATTCATAAAAGTGATAAAGATGAAAACAATTATAAATGTGAACCTGTTACTTACATTTTGCCAGTTTTTGAGGGTGTCATTATGGTTTACGAGTATACAAACAGTCTTGGGAAAATATAACCATTCCAAAGCAGTGTTTTTTCGAACCAAAGAATGGAATCGAATGAATGTTTTTATGAAAGACGAACAAAAGTTTTTTTTTTTTTTTTTTTTTTTTTTGACGAGTTAGACCCTGAGATTTCAGTTTGTAAAATATTTTGAAAGCTCCAAGTCTACCATGTCAAAAAAAAAAAAAAAAAAAAAAAAAAAAAAAAAAAAAGTAACTGATTTTTTTTTTTTTTTTTTTTTGTAGGGGGGTATGAGCTCTTAGACTGTCAACTCAGATTTCAGTTTCTAAAATATTTTGAAAGCTCCAAGCCTGGCTTGTCAAAAAAAAAAAAAAAAAAAAAAAAAAAAAAAAAATGTTTTTTTTTTTTTTTTTTTTTTTTTTTTTTTTTGCGGTTCAGAAATGTGTTATTTAGAGTGAGTTTGTTCATAATGTTTCAACTAGTTTGCGACAATATGATACACTTAATAGAAGACATTGTTTTTTTCAAGTTTAACATTACAGATGAAACGGCTCAAAAGATAATCAAACGATATCCACCCGACAAACAACAGCGACGTATTTGCGACAAACTGCTCGTGCCTCATTTATTATGGTCTTTTTATAAAGGAGAAATTTTGAAACACGGAGAGTTCAATTTGGCGTACAAGCTTTGGCCCTTCGAAGTTGAAATAGGTACTATCAAATTGCCTAATCATTTGGATTTTAGTGATATGAATTTAAACGACGAGGAAAAAAAATTCATTACCCATCACGAGGCGTTAGAGAAAATTCGACAAAATTGTGTCTGCGTTCGACATGTCCCGTCCCGTTTAAGAGATCAGTGCGTGACTAAAATCATCGAAGAAACTCGATACCAGAAACACGAAGGAGGAGACTGGGCATTCCTTTCACCCAAAATGCTTTGTCAACAACTCGCATTTTACCGACGACTTTTGTCTTCCAAATGTTACTTTCGAGTACAAATGCCTTCGTGGGATCCGGAAAGAGTGCAACATTTTAGCGTTGACGCACTGATGAATCTGTTTAAAGAAAAAGACAAAAAGTTTTCCAAAGAGTTTGTCGTCTGGTTACAGAATGATGACACATTTTCTTTCAAACAATTTGAAAATTCACATAGGTTAGTTTTAATAACATTTGTATATCTTTTAGAGGATGATTATTTATGTTTGGAATGTTTTAAACAATATTTCAGAGGTTATCGACTTGTATGTTTTGTGGGAAGATGCTATAAAATTAGCTACGTTTCTTTTTTTGACTCTTTAAAAAAACGTAGACGATACTGGTGCTTTCACTGTAAACAAGTACCCCTATTTCAAATTTTAAATTTGCAAGAATTATGTGACCAATACGGTACGACGACAAATCCGATTCAATACGAATTATTTATTTAAATTAGACTTGGAGGTTTCAATATATTTTAAAAACTCCAAGTCTCACTCGTCAAAAAAAAAAAAAAAAAAAAAAAAAAAAAAAAAAAAAAATTTTTTTTTTTTTTTTTTTTTTGAGCTTAGACTCAACTCAGATTTTAGTTTCTAAAATATTTTAAAAGCCCCAAGTCTAAATTGTCAAAAAAAAAAAAAAAAAAAAAAAAAAAAAAAAAAAGCGCTTAGACTGTTAACTCAGATTTTAGTTTCTAAAATATTTTGAAAGCTCCAAGTCTAGCTTGTCTCAAAAAAAAAAAAAAAAAAAAAAAAATGTAATATTTTTTTTTTTTTTTTTTTTTTTTTTTGACAAGCCAGACTTGGAGCTTTCAAAATATTTTAGAAACTAAAATCTGAGTTAACAGTCTAAGCGCATAAGCCTACAACTAAAAAAAAAAAAAAAAAAAAAAATTCAGTTACAATTTTTTTTTTTTTTTTTTTTTTTTTTTTTTTTTTTTTTTTTTTGACGAGTTGGACTGGAAGCTTTCAAAATATCCCCTCCTCGTGCCATCCCCTCCTCGTGCAAGAAAAACACTTTCCATGACGTCATGGAATCGGGACGTGACGATCCCACGTGCCCCCGGGTCAACGACCTGCAAACCAACGCGATTCCTCGACTCCCCGGGGGGGGAAATCTCATCGAGTCATCCCTCTCGCTGCAAAGAAACCATTTCAAATGACGCCATGGGTCAACGACCTCGCGATCCCAAGGGTTCCCCGGTTCATCGAGTCATCCCCTCTCGCTGCAAAACTCCCCGTCGTTGCCGTTCAGACGTCACGATCCCACGCGGCCTGGGTCAACGACCTCAGGATTTCATGGCTCCCGGTTGATTGAGTCCTTCCCTCACCGTGCATTTTCAAACGCCACGTGACGTCACGATCCCATGACGTCACGTGGCCCGGGTCAACGACCTGCAAAGAGATTCCCGTGAAGAAATTTCTGATTAAACTCGAGCAGCGAGCCACGCGTCAAAGCCCTGCATGAAAAAAAAAAAAAAAAAAAAAAAACTGAGGATTATGGGCTTAGACTGTCAACTCAGATTTTAGTTTCTAAAATATTTTGAAAGCTCCAAGTCTAACTTGTCAAAAAAAAAAAAAAAAAAAAAAAAAACTGAGGGTTATGGGCTTAGACTGTCAACTCAGATTTTAGTTTCTAAAATATTTTGAAAGCTCCAAGTCTAACTCGTCAAAAAAAAAAAAAAAAAAAAAAAAAAAAAAAAAAAAAAAACTTTTTTTTTTTTTTTTTTTTTTTTTTTTTCAATTATTGAAAAATTTTTTGGATACAAATCTGCTAATCATTCGAACTGTGGTGTACAAGAGATATATTCGAACTATGTTATACCAATTCAAATTCATGTTCAAATACAAGGTATTTTGAGCCTGATTTGAATTTGCCATGTCAAATGGATTTTTTTGTTGTCTAACAACAGATAAACTTCTTAAACCACCCCAACCATTATGATCGTCTATCCATGTTTTTAATTTTTCTTTCACCAATCGAGAAAGGCATTTATAAATCACATTCACGATTGATTTAGGTAGCATTTTTATGATACACATGATAGTCAATTCTCCAACGAAAGCAAAGAAAGCTATTATTCGGCTCCAGGTTATACCTTCAGAAAACAATTCGTTAAATATGTCTAATAAAATAGAGTCTACTGTGTTTTCTTCTATGACATTTATTTCTGCACACATATTTTTCAATGGAGTAGCATAACTGTCTCTAAAGGCATCGATAATTTCTTTTGTTGCTTCTAAAACATGTTTTTCTTTTTCATTCATCGGATTGATCGCATCGAAATTATAATGATTACGCAATAGGTGGGAAAATACATTTTCAAGAATAAAATCTGTTCTGATATTTTCTTTAGCGTAATGTTTTCTTTCAAAATCGTCAAGTTCTTCACGCACAAACGTTGATTGAAATAAATTTTGCGCCATCTTGCTATTAAATATACTATATATAAGAGCTCAAACGACAACTTAGAAAAAGACGTATTGGTCCACACTGTTTCCAAATCAAAATAATGTAAGTGTTGGTCATTGATTTGAAAACAGCTTATATAACGACTCGGATTTTAGTTTGTAAAAAAATATTTTGAGAGCTGCAAATCTGATTGGCTTAAAAAAAAAAAAAAAAAAAAAAAAAAAAAAAAAAATTCAGTTACATTTTTTTTTTTTTTTTTTTTTTTTTTTTTTTTTTTTTGTAGGGTTATCAGCTTAGACTGTCAACTCAGATTTTAGTTTCTAAAATATTTTGAAAGCTCCAAGTCTGGCTTGTCAAAAAAAAAAAAAAAAAAAAAAAAAAAAAAAAAAAAAAAAAATTGTAACTGATTTTTTTTTTTTTTTTTTTTTTTTGACAAGCTAGACTTGGAGCTTCTAAAATATTTCACAAACTAAAATCTCAGTTGACTGTAATCGGTTTTTTTTTTTTTTTTTTTTTTTTTTTTTTTTTTTTTTTTTTTGACGAGTTAGACTTGGAGCTTTCAAAATATTTTAGAAACTAAAATCTGAGTTGACAGTCTAAGCTCATAACCCTACCAAAAAAAAAAAAAAAAAAAAAAAAAAAAAAAAAAAAAATTGTAACTGATTTTTTTTTTTTTTTTTTTTTTTTTGACAAGCTAGACTTGGAGCTTTCAAAATATTTTCAAAGTCTGAAAAAAAAATATTATTTATTTATTTATTTATTTATTTTTTCTTGTAGGGTTACTAGTTCAAATTCAGTGCAAAAATATTTTTCAAAGTCAAAAAATATATTTTTCATTTATTTATTTATTTATTTTAGGGTTACTCGTTCCAATTCAGTGCAAAACTATTTAAAAGTCAAAGAAATTTTTTTATCCGTCCATGACCGGGAAAGGACTCAACCCGACGAGTCTCTCGAGCTTCATTTCCAAAGCCACGCGATCGCACGCCTCTTTGATCCACCGACTGTACTCGGCCTGCACGCGTTCCATTTCCGAGGCCACGCGTTCGCTCAGTTTGCTCAGTTCGCGGCTGTGCTCGTGCCGCAGGCGTTTCACCTCCGCGGTCAGGCGTTCGCACGCAAACGTTTGCACGCGACTCTGCTGCAAAAGACTCGCTTCCAGGCGCTGGGCGTTTGCGTTTTGCTGAAACAGAAAACTCCCTAGCTTGCGCCTCTGATTCGCATCCGACTCTAACGCTGCCAAAAATTGGTCCCGCTGCCTTTGATGGGAGCGTTCCATTTCCTGGATGCGAGCGGCAAGCGACTCCTTTTCCAGCTGGCGTTGCATCGCGTCGTCTCGCAGGCGGAGAGCTTCGCGCTGCAAGGCTTCGCAATGGGCGTGCTCGCGGTTTGGAGAGCCCTCGAAAGACTTGGAGTCGAGCAGCAGGGCCCGCACGCGTTCCAATTCCGCTTCTTTTTGCCGCAAGGCTTCCCGCTGCGCGTGATCGTGCTGCTCAGACTCGCGCTGCCAGCGTTCGGCGCTCCGCTTCAACTCTTCCGCATGCTTCCCCTTCAAGGTTTCGAGCTCGGCCGTGAGACGCTTCACCTCCTCGTCCTGGAGAGGTCGCATGCGACTCTGCGCTTGCTGCAGGTCATACCGCAGGCGTTCCATTTCGGCATGTTTGTGTTCGAGCTCTTCTCGATGCAAATGAGCCTGTTTGACGAGCTCGAGCTGCAAGCGTTCAATTTCCGCGTTTTGATGCTCAATTTCCTGCAGATGCTTGACGAGCGGATCGTCTCCCGGTTCACCGGCCGGTTCACCGGCCGGTTCACCGGCCATGGCAAGTCACGCGCTCGAGGCTTTGCGTTTTCACGGGGGGGTTGTCTACCCGTGACGAGAGGCTAGTATGAACGAGTCTGGATGAAGGGGGTTGGGGGGCCTTTAGTCTGGGGGGTCCTGAAATACTCGGTGAAACGGGGGGGGGGAGATTTGGAAAGAGGCAGGTTTTAAAGACTGAAAGAGTGTTTGCTCTTTTACCGATACCAAGTATATAACGTGCGAAAAAAAAAAAAAAAAAAAAAATAGCCTAGACTGTCAACTCAGATTTTAGTTTCTAAAATATTTTGAAAGCTCCAAGTCCAACTCGTCAAAAAAAAAAAAAAAAAAAAAAAAAAAAAAATCGTAGGGTTATGAGCCTAGACTGTCAACTCAGATTTTAGTTTCTAAAATATTTTGAAAGCTTCAAGTCCAACTCGTCAAAAAAAAAAAAAAAAAAAAAAAAAAAATTGTAACTGATTTTTTTTTTTTTTTTTTTTTTTTTTTTTTTGACGAGTTGGACTTGGAGCTTTCAAAATATTTTAGAAACTAAAATCTGAGTTGACAGTCTAAGCGCATAACCCTACAAAAAAAAAAAAAAAAAAAAAAAAAAAAAAAAAAAAATTAGTTACAATTTTTTTTTTTTTTTTTTTTTTTTTTTTTTTTTTTTTTTTTGACGAGTAGCTTTGATAGGAATTTACTCTTTAAACAAGTTTACCATGTCGTCGCAGTGTATGCATACATATCTAAAGTCTCCGAGTTGCTGTTTCAAGTCCAAAATTTCTCGTTCGAGTCGAAGCCTTTCGGAATTCATCTCTATGTAAAAATCAATCACCTCTCTATGAAACTGGCCCAATTTTTTAAGCAGACGGGGCTTTTCGCAATCTTCCTCTCCCTCCTGAAAACTGCTACTGCCGATGGTGTCTTTAAATTCCGAGATTGAATGTAGCATGTAACGCGTAATGTGGTCATCGTGGTAATCCTCGTCTTCGGAATTGCTGCAAGAGCCCGTCCCGCGGTCCTCGTCTTTGAAACTCGAAGGATGACTGGATGCCATGTGTCGAGGATATCGGGAAGCTAGAGCGACGTTTCACGTGGTGAATGAGAGAGTGAGAATGAGAATTGCAAACGAGTCGGAGGGATCCCGATGAAGGAGTCGATAAAGTATGTCTGGAGAGGCTGAAGCGGGGAAGCCTATATCTCTGAGTCTTAAGCAAGTCTGATTGGCTAGCTCAAAGTCTAGCTGAAAAAAAAAAAAAAAAAAAAAAAAAAAAAAAAAAAAAGACTTGGAGCTTTCAAAATATTTTAGAAACTAAAATCTGAGTTGACAGTCTAAGCCCATAACCCTACACATTTTTTTTTTTTTTTTTTTTTTTTTTTTGACGAGTTAGACTTGGAGCTTTCAAAATATTTCAGAAACTGAAATCTGAGTTGACAGTCTAAGCCCATAACCCTAGACACATTTTTTTTTTTTTTTTTTGAGCTAGACTTTGAGCTAGCCAATCAGACTTTGAGCTCTCAAACTACTTTTTTCCAAACTAAATTCCGAGTCGCTATATAAGCTATTTTCAAATCCATCCCAATCTTGTTACCAAACATGCCACCCAAATTGAAAAGGCCCCTCAGTCGTTACTACAGTCGTTTGAGGCATTTTAAAATTCCATTCAAGTGTCCGCACTGCGATCTAACCTTATTACCCAAAGCGTTTGAAGAACATTGCAAACAACATCATCTCGATCGAGAAACGCAATGCGTCTGGTGCAACGGACGCACCTCTTGGCAAAAGGGAACTAAATTTAAAAACATGAACCATCTCCTCGACTGTTTTTCAAGTTTCGTGATTCCTTTCAAAAAGCCTCGCAAACCTCCCTTCCAAAAACCTCCTCCCGTGGAGGAGCCTCTTCCGACCGTCCTAGAGCCTACCCTCTCGTGGCCGCCCTGCCACGAAAACTTTGTCCTCGACGACACGAAACCCCTGTGTCAAGCGAGGTGTCTCTCGGGTCATTCCAAACTCTCCAATCTTCCGCCTCAAGCCTACCAACTCTTTTCGCAAGTCGACCTGGATCCGCTTCCCCTTCCCTTCCAGGACGAAGGATTGAATTTAGCGGCCGGATGCGTTCGAAAGTACTTGCAGTTGGGAAAGGACTGGGAATGCCTCCACATCATGGTGCGAGCCGTCGCATTTGCCCCTTTCCTAAGAGCTCTGGAAGAAGGGGATGCGGGGCAGACTCGTTTCCTACCCTTCTCCTGCTGGTGCGATGGAGGCACGTACCGGCAAGCACGTCATCGCCAGCACCGGCATTTGCTCCTCTTTTCGCCCGCGGGGCATTTCGTGCCCAACGTCTGGAAAAAAATTAAAATTGCTCCCCAAGACAAACCCTGCAAAAACTTTTATTGCATTCGCAGCAAAAAGATTAGCTCTCCCCTGCATCTGGTCAACGCCCTGGGCTACCTGAGCAAGAGGCAGTCCAAGTGCGACGGCACGTTCACCAAGAGAGGTGGCCGAGTGATTGAGAAACCCAATCATTTCTGGATCTTCACCGAGCTCCCCGTTGATTTCAGACTGTACGCCTGTCTGCAATGGGACGGAGGCATCCTGCAACTCCTCCATCAAGAGTATCGGTTCACGAAACCCGAACTCTTGGCCCGGTTGCCCCTCGAGAGAAACGAAGCGAAAGGACTCTTTCAAATTGCCATCAAGCATCTCCCCAACATTCGCTTCAACCGCGTGCTGCGCGTGGCCAAACCGTATCGACCCATCACAGGATCGGGTCGCGAAACGGAGCACTATCTCCATCTCCATCGAGGCATGAAACTGTACTTTGAGCGGGACGACTCCCTGGCCTCGCTGGACGATCCGGCCTGGGGCCGCCTGCAAGCAGAGGCAGGCAACCTGTTTTACGATGTCGTCTGCGAAGAATACTGGACTCCCTCCCCTTTTCAACAAAAAATCCTGACCTGCATCCATCCCTTTGTGCTCCGCATTGAAGAGTTGGAAAAAGAGCTCGAAAAGAAAGACGCGGCCCTGGCCGACATGCGCACTCAACTCCAAGACTCTCGCGAAAAAGTGCAGCAATCGGAACTGGAGCGCATGCGCACAGACGCGGAACTGGAGCGCCTGCGCACACGCATCGACGCGCTCACTCGCTCGCATCACGAAGCCCTGCAGCGTAAAGACGCAGAACTGGAGCGCATGCGCACTCGCATCGACGAGCTCACTCGCTCGCATCACGAAGCCCTGCTCCAAAAAGACGCAAAACTGGAGCGCCTCCGGCACGAATTGAAGGAGCTTCGAGAAACCCTGCAGCGCAAAGACGCGGACATGGAACGCCTGCGGAAGGAATTCACGGAGCAACTGAAGCACAAAGACGCAGAACTGGAGCGCCTGCGCACTCGCATCGACGAGCTCGATCGCCTGCATCGAGAAGCCCTGCTCCACAAAGACGCGAAAATTGAACGCCTGCATCGCGATGCCCTGCTGCAAAAAGACGCGGAAATTGAACGCATGCGACACGATTTCGCCGAGCAGATAAAGCAGTTTAAGGAAGCGCTCAGGCAAAAAGACGCGGAAATGGAACGCATGCGGCAAGAGAGCGCGGAGCAGAATCGCCTGCAAAAGGAACGCATGAACGCTGAAATTTGCGTTCTCAAAACACTTTTGCAAGAAAAAAATCAAGCCCTCGAAAAGTTTAAAACGAAAAGAAAGTCACCCTTGTCGGAAACTGACGGAAAAAAATCAAAGAAATGAAGCGGAAGAGCTGGGCAGGTTCTCTGACTGAAGAGTATGAAGATTGGGGAAACAAAACTTCATACTCTTCAGTCGCTCTTAATTTATATATTTTTTTTTCAATTAAACATTTTTTGATCCGGACTCGAGTTGAAAATTTTTTTCCCAACTTTTTAAATTAAAATTAAATTATAATTAAAATTAAAATTAAATTTAAATATTAATTTTAAATATTAATTTTAAATATTAATTTTAAATATTAATATTTAATTTTAATTTTCAATATTAAATTTAAAATTGAAATTGAAATGTAAGTCGATGTTCACGAAGCGCGTAAGTGGAAACGTGTATTATATTAAAAAAAGCCAATGGGAATCCCATGTTAAACGAAAGGTCAAATCCAACCCCTCTCAACAGCTTTCATCGGCTCCAGGGAAAAAAGTTTTGGGCGAGCCTCCTTCCATTCCAGAGCTGCCAATATCTCCCCCTTCCCTAATCACGTGACTTGGACGCGTTCCAAACTCGCCCAGTTGGAAAAAAAAAAAAAAAAAAAAAAAAAAAAAAGTTACAATTTTTTTTTTTTTTTTTTGTTTTTTTTTTTTGTTTTTTTTTGTGTGTACATATAAACTCATTCCCATCCACCCCTTTTCAACTCGTCCCGTTTCCAAGGTTGGTGTCCCACGTGCTGCAAAAAAATGGGCCAAAGGTAAAAAAAAACTCAAGTTTTTTTTTTACCTTTGGCCCATTTTTTTGCAACTTTCACACCGCACGGGTGCTTACAGTTATTTTTTCAGTTCATTTTCCCTCTCTTCCTCGGCACATTTTTTCTGATAGTCCTTGATCCACGATTCAAACCGCCTTCCCTCCCGTTCAGGGCACTCTTCAATTTGCGGCATGTTGCTTCCCGTCACTTCCTTGACATTTCCAAATTTCAGCAGGTAGTAGAGCCTCCTCTCGCGCTCCAACTGCAGCAGGTTGAGCAGGGCCGAGAGTTCAATCAGCCACGCTTCGGGTCGCCGCTTGCACGCAGGGCTCACCTCTTTCAGCTTGCAGCTCGCCACGTCCTTGACCCACCTCTGACTCCGGTGGACCGCCAGCGCCACGTCTTCGGTGGAAAAGTACACTTTGCCGTTCCTCCCGACCACCCCAAGAATGCAGTAGAAAAAGTGGCCTTTGGTGAGCAAGAGTCGAAACAACATGGTGAAAAGAAAAGGAGCCCGCTCTGAGCCGCGTCTATTTATACTCGGCCGGGGGAAGCTCCGCCCACCGAGAAAACCAGTTTTTTTAAAACGTGGAAACGAGTCCAATGTTGGTGAGGCATCTGACGCAAAAAAAGGGGCCGAAAAAAGGAATGGGTTTTCCACCCATTCCCTTTTTCGGCCCCTTTTTTTGCATCTTTGGAAACGCTGCTTTGAAACAGCCTGTTTAAAGATTAGAGTACAGAGTGCGATAGACCTCTTCATACCATTTCGGAAAATACTTTCCGAAAGGGTACGGGGTTTGCTTGAGATGCATCATCCCGTCAAAGTTTCCGACTGGCATCACGTAGCCAACGTAGAGAAACTGCTGCAATTTTCTGGCAGATGGAGTGAGGATGCCCTCGGCGTCTTCTTTTTCCAGCAGGCTGAGCAGCCACGTCTGCTCCATGACCCATGTCTCTCGTATCCCATGATGCGTAATGTTGGGCAAGATTTCACCCATCTTGCAGCTGGCCACTTTGCGAATCCATCCCCGTTCAGAGGCCTTGTCCATCAGGTTCGCCACGAGCCCTGCGTGGTAATACACTTTGCCGTTCAGGCCGACCCCACCCGTCACGGCGGTCCCGCCTTGCAGATGCACCTTGAACAACATGTTGACACTGAACGCTTCACCGCTTACGTCCTTTTATAGTAGAGGTTTCGGGCGAGTGACCTTTACGGGATCCGGCCGGGGGAAGCTCCGCCCACCGAGAAAACCAGTTTTTAAAAAAACGTGGAAACGAGTCCAATGTTGGTGAGGGATCTGACGCAAAAAAAGGGGCCGAAAAAAGCAATGGGTGGAATACCCATTCCTTTTTTCGGCCCCTTTTTTTGCATCTTTTAAAACGCTGCTTTGAAACAGCCTGTTTAAAGATAGAGTCTAGTTGCATTAAACGCTTCACCGCTCACGTCAGTAAAGGTGGCTAGTGCGAGTGACCTGGATGGGATCCGGTCGAGAAAAACCAGTTTTAAAAAAAACGTGGAAACGAGTCCAATGTTGGTGAGGGATCCGACGCAAAAAAATGGACCGAAAAAGCAATTGGTTTTTAACCAATTACTTTTTCGGCCCATTTTTCTGCATCTTTAAAACACTGCTTTTTTTTTTTTTTTTTTTTTTTTTTTCAAAGCAGCTTGTTAAAAGATAGAGTCTTTGCATGCATTAGGTGACGAGTCCAGCCGATTCCAGATTGCTACATACCCTTTTCAGCCATGTCCGAAAGTATATTCCAATGGGGTAGCGCGTTTGCATCACGTTCATCACCCCGTCATAGGTCCCGAGGGGCATCACGTACCCGAAATGCAAAAAGAGCTGCCATTCTCTGAGCCCGGGTCTTTTGGCACCCTGCGCAATCTCCCTCTCCAGCAGGGCGAGCAGCCACGTTTGCTCAATGACCCAGGCATCCCGCAGTCCAGGATGCGTCAGATGAGGCAAGACGTCGCCCATCTTGCAACTGGCCACTTTGCGAATCCATCCGAGGGCTTCCTCCTCCCCTTCGAGAGTAGGCTTCCCCATCAGGATCGCCACTGACTCCCCGTGATAATACACCTTGCCGTTCCGGCCGATCCCGGCCTGAAGAGAGGTTCCGTTGCGTAGATTCACTCTGAAAAGCATGTTGACAACTGAATCGACTCTGAGAAGAAGAACGGGTTTCAGTCACTCGACCTTCACGGGGGTGATCACGTGGTCTCGGCTCCCCGCAGGAAACGACGCGCGCAAAAAAAAAATGGGATGAGATAGTTTTCATCTCATCTCACTTTTTTTTGGCATTGCAAAAATGCAGCAGGGAAACTAAAGTCTAGTCCATTTTGGGAATAAATTCCTGGGAGCAGTTGCCTTGCATGACAATAATTTTTTTGGGCGGGAGGCTTGAAAACCAAAATAGGATCCCGTCATCCTGGGTGTAAAATCTTTTTTTAAACGGGAGCGTTGAAGGATGAGCGATGGGAGGAATGGCAGCAGTAGCAGCAGCAGCAGCAGCAGCAGCAGCAGGTTCGGCATCATCTTCGTTGGGGTCGTAAGGGGGGCAGCTTGGAGAGTAGGGCGTGAAATCGGGCGGCGACCGGGGACTATAGTCGGTGACATTGGAATCGGCAGCAGCAGCAGCAGCAGGGGGCGAGGCGGCAGAGTAACCAGCAGCAGCAGCAGTAGCAGTGGCCTCGTCCTCCACCACTTCGTACTCTTCCTCTTCCTCCTCCTCCTCCTCCTCGCGATCGCGGTCCGGATCCGAGTCCACTTCCAGTGCTTCTTCAAAGAGTTGGTGTTTATAGCCTTCGAGCCATAGGAAAAAATTGACGGCGAGAGGATCGTTCTGATTACACAGTTCGGCTCTCGGGTAGCGAGGATCCGTGTCCACTCGCACGTAAAAGTTGCCTCGATTGAAATGGTCGTAAATGAGCTGGGCTCGCGTTTTTCGGGAACGCTCGAGTACCGACAGCAGGCGGTTATGAGTCATGAGCCGCGTTTCCAGGAACCGGTGGTGTTCTTGGGCGTGATAGCGGGAGGCAATGTCTTTGAGCAGCACGTTGGAACGATGACGTGTAAACTGGTAAAGGGATCGATACCCCAAGAGTTTGGCGACAGACAGGGCTCCCCAGTACAGGCCGCCATTTTGACCGATGGCTCCCCAGAGCACGCCGGTGCCGAGCTTGAGTTGAAAGAGCATGACGCGGCATATAGAAGGCCAAAGAGAGCGCGCCGGACTATTTATGCTCGCGGGAGCCAGGGGGAGGGGAAGGGAAGAAGCAGAGAGGTGGTGAAGGAACGCGGGGAGGGCCAAAGACCCTTTTCTGTGAGAGGCGCGCTTCAAGGACAGGCAAGGGGAAGAGTGAATAAACTCGAACGAAGCGCCCGCGCAGAACGTGGGTTCATGCGTATCGATCCAGACTTTTTTTTTTTTTTTTTTTTTTTTTTCCTCCAAGCATTGGACGCAGGTGAATGGGTTCAAGGGGTGAGTCGCTATTCAATGGATGTATAGGAGGCGGGCAACTACATTGATGACAGTCTGGAAACGTCAACCAAAGTGCCCAAGAGAATGCATCAGCATTCTCCCGGGTACTCATTTTTTTTGCGGTTCACTCGTCACCAACATTGGTGACGAATGAACCGTAAAAAAAATGGGTGCCCGGGAGAATGCTGATGCATTTTCTTGGGCACCCATTTTTTTCCAATGTTGGTGACGAGTAGACTGCAAAAAAAATGGGTGCCTCAGCCTTCTCTCGGGCACTTTGGTTGACGTTTCCAACATTGGTGACGAGTCGACTGCAAAAAAATGGGTGCCCGAGAGTTGTGCATGCATCAGCACAACTCCCGGGCACCCATTTTTTTGCCTCTAGATAGAGAATTACACTTCGGTATACGTTTTTTCAGCAGCAGCAGCAGCAGCATCTTTATCCTCAACGAGTTCAAATTTTTTCAGAGTTCCTTGCCACTCAAACAAAATTTCAAGAGGACAGGCATCCTCTTGACGTGATTCCAGTACAGTGACTTGACGGCTTTCCGCAACGACGGGCGGGTTCATTAAAATTTCTTGGTTACATTTCATCATCGTCTCGATGAGGGGATCCGGGTAGAGTTTAAACACGGCATTTTTTTTAAACGTTTCAAACCAGTGAAAGAAGGTGGGGTGTCGGACCATATCCGGTATCCCCGGTACGTTCAGGATGAGCAGAATAGTCGGATGACTCACGTCTTTTTCGTCCCATTCCATCAAGATGCGGACGTACGTTTGATCCGAGCCGAGTCGCCTGCCAAACTCTTGCACCGACTCGACCCTCGACATTTGAAACAGTCGCATGGCCGCTTCGTGCCGTACCACGCGTTTCTTGAGGTAGTGAGGCGGCGTATTCTTCAGGGTCGGGGCCACGTGCCGCACTTGCACGTTGGTCAGGGTTCGCGAAGGCCTATGAAGGCCCAGGACGCTGATGACATCTCGGGCGAACCAGTAGAGGAGTTCGTCTTGACCGATGAGTCCGGTCAGGACGTAGTGGTGATACGGTGTGGGCTGATACTGGATGCAAAAGGACATGGCGAGAGTGAGAGCGAGAGAGAGAATGCCGCGCGGATCGAAGCGGACGAGCGACTGAGGCTGAGGAGGCGGAGCCCGCTCGAGGGGCGGGACGTGGAGCGACGAATCGGGAGAGAGCTGCGCGCGCGGCCGGTCGAGCGGCGTAAACGGGTTTGGAAAGGGGGGAAGGAGGATAAAAAGACGGGAAGGGAGAGGAGAAGAAGAAAAAACAGTCATGCAGTTTCGAGTGAGTTTGATGGACCGCCAACTCTACTTTAATCTTTTCGGAGCTGTGGGAAAGAATGGAAAAATGTATTGGGGAACGTTAGAGTTGGCTCTGTTGCTAGGGAAATGCAATGTTCACGCCTGGGCTCGAGAAGTGGGTAGCTGTCTCAGCAGCGACATTTTACCAGAATGGAAAACCGAATGGGTGATTGAACACACGGCCCTGATTCATCTCCTCGCCTACCGCTTGGCATCGGGGTATAAGGCCGATAGGGAAGCGAGACTCTACGAGTTTTTGAACAAGGGACGCATCTTGGAGCGCAAACGGGTCGGCAAAGTCGTGTATTTGAGACAATGCGGCGAAAAGGAGGGATACCTGCTGCCCGCCTACTTGCTCGAATGGCAGGATAAAATGCAGACGACCTGCAAAAGGGACTAGAATCTTTCTGAAGGCCAGAAAGGGCAAAAAAAAATGGTTTTTTTGCGTCCGTGGACAGGCCAACGTTGGCGAGTGAAAGACGACCTGCAAAAGGGACTAGAATCTTTCTGAATAACAGAAAGGGCAAAAAAAAATGGACCAAAGGACAATGTTCTTTGGTCCATTTTTTTTGCGTCCGTGGACAGGCCAACGTTGGCGCAAAGCGAGTGAAGCGCGAAGGGTATTAAGGTTTTTTTTTGGGGGGGGGGCTAAAGGGGCCGACGGGCATTATAAATTTTTCTGAAGGGGTTCCGGTGCTCGATTCATTTTGCAGTCGACTGTATTTTGACCAGAATAAAAAACTAGTCGTTGGGGGCCACCGTAATACTTACCCATCATGGATATGCATAAAGTAAAATATTAAAATAAAAATGTGTAAAATACTTATAAAATGCATTGCAATTCAAATAAAATCGTGGCTTGATGACGTCACAAACTTTAAAGGCTCGATTACTGAATTGCTTGAAAGAGGTTTTTCCTTATAACTCCAAAAATAATAATCCTATTAACTAGCGGTTTATTGCATCTGATTAAGCGTCAAATTTCCAATTAAAATATATCTTTGAAGTGAAATTTGGATGAAATACAGGGTCATGAAAAATCGAAGAGTGTGGAAAATAGGATTCCAAATATCTCGGCAACTAATTATCCGATCGACTTCATGCTTTATTCAAAATTTATGTTTTTTTATTGTCTTTTATATTCATTTCTTAAAATAAACAATTTCGAAAATTTTTATATACCTTTCATCAGAACGAATATTTCGAGAGTCCGAAAAAAATTGTTCCGGTTAATCGAGGTTATTGAAATGAAATAGGCTTCTTCCCATTATTACATACTAAGTACATACCAAATTACAAGTCTCTATCTCAATTTTTTCGGGAGATAGAGCGTTTACAGACACACACACACACAGACACACAGACGGACGGCAAATTTTTTTTTCTAAAAATATGTTTTTCGGAATCTCCAGTGTCTGAAACGTGTAAATCCGTCAAAAAAAAAATTTCGATTTTCAAAACGATTACAAGACTTACCCTATACTACGTATGATGGGTAAGTAATAAACAGAAATAGTCTTTTTCTATTTTAATTAGTTTTATCTGCAGATTTATGTCTGATGACGTGTTGATATGGCGCCACTCAAAAGATCGAACAATGAATTTGTTTTCAGTTCGATTTTCTTTTGTGACAGTAGGATGGATATTTTAGGTAGATTTCGTAAAAAATACTACCTATTAAATTCTCCCCTATGTTAGAATTTCTGAAAAAAATTTACAGATCTGCGCCGATCATGACTCCTAGAACCCAAATCTACCCCCATTTCAAAACTTTATCTATCTATCTATCTATCTATCTATATCACTTTTTTATGGACACGATAACTTCCATAATTCTGCACATCTCTTCCAAACTGATACATAAAATCCCTGTCAAGTTCTTAATGGGCAAAATTGGACCGGGGGGGGGGGATTTTTTTTTTTGTTAAAACAGAAAAAAAACCTCGTAACTTCTTAATTATGATACATATAGAATCCGTTTAAAGTTATTATTACTTCTAGGAAAAGGGAAAAAATTAGCTATGACAGATTTTTGATATCTTTAAAAATGTCCTCAAGGGGGGGGGGGGGGTAGGGGTTTAAGAAGAAAAAAATTCATAACTTCGTCAATTCACAAGATATGAGATCCGCTTAAATTTATTATCAACTAGCTGTTACCCGTGACTTCGTTCACGTATCATTAAAAGAAGAATAAATGTACTAATTAAGCAAAATATTTCACTCCCGACAATTAAAACCGTAAATAATTAACTAACTCTTTATTACATTTCATAGAAGAAAATACGATATTTATTTGTTATAGGGGCCTTGACATAAATCAGTTTAAAAAAGGTAAAATTTTGTGCCAAATAACCGCGAAAAGGAAACTGCAACCAATGGAAAAAGGACGGCCGAATAAAATCATGTAAATCGACGAATTGGGTAAAAGACATGTCAATTTTACCTGATAAACCATTTTACTTTTAACGACTTTGAGAAACGTTTTAACAGCCATCATTTAAAAATAATTCATTGGAAATAGTATATGCTTTTTCTTTAAATTCAATTCTTGTGAATAGGGAGGAATAATTCTACACCTAAATGCAAGGAGCTTGCAAAGCTTTCTGGCCCAAAATTACATGCAAACGTAACACTTAAATTGCAAAACTTTTTGCAACCCAAAAGTATATGTAAACATTACTTTTGCATGTAATTTTCATTGCAAATTAACATTTATTACGGTTCAAATTAAAATTAATTTGGGTGCAAATTACATGTAAATGTTACGTTTGCATTTAATTTAAGGTTGCAAAAAGCTTTGCAATTGCAAGTGTTACGTTTGCATGTAACAGCAAATTTGTGTCCTTGGTTTAATCTATAGCTGAAACAAACCTTGATTTCTTGACAATATGCTGCCAGGCGATTTTTCTCTGATGAATAAATTGATTCATAAAGTTTGAATATGTGGAAATATGTTTTTATTTTTCGGAAATTTTACTGTAATCAAGATTTTTTTTTCACAAACTATTCAAATTGAATAAAATAATTTTTTTCAGTTTTAATGAGAAAATGACATAAAAATACATTAATCCGTTTTATTTCTTCTTCTTTATCCACAAAAATGGAGTAATTTAAGTACCATTTTTAGAGAAATTTCGTTAAAATTTACAAAAAAAATATATTAATATCTCGGAATCTAATTCAAAATTTTAAATTCTCAGAGTTTATATGACATCCTCGAATCAATGATAACCGGTGTTAAGTAAATCGCGTTGCATTAAGAGGAGTAGTTGCGAAATGCACACAGTCAGATTTTAACTTAATAGACTTGTGTTCAATTTTCTTTTCCTAATAATCCTTACCAATTTTCTTTTCCTAATAATCCTTACTGATGCTTGTATTATTAATCACAGAGTTCAGAGAATAAATAGAGATGAAATCTTCATGTTTAGCGTGATGCTGAAAATGCAACCCTACAGTCGGCCCAATCAACTGGCGGCTTGCTTTGAAAACCTCTCCCCGTCCAATGAATCCAGTCATTGTTCCACGTGCAGCCTCATTCCATCCAATGAAGTCAGCCCTTGGGCCGAATGATTTGAGCGATAACCGGCTTCATATTGCAAGCCGATTTTACGGTTCATTACCTCTCTACTCTTTCACTGTACTCAGTGATTGTTAATATATGAAATTGATACCCGCTCTATTTGAAACACATTTAAAAAATCCCGTTTTATTATGACGTCACTTTGATCCCAGAGAAATCTCTTTTCAATGATATAATTCTTGTTAATTTTCTTTTCCTGGCAATAATGACGTGAATTTTAGCAGAAAACTCACATCTGTTTGTAACTGATATTTAAGCAGTATAAAAATTATTATTAATCAGTATCAAAAAAATATTTCAGTTATTCACCTTAAATATGACGTCCATTATGTATGTACTTTTATTATACACTGATAATCATGCTCTTTGTAATATTACAAATATTTGAAAATACGTTTTACGAGGCTAACGTAAAAGACAGGCTACCGCGGTGCATTCCACTTATCTTTTTTTACAGACCGCTAGAGTGACGTGATGCTCTTTTCGTACGCCTGCATTGGTGCATTCCAGCATCACGTGACTCCCACGGTCTGTAAAAAAAGATACGCGTAAAGCACCGCGGTAGCCTTTCTTTTTCGTTAACCTCGTACGTTTTATTTATGACGTCATATTTGTTCAAGCCGAGGCTAACGAAAAAGAAAGGCTACCGCGGTACTTTACGCGTATCTTTTTTTACAGACCGCGGGAGTCACGTGATGCTCGAATGCACCAATGCAGGTGCACGAAAAGAGCATCACGACACTCCAGCGGTCTGTAAAAAAAGATAATTGGAATGCACCGCGGTAGCCTGTCTTTTTCGTTAGTCTCGGTTCCAGCCAAGAAGGATCCTTTTCATAGTTCCATGGTTCAAGCGAAATCTTTTTCTTAATAATATAATTATTGTTAATTCTTCTTTCTAATTATAACGCAGTTTTTGACAGAAAAAGATCTTTTTAATGTAATCGGTATCAGTACAAAAACCCTTAACGGGTTAAAAGTTGTGACGCAGTACTTTCTTTTGGCTCTAAGAATGTCAAATATGGGTCTTAAAAGTAATGATATCAAATTTGAGTTACGCTATGTTAATTTTTTTTAAATCATCATTTTCTTTTTAGTTTTATTTATATTCACAGGTGCAATTATTATCTTAACATGAAAATACATATAAAATTTATTCTCTAAAGCTTTTTCATTCAAATCTCTCAGGAATTCAAAATATGGGTTTTAAAAGAAATGATATCAAAATTTGAATGACACCTTGACGTGAATTTAATAGGATTGGTTTTAAATTTCAATTTAAATTATTTTTAGTTTCTCTTCTAAAGTATATTTACACATACAAACAATACTTTTAATTTTTCAATACACTGTTAAATATATTACTTTCACTGAGCCTATATTATGTATTGAAATGTATTTATTTCAATAAAATGATTTATGTTTTGTGCCACGCTATCCAAAATCATAAGTAAAATTTATGTAAATGATTATTTTGCGTCATAGTATCAACTTGCATACATTTTCCTTTGTTTGGATACTATGACGCAAAATAATCATTTACATAAATTTTACTTATGATTTTGGATAGCGTGGCACAAAACATAAATCATTTTATTGAAATAAATACATTTCAATACATAATATAGGCTCAGTGAAAGTAATATATTTAACAGTGTATTGAAAAATTAAAAGTATTGTTTGTATGTGTAAATATACTTTAGAAGAGAAACTAAAAATAATTTAAATTGAAATTTAAAACCAATCCTATTAAATTCACGTCAAGGTGTCATTCAAATTTTGATATCATTTCTTTTAAAACCCATATTTTGAATTCCTGAGAGATCTGAATGAAAAAGCTTTAGAGAATAAATTTTATATGTATTTTCATGTTAAGATAATAATTGCACCTGTGAATATAAATAAAACTAAAAAGAAAATGATGATTTAAAAAAAATTAACATAGCGTAACTCAAATTTGATATCATTACTTTTAAGACCCATATTTGAAATTCTTAGAGCCAAAAGAAAGTGCTGCGTCACAACTTTTAACCCGTTAAGGGTTTTTGTACTGATATCATTACTTTTAAGCGGTTATTGATGAAAATTTCATTCATTCGAAATTAAGCATTAGGGTATAAATTTATAAGAATAAAACTTAGTGGCTTCGCCCGCTAGTGGGCCTTCAATTTACATCAGGGCCTCGAATCTAACTGAATTCTCCATTTGTATAATAATCCCTTAATTTCCACATGGAATAGTATAAACCTATAACCGAACGAACCACTAACCCGGTTCCCCGCTGCCTCCGGCACCGTATACCAGTCGTGCTATGCATGCACCGGATAATACCTTAATTTGCACATCGAATAGTATAAACATCTAACCGACAGAACCTCCGGCTCGGGCCCCCGCTGCCTGCGGCACCGTATAGCTGCCGTGCTGCATAATACGATTAAGTGGTCACAGACCTTTTAAACAATATATCACATGAGGGATGTGTGCAAAATTTCAATAAGTACCTCCTTGGGGGGGGGGGTCGAAGTGGGGGGATGGACACCAGATTCATAATATGACTAAGCGGTCACAGACCTTTCCAACGATATATCACATGAGGGGTTGTGCAAAATTTCAATAAGTACCTCCTTGGGGGGGGGGGCAAAGTGGGGGGATGGACACCAGAGATGCATACTATGACTAAGCGGTCACAGACCTTTCCAACGATATATCACATGAGGGGTTGTGCAAAATTTCAATAAGTACCTCCTTGGGGGGGGCAAAGTGGGGGGATGGACACCAGAGATGCATACTATGACTAAGCGGTCACAGACCTTTCCAACGATATATCACATGAGGGGTTGTGCAAAATTTCAAAAAGTACCCTCTAGGGGGGGCAAAGTGGTGGTATGGACACAGGAGATGCATAATATGATTAAACAGTCACAGACATTTCCAACAATATATCACATGAAGGGTGTGTGCAAAATTTTAAAAAGTACCCGCATTGGGGGGGGGGGGGCAAAGTGGAGGGATGGACACCAGAGATGCATAATATGTCTAAGCGGTCACAGACCTTTCCAACGATATATCACATGAGGGGCTGTGCAAAATTTCAAAAAGTACCCCCTTGGGGGGGCAAAGTGGGGGTGCGGACACAGGAGATGCATAATATGATTTAACAGTCACAGACCTTTACAACAATATTTCACACGAGTATCAGCAAAATTTAGAAAGTACCCCCCTTGGGAGGGCAAAGTGGGGGTATGGACACAGGAGATTCATAATATGATTAAACAGTCACAGACCTTTCCAACAATATATAACATGAAGGGTGTGTGCAAAATTTTAAAAAGTATCTGTCTTGGGGGGGGGGAGTCGAAGTGGGGGGATGGACACCAGATTCATAATATGACTAAGCGGTCACAGACCTTTCCAACGATATATCACATGAGGGGCTGTGCAAAATTTCAAAAAGTACCCCCTTTGGGGGCAAAGTGGGGGTGCGGACACATGAGATGCTTAATATGATTTAACAGTCACAGACCTTTCCAACAATATATCACATGAGGTGTGCGTGCAAAATTTTAAAAAGTACCTGCCTTGGGGGGGGGGGTCAAAGTGGGGGGATGCACACCAGATTCATAATATGACTAAGCGGTCACAGACCTTTCCAACGATATATCACATGAGGGGTTGTGCAAAATTTCAAAAAGTTGGACACCGGAGATGCATAATATGATTAAGTGGTCACAGACCTTTCCAACAATATATCACATGAAGGGTGTGGGCAAAATTTTAAAAAGTACCCGCCTTGAGGGGGGGGGGCAAAGTGGGGGGATGGACACCAGAGATGCATAATATGACTAAGCGGTCACAGACCTTTCCAACAATATATCACATGAAGGGTGTGTGCAAAATTTAAAAAAGTACCCGCCTTGAGGGGGGGGGGGGGCAAAGTGGGGGCGTGGACACAGGAGATGCATAATATGATTTAACGGTCACAGACCTTTCCAACAATATGTCACACGAGTATCAGCAAAATTTAAAAGTGCTCCCCTGGAGGGGGCAAATTGGGAGGATGGACACCGGAGGTGCATAATCTACTTAAGTGTTCACAGATCTTTCCAACAATATATCACATGAAGGGTGTGTGCAAAATTTTAAAAAGTACCTGCCTTGGGGGGGGGGTCAAAGTGGGGGGGATGGACACCAGATTCATAATATGACTAAGCGGTCACAGACCTTTCCAACGATATATCACATGAGGGGTTGTGCAAAATTTCAAAAAGTACCCCCTAGGGGGGCAAAGTGGGGGGTTGGACACCGGAGATGCATAATATGATTAAGTGGTCACAGACCTTTCTAACGATATATCATATGAGGGGTGTGTGCAAAATTTTAAAAAGTACCCGCCTAGGAGGGGGCAAAGTGGGGACACCAGAGATGCATAATGACTAAGCTGTCACAGACCTTTCTAACAATATATCACAGGAGGAGTATCAGCAAAATTTAAAAAGTGCCCCCCTTGAGGGGGACAAATTGGGGGGATGGACACCGGAGGTGCATAATCTAATTAAGTGGTCACAGACATTTCCAACGACATATCACATGAGGGATTGTGCAAAATTTCAAAAAGTACCCCCTTGGGGGGGCAAAGTGGGGGTATGGACACCAGAGATGCATAATATGATTAAACAGTCACAGACCTTTCCATCAATATATAACATGAAGGGTGTGTGCAAAATTTTAAAAAGTACCCGCATTGGGGGGGGGGAAATGGGGGGGGGGGGATGGACACCAGAGATGCATAATATGACTAAGCGGTCACAGACCTTTCCAACGATATATCACATGAGGGGTTGTGCAAAATTTCAAAAAGTATCCCCTTGGGGGGGGGGGGTCAAAGTGGGGGGCATGGACACCGGAGATGTGTAATAGGATTAAACGGTCACAGAACTTTCCAACAATATATCACATGAGGGGTATCAGCAAAATTTAGGAAAGTATCCCCCTTAAAAGTGGGGGGCAAAGCAGGGGATGGACATTATCATTAATTTCATCAATCGGGCATGAAAAAATCATGAATTTCGTTGATCGTGTGTTTAAAAATCATGAATTTCGTTGATCGGGTGTGTAAAAATCTGTGAATTTCATGAATCGGGCACAAAAAAACATGACTGTTGTCGATCGGGGTAGGTGGGATTATATATTTTGTCAAACGGGCATGTAAAAATCAAGAATTTTGTTTACCGATCGCATAAAAATCGCAAATTTCATCAAATGGATACATAAAAACCAAGAAATTCTTCGATCGGGACATAAAAATCATTAATTTTGTCAAACGGATGCATAAAAATCAAGAAATTCGTGAATCGGGCACATAAAATTCATCAATCGGTGCGTAAAAATTATGAATTTCGTCGATTACACATGAAAAAATCATGAATTTTGTAGAACGGACGCATAAAAATTACCAATTCGTAGAGTAGTCGCATAGAAATCATGAATTCATCAAGTGGGAGGTTAAAAATTACAAGTTCAAGAAGTATGTTCATAAAAATCTCAAATTTCATCGAACGTTTGCATAAAAATCAATAATTTTTGTCAATCGGGTTCAGAAAAATGAAATTTCGTCGATCGAATACGAAAAAATCATGAATTTCGGTGATCAAGTGCGTAAAAATCATGAACTTTGCTGAGCGGTGTGTAAAAATCATGAATTTTGTCGATTGGGTGTGTAAAAATGATGAGTTTCATTAATCAGGCACAGCAAAAACATGAATTTCGTGGATCAGGGAGGAGGAGATCATAAATTTTTTCGAACACAGACGTAAAAATCATGAATTTCGTTTATCGGTGCGTAAAATTCATGAATTTTGTCAAACAGGCACATAAAGATCAAGAAATTTGTTGATCGGCATGTAAAAATCATTAATTTCATCCATCGGGCATGTAAAAATCATGAATTTAGTTGATCAGGCATGTAAAAATCACAAATTTTGTTAACGGGGCACATAAAAATCAAGAAATTTATTGATCGGCATGTAAAAATCAGAAATTTTGTTGAACAGGCACATAAAAATCACGAATTTCTTTAATCGGCGCATAAAAATCATAAATTTCGCCCATCTAGTGCAGTAAAATCATTAATTTCATCGATCAGGTTCAGAAAAATCAGTAGTTTTGTCGATCTGGCGAGGAAAAATCATGAATTTTGTCAAACAGACATGGGAAAAAGAGAAAATCCTGCATTTGGCGGGTTTTCTCCGTATTTTTAATGGCCAGTTTTTCAAGTTTTATCGCCGAGTGCCTATTTTCACCTTTACCCAAAAACGAATAACATCGAATTAAAAGGTGCAAGTTATTAGCTATTTACGGGAAAAAAAACTTTAACGGCCATGTACTACGCCAAGGTCTTAACTGGAGCGTAAAAATGAGAAAACGTGTTTCCTTACGGATGCTCAACTACTGTATAAAGCGTCGACAAAAAGGGGTCACAATCCCATGCAAATGAACTATGAAAACTTCCAAAAATGGGTGTTGGAAAAACTACTTCCAAATTTGCAGCCGAATAGTGCCCTATATATAGACAATGCTCCACATCACATGCCTGTTGAAAACCGCACTCCTGCAAAGAATTCTATAATAAAAGTTATGAGAGACTGGCAGAAAAACAACAAAATATACTGTGGCGAACAAATGCGAAAAGTAGAACTTTTCTCTCATAGAGAGTAATCGTCCAAAGAAAATAGTCTATAAAATTGATAATAAAATTCTAGTTTAGAAGGTATTATTTTTTTTAAAAAATATTTTAAATAAAATTTTATCCGCCCTTCCAAATTGTTTGAAAATACAAGCTGCAATTTATAATAGATAAAATACTCCCTCCTCCAGGTATTTTATTTATTTATTGTTTTTAATTTATTTTGAATTGATGGCTCTCCATTTCAAAATTTTCATTTAATTTGATACTTTGATGGTCTATAGTATATTGTGTATACTACTACTATGTATTGTGTACACAATATATATAGTATATATTGTGAAGCTTCATGCATGTTTTGCTGTTACTGTATATTAATTTTTCAAATTCATTTTTAATAAACTTATGCGAGTAAATAGTTTTAGAGTCCTATGTTGTTTTCAACATATTCAGACAATTTCAAACTTTGCACTCACCAACACTTAATTTATAAGATCTGACTATTAAAAAACATTGCGAAATAATTAACAGTGGTTTTCTTCAAAAAATTTTTTTTCTTTCTTCTATATGTTTTCAAAATACACCGCTATACAAGAAACCATTCTTGGCTGCAGTAAAATTTCAATTGTGTCAAAATTGTATAAAAACAATCCCTATGTAAAATATTGATATTTATGTAAGTTGTAATCAAAAAATTAAATGTATTAGCAGCAGTTGAAATTTAATAAATTTTCAGAATTTACTTTGAAGAACAAACACTTATTACAGTCAACAGTAATTTTATACAAAAATTGGGAAAAGTTTAAGATGATTAAATTTGTGAAGACTTAATTTTTGGTAGGAAAAACTTTTGTGAAGTGTCCTGTTTTAATATGAAAAGAAATGTGAAATAAACTGTTTTAAAATGAAAAAAATTGTGAAGGATACTGTTTTAAGATTAAAAAAAAATTGTGAAGGATCCTTTAAAGCTCTTCTTAATTCTTCTTAAACAGAGCCCTGTAATATACTTACTAAAGTTGTATTTTTTCTGTGATTTAAGCACATATAAGGTATTTCATACCTCTAAATTAGTTATTTTAAATGATTTTTAAAGTCACAGGTAAATGATAGAAAATTTGAAAAATAAAATTGCTATTTGTTTACTTTTCAAACTCTGAATTTAAAGTAAATAAGAACTTATTTATTCATTGTATAGTAATATTTTAGAGCTAAAAAAAACCTATGTGGGTTAAAATGATTATGCAATTTTTTTACTGTATTTTTTAATCATTTTTAATGTAACATTTGACATTAAAACAATATAGTGCTCGAAAACTATTTAACAAGCTTATTAAAAAATGAATGGGAAAAATTAATATAATGTAAATGCAAAACATTCATGAAGATAGAAGTTTGTCACACAACTGTTTGTAAATGCAATGAGAAAAAAAAAAATGATAACAATGTAATAATACTGGCAATATGAATGCAATAAGGTAATGCAATGAGAAAAAAAAAAAAAAAAAAGCTATTTGTTTACTTTCAAACTCTGGATTTAAAAGTAATTAAGAACTTATTTATCCATTGTATAACATAAAACACTTAATTCAGAACTAACTTTCTGCATTTTCTTTTACAAAATAACATAAAAGTAATATTTTAAAGCCATAAAAACATGTAACTGGCAGTTGCTCTGACAAAGACTAACCTTACCAAAACGAAAAATTTTAAAAGAACCATCAAGTCATATAAAATAAAAAAACAATGAATAAATAAACGAAATACCTAATAGTAAGTATAATATCTTTGATTTTCTGTGCCTATCTTTTCCCCAATTACTCAATCTCCATGTTGTATACTCTCGCTAGTCGCTAATTTGTGCTTCGCGCATTGATACGATAATAGTTGGTCGGTTGTCTTCGTTGCGAAAGAAACAAAGAAATGAAAAATATTTTATCATTAGAAAATGAAAGATTTATTATATTTAGCAGTAAAATAGAATACATGTAATTAAAAAATATTTCCTCATTTGAAAAAGGAATCGAAATAATTTTTCGAATATATGCATGTTTAAAATCTGAAATTATTTCTTTGTAACAAAAAGAGAAAACATATAAACCCCAATTGAATTTAATACATATGTTTTACATGTTTAGAGTATATAATTCATTGTTTTTGCATTTAAAAAAATCTAAATAATTAGCCCGGTCAAAATCTTTATTGATATCAGCAGCTTTAACGGCGAACCGTAGATCCATTTTAACTGTAATGCCCGGCGGAAGAAGTGAGTGAACACACCATTGCATTTGTACAGCTTGGCTTAAGAAAATAGTCCCATTTTTAAATCGGATTATATAAAAAACTAGAGTTTTCCTATTTAAGTGGATAGGGGGATTCGCTTCATATAAAACCGATTAGTATCATATATTAATTTTAAAAAAATCCTTCGGGCAGATTTCGAGATACGCTTCTTACACCATGACACCATTACATGCAGAGCGAAAAACTTCCCATTTTACTTAAAAATGGATTTCCATATCTTAAAATCTACTGCATGTAGAAATCTATAAATTTCAGGATAGAGTTAGACCGGAGATATAAGACAACTGTCAAAAAAGCAAAACGATATGCCTCATATTTGCTGAGATATTAAATGTCGGCTTTTCACTTTTCCTTTGAACTCAAACTAGCTGTACATATAAGAGTGATGGAAATCTTCGGTTTTAAGCATTCGGTTTTCGGTTTTTGCTGCGTCACTCGAGAAACTACCGTCTCTCATGATAGCCATTTTTATGGTGAGGCAAGGTAAAAGTGTAGCCATATTTAATATGGTGATGTAAATCTGCTGTTCAATTTCTAGGTTCAAAGGTCAAGACAAAACATATACAAGATCACAATGTATTTACTCCTCAAAATACGATTGCATGTATTAATGTTAAAATTTAACATAAGATATTCAAATTTATTTGCATTCAGTAAGTTAAATATTGGGTTTTGTAAAATTTCTTACGGATATTTTTTTTTATTGCATATTTTTGAACCTATTATGCAAAGCACATAAGGATTGAGTTTACAGAGTAAAGTTGTGTGTTTCCTTGTAAAGTTTTCTTTACTTAAGTAGATTGTTATACTGTATTGTCTTATATATTTGTTGTTAATGTTGAAAAGTGTTTTTATATGAAAACTTTAATTATTGAATATTGTGTTTATACATCTATCAGAGGTGGTAGATTTAAATACTTGGTATGTAAAGAGAAAATAATTTTTTGTTTGTTTCCAATTTGAATACAATTTTAGTTCCAGTATAAGTGACAAGTGTGTGTGTGGGGGGGGGGGGGGGGCAATGTTAGCATATATAAAGCTTTCCTTGATCACTTATACGATATTCAAATACTTCCATTTCCTTTCTTTAAACTCGCTTTCAACTTTAATCTAAACAGCTGTTTCTTTTTCATTCAAACCTTTTCAGTTTAGTGAACTACCAGTACTTGTAGCAGTTGTTTATCTAGAATCTATCTTTTAAGAGATCGTCTTTTACGTCACTTTGTTTTTCAATACCTCATATCAGCTTGCCGATACCACAATTTCTTTCCCTCCAACATCATTAGTTTATCTGGATCGCAGTTCTGTTATCTTTAGCCACAAGAGGGCTTCTGTCAATGAATGATGTAATGTGACACACCCTCTTGGGTACTACAACTTTCATTCATCTGTGAGTTTTGACTGGAGTATAAAGGTTGAAACACTTCATCATCTGTTTTTTTTTTCATTTTATGAGTTTGAGAAAACATTTTGCCTTTTTAACAGGGTTCATACTCTCTTTACATGATAAAATTCAAGCACCTTTTCAGAAATGAAATTTTTAACATTACAAAATACTATGTCTGTTTGTATAATGCAAATATATAAAGGGAAAAAAATTTTTGTTTTCATATGTTTTCAGGTGAATGCCATACATAACATATAGTAGCGAAGTCTTAAATGTGAAATGTTATGAGAAAGTCTCCGAAAAATACAGAAAATACTTTTGCAGTATACCTTGAAAGTTATCTGTGCTAACACTACTAGACAAAAGTAGACACTTTATAATTCTGCACTGCTATGATACACACAATTTTAAATAAAATAAAAAAAACTAAACAATTTTTCATACTTTACCTTAATTTGAAAACATCCACTAAATCATTTTACAAAAAGGTATATTAAAACACACATACACAAAGAAAAATTTGCATGTTTCAGCATGAATAATTTACTGCATTTTAAATACAAGACTTTTTTCAGCCTTTAAGCTTTTTAACACGCCTCTTCTATTTTTTCATCTAAAATGTTAACTTCAGCCTGTTTTTCTTTTGTGGTTTTTCTCAGGCTGTTTGACTGTATGCAGAAAGTTATTTTCTTTGTAGACTCAGCCTTCAAAGACAACTCATCGCTGAATCCAGAAGTTCTTTGATGTCAACTTCCAGACATTTTTTCTTTTTCTTTAAGTCATCTAAATCATCTTCAAGCTTTCTTTTCTTGTTCTCAGTGAGACATTTTTCCTTCTCTTTTTGCTGATCTTTCAGGTACATCATGTAGGTACCTTTGTCTACCACTGGATGCAGACGAAAGTAGCCCTTTTGTTATAGGCACTTTAAGCACGCCACCACAATACTCTATATGATCTTTTATAATTCTTAAAGAAATATAAGAATGTTCTTTTAGGTTTTCCACTTCCATATTTTTGTTAATAGAGAATCCTCTCTCAACAGAAGCTTGTCCATGGGACAAAAGCAACACAAGTTTGGTCACATGGGAGGCTTTATTTAACGTGTCCTTTAACACACATATGATCATAAAAAAATCATCTAATCTATTTGTCGATTCATTAAAGCTCATGAAAACTGATAAGTTTGTTGTTTCAAGGAAATCTTGATAATCCAGAAGAGTGGTTTCACAGTCATCTTCTGGGATCCAACCATTTTCTTGGAAGGCATTTATGATGGATTTCATTAGTGAAATGCAGTTTTCTTTGTTCTGTGCAATTTTACCAGGATTCAAACAAGATGAATTGCGTACAATACTATATAATTTATTGGGCTTTTTTCAATGATTTTTTTCATCATTGCACAAATGAAGTCCCTTATTTCTTGCTTCAGAGCAATAACGTCACTTTCTTTCACAGATTTCTGTTCTGTTAAGATTTTTGAGCAATTTTTCCCCAGTGAATCCAGTTTCTATTTTAGCAATGGAATTCAACATATCAATTTTGAATTCAAACTGAGAAAATTTCGAAACTGTTACATTTTTTATTTCACCCTCCTTAAGAATTTTGTAATTCAGTAAGCATGACCGAATTAACTTTGTTAAATCAGCAGCAAAAAATGGCAGCACAGGTTTTTTAGTTTGATATTTCGTCATGAAAGGCTGCACCAAAGATGCAACTGATGAGAGAAAATGCAACTTAACAATTAACAATTCATCTTTTAAAAAAGATTTTATGGAGTCATATGTACGATTGGGAATTTCTTTTTTTGACGCAAGAGATGAATGACTTTAAATCTTCTAAGATTTCAATGGCTCTTTTTATAGCTGGTAGGCTGTCAAGCCATCTATGTCAGCAGAGCTTCAAGGCAGTCTTGCCAGTTGATGATACTTCATAATAATCTTGAAGCCTTGCTGGAGAGTACTTGAATAGCCTATGCAAATTAATCAAAAATACATCCATTTGCCAATTTGAAGTAGCTCCATTAGCTTTAAATGCACTATGTAACACATGCAAGCCGCAGGTAACTATATTTAGTATACCATGATCATACTTTTTTTTAAGGTTTTTTTGGAGATTTTCATATACCTTCCAGTTTACAGCTGGTCCATCCATGGATAACTTTACAATATTTCCCAAATTAAAATTACTAAGTGCAGTTTTTATGCCATTAAGCAAGTCATTTGCTGTTGAATGACCCCAAAATACTGAATTTATGTACCTAGTACATACCTGGCTTAAGCTTGGATGCCAAAATCGGACTAATAAATCCATTTGCTTGGACTGTGTCAATTTATTCAGTGTTTCATCCAGTGGCGCAGCCAAGGGGGGGGTTTGGGGGTTAAACCCCCCCCAGAGCTAAAAAAATTACTATAATTGCCGCTTATATGAATCAAAACAACTAAAGTTAAAATTAAGTTTTTTGACCTTTCCGCCTTGGCAGAATCCACCGCTTTCTTAAATCAAATTCTATACAACAATGTGATTCAATTAAACGGCGAAAATTCTACTTAAAACTGTGAAAGCGCATATTACACGCATAGGTTATGTCAAAACTTGATTTTTGGACTGCGTCACTTTGTCGAGACGTCTTATAGTAAAAGATGGGTCATATACGCTCTCACAGAGACGCTTTGAGTTATATAGTATACAGTGGTCTGTTTTTTAATTGCATTTCTGTCTTTGTTCCACGTTCGAAACAATAACAGATCATCGAATTCCAGAGAAAAAAAAAACATACACATTGTAAGTCTATCTCAGTTTCAAGTGGCTTTTTTTTGCGTTTTTTGCTCTCAGTTATATCTAAGACCAAGCTATGTGCGTACCCAGGAAAAAAATCTTTGCAAAAGTAAGAATTTAAAAAAAGTACTTAAAGTTATAAAAAGCTATTTTTCGATTATGAGCAGATTTTTGCAATCGGTGTTTCTTTCGAATCATTTGTTTCGTAGGGGGTCCAGGGTTCGGGAAAACTACTTTTTGTTTGTAACGAACTACAACTACAACTACTTTATAAAAAATGTAGTTAACTACAACTACAACTACCTATTTTTAAAAGTAGCGACTACAAACTACTTTCCAAAAGTAGTCACTACTTCGCTACTTTAGTAATCATCGCTAATTAAATACACCGCAAACGATTTTTCCCGATAGACCATAATGTAACAGAATTCTTTTGAACGTCCCTGTAAGCGAGATATAAATGCTACACATTTCATTTTCAATACTGAACATTCTATGGTAAACTTCAATAACATAAAACTTTCATGGCAGTCTGAGTATATTTATGAGAGTTAGAGCACGGACAGACAAACAAAGCAAATTCATAGAACCTTTTTAATTATGTTGGAATTTTTTTTAAAAGAGGAAATTTGAAAACAAAAATTGTAATAATATTACACATTTATGAGAGTGATGTAGCACAGTAGCGCTTAGAATCCTGCATCGGGTCGGGTTACCCGCTTTTACCCCGACCCGACCCGCCGTTCGGGTCGGCTATATTTTCCCGTTGCGGTTCTGATTCGGGTCGGATTGACTTCAAATTTTTTGTTGCGGGTCGGGTTGGCTTTCATTCTTTCGGGTTCGGGTTGGCTTTTTGAATTTTGCGGGTCGGGTTCGGGTTGACCCGGTTTTTTAAAAGAATGTCCAAAATATTTTTTCACATTAAAAGTCTATATAAACCGCAGATCACAGTTTCACAAAAGCAAAATGCGTGCCTGTCTGTTTTGTTAATCTTAGAATTCTTATCAGGAAGTTAATATAAACATACTTTTTCAACTACTGGTACGATAATGGTTATAACGAATGCTCCTGCACAGCTGAAACATTTCTGCTGAATAGTTACAATTCTAATTCTTGATACTTCTAATTTTGTTATGGCAAAAAACTGTGTGATCGACAGGAAGACAGGAAACGATTATTTAGCGTTTTGCTTCTTATAGTATTTTGTTATAAATGGAAGTTTTGAAACCGCAACTAATTTTAAACAAGTTGGAAATTGTATGTCAAACGTGACAAACGAGGTGCGTTCGTACTGTAGCTAGTTATATAAATATTCAGATCTTGATGATTTTTAATTCTGTGAAATGAATTATATCGTCTGCAGATTCATTTCTGTCATAAAATAAGTGTCTCGGTCGCTTGACGATTCAACCTCGGAAGCTCCTCTAACAAGAAAGCACCGATTTAAAAAAAAAAATTCAAATTTCTTAATAAATATATTTATTAATATCTCCTAAAGTTTTGATTCGATTTTATTAAAATTTGAAATGTCTCGACAAAATTCTGCAAAGATAATATATCTTAAATCTCAAACCATTCGGTTGGGTAGTTTTTGCGTTGTTATATGCGGACGGACGGACGGACGAACAGACAGACGGACGGACCAAGCGACGACAATAGGTGCTACGTATTTATATAATTACGAATGCACCTAAAAAACATTTAAAGATTAGATTTTTAGTTGTATACCGTTTAGAGTCCTGCATCGGGTCGTTTACCCGCACCCGACCCGACCCGGCTCTAGATTTTTTTTGTTGTGGGTCGGATTCCGATCGGGTTGACTTCCACTTTTTTACTGTGGATCCGGTTGAATTTCATTATTTCGAGTTCGGATCGGTTTCGGGTTGGGTTTTGACTCTAGCGGGTAGGGGTCGGGTTGACCCGAATTTCAAAAGAATGTCCAAAATATTTTTTTCAGGTTAAAAATCTATGTACAATAAGACTTCCATTCTGGTTTTTCTTCCAAAAGGCGGCCACCTCTATTTAGCGCCACTTTTTAATTCCTAAAATTTATATATTTGAAAACGCTTATATCTCTGAATAACGGCCACCTCTAAATCTAGACACACATAACATGTGCAGAAGATTTTTTTTATATAGAAATAAAAACAACTTAAAATTTTTCTATTTATTTGTATGCTTGTGGGGGGGGGGGGGGAAGAGTAAATTATGGGAAGTTAGGGGACAATTTAGATAGTTACTTATATATTATTATTAGGTAGAAACAATTGTGGACATTTTTTTAAAATAAAGAGTTTTAAATATCTGAAACTGTATGCTGGAGGAGGGGCAAAAAGGGAAGCGTAAATTTTGGGGACAAGGCAATAATTTTTATTTGTTGTCATTAGACAAATGAGTGAAAGATTTTATTTTTGTATAAAAATAAAGATTTAAAAATATTTTAAACTCCTTTGTATGCTACTATGGGGAAGCGTGAATTTGAGAGATTAGGGATAATTTAGAGGATTTATGTTTAGATAAATCCATTCTTTTTCTTTTTTTAATAAGGATTTTACATTTCTTTGCTTGCTGGGGGTGGGAGGCAAAAGGTAGAAGAAATTAGTCAAATAAAGATTTAACATAGCCAGACGACTATATTTTGGTTAAAAAAAATCGTAGTCGTATAAAAATACATTATATTGAGAAGATTTCTATGGATTTAAATAACAGTACACGAAGTTTCTGACACCCAAACTGTGAAAATGACAGCTAATTTGTGACTGTGCCCGTCGTCTATGGAGAAATATATGACACTGCAAATGAGATTTGTCGCTGACGTTCGCAAATTGTTGCAGAGAACATATTTCGCACGAAAGAAACGAGTTATAATCATGTGATTTGAAGATTGGGACCTTTTTTCCTCCCTCCGAAAGTAGCGTCGATGCGCGCTACAAACTACTGATATTTTGTATCGCGCTACTCGCTACACTACACTTTTTTAATGTAGCGTGCTACACTACAAACTACTGGAAAAAGTAGCGGCTACTGTAGTTTCGCTACTTGTAGCGCACTACTTCCGAGCCCTGAGGGGGTCTGTACACAAATTTAAAGACTATATTTCATTTGTTGGTAATGTTGCAACGAACTCTTGCTTATGATGGAGATTCGTATATTTATCGTTAAAATTTTATAAATTAGTTGTGGTTCCTCTTTTAGCTATTTTTAATTCTATCGCGCTTCTAATATTGTAAACGCTGTTTAAATGAATCATAACCAACGTAATTGCGAAGAAAAGCATTATGATTTCATTCATTTAAAAGACTGATTCCATTAACCGATGATTCATATAACCGGCGACCATCTTTATTATAAACTCAAAACCCCCCCTAGAACCGAATTCTGGCTGCGCCACTGGTTTCATCAAATAATACAGTGAAATGACCTTTGTCCACTAATTTGATTTACAATCTTTCTAAAAAGGTTAATCTTATGCAGCTTTATTAAAAAAATTAAATCTCTGAAAATTAAAATAAAATGGCTGATTTTAATGAAAGATTATCGGTATCCGGATGAGTTCACCCCGGAAGTGTTATACACTTAGCGCTATTATACATATAATAATTAAGGATGTATTCAAGAAAATATTTTATGTTACCTTGAATAAATAATACATATTTAAGCAAGATACAATTGACAAATTCTGATTTTAGCAAGAAGCAACAATCTTTAGAAGGATTAAGTAAATTCATTCCCTTACTGCTGAAGATTTTATGATTGAATTATCAAAACAAAATTATCATAAATACATTAAAAAGTTGACACATTATTTTTCGTTTTTTATCTGAATTTATTCATGTCTAATTTGTACTTTTTTTTAAATACATAAAACTAAAAGATTTTTATGTATATTAAAATCTTGAATTATATTTCAGACAGAATTTAAATAATACAGTAAAGATTTTTTATATACAATTTTATATACCTTGACATTTAAATGTAAAGTATCTTATGTATATTAAAATGTTTTATAAAACAATAAATGACTATAAAATAAAGGAATAGTTAATAATATTTATTATAAAATAAAACTCTAGAAAAAGATTTTTACAAAAAAATCAAGGTGCTATTTTAATTTGCTGATCCATTTTCCACAGGGGCAGAAACATTATAGCAGGCATCTAAATATGCCCATACAAGTTCAGACACAAGAGATCTGTCAGGAATTTGTTGAGCCATTCCATAAATAGCAGCCTGAAAAATTGAGAATTTCATATGAAAATATAAAAAAATAATATTAAAGTAAAAATCTTTAATTAAGAATGTAACATCTGTTATAATAATGTGCTAAATCTATCAAATTGCACTTTTCTTACATTTCATAAAAAAAAGATAGAAAAAAAAAGAAATTGAAATTTGGTGACCTACCATTTTTGTCACTTTAAATAAATAAATAAATAAATAAATAAACCGAATGTTATACATATTTCTAATTTAATTATTACTTTAATGTTTCATTTTTTAATAAAATGATAAAATTTCAAGGAAAAATAATATAATAGTGCAATTTAAATTATTTTATTAAAAGTTATTGTTATTATGTTACTACTTTTACTTTTATTCATATTTTTTCAATATTTTTTGTCATTCTGTTGGACATCAGCTGCTTGTGAAACATCGGGTTAAACAGGATGTGAGCAGCCGATGTATTATACTAAACTACGGAAAGTCCTTCAGGCCTGTGTCGACAGGAAAAGATAGCCTCCCTATTGCTTGGTTTCGAGATTTTAGCTAATTCTACTGAAAATATACGAAGCTGAAATGCTCGGGAACCGATAACAGAAGAATCATTCACATAATAAAAAATTCCATTGACACAAAAGCATTCCATGCCAAACTAGTCGGATATGCCAATCCCAAAACTTTCTTCTATCTCATACATGTTAATGCATCAAAATTCGCAATCACACTGCAAAAAAAACAACAAAAAAAAAACAATATTTTTTGTCATTCTGTTGTACGTCAGCGCTTGTGAAACGTCAGGTTACCTGGATGCAAGCAGCCGATGTATTAGACTAAACTATGGAAAGTCCTTCTGGCCTGTGTTGGCAGGAAAAGATAGCCTTCCTATTGCTTGGTTTCAAGATTTTAGCTAATTCTACTGAAAATACACAAAGCTAAAATGCACGGAAACCGATAACAGAAGAATCATTCACAGTTCTCGTCATTATTAAATTTGAATATCGCCAATTAGACAGACATAGCCAAGTTGGCTTCATATATGGCAACGTATTTTTGTCGGCAAATTTGATGATGCTTCGCCAATTGTCGCCAAGCTTGGCAAGAATTTGACGTGGGCGAATATAAATATACTAGCAGACTACGCCCGCTGCGCTGGTCAGTTTCTCCAAAAGAACCTTGAATCAAACGAAATATATCGGTGAATTTAACCTTGTATTTTAAAGTAATCTGTACCTTTACCTGGAACATCCTAAAATAACATAAAAACGGATACTTATTTCACTAAGTTGTGTTTTTTTAATACAGTTTACTATTACGCTTACAAATTATTACTTACTGTTTTCTATTGATTTATATATTTGATAGCTACATTTTTAATAATGTGAATTAACCTATATTATTCACAACTAAAAAGAAATGGCGCATCTAGTACTTGTCGAAAAATTAAATAAAAATCATGCACTTATGACATCATAATTCACTTTTATATTTTAACAGAATAATTGCGGTTACTACAATTTGTGACTCGTGCTGACACATTGCTGTTGTTATTATTTTTTTACGTGTGAAGTTTTCGCTATATGGTACTCCATTGTGAAATTTGGTAATTTTTTAAATTCAATATTTGAAAAAGTGCACAATCAGTGGATTTGAAATTTATATCAAGAAAAATACAATTTTTTACCTTTCTAACGCAGTTTGTCTAACAATTTTCTGACAAATACTTTTCGAGCAATTAATTTTTTCAGCAACTTCAAACATTTCATTTTCCGAGATTAATCTGTGGCAAGGATTATCGAAAATCCCAGTCGTCAGCAACACGTACATTTTTATTAAAGAGGATAGTGTTAAGCATGTAAATGTTGAAATGATGGTTACTATTGAATCTGTCCCTGTCTGTAAAATTCTATCTTCAATATTATTTATATTGATATTAAAGTATCAATATTCATTTCAAAATTAAAATATCATAAAACTAGAACACAAGAATAGGTTAGGCTTACCTAAACGGTCCTCTTTTGGGAGATAAGATATCTTAAATTATTCTGACATTTCGACAATGAATGTTCATGTTGTTCAAAAAATAATTGAATCTACACAATGTAGACACACAAACATATATATTGACAATCACGAACACAATATACACAACTTTTTCGCGCACATCATAAATATTACATTTTCTAGTTCATTCATAAAAGTTCTAAGACAGATCCATTTTTTTTATCAAAAGAAAACATCGTCTGCGCGAAGCGCAAAAAAGAAACGATTAAATTAAAACCATGGAAGTAGCGATAAAACGCAACACACTCCCACCTTTGAGTTTCGAATTCAATGAAACTCAAACTTTACTTTGGGTTTATATAACCGACCATATCGGGATCATTTTTCAGGTACAGTCACCACAGGAGAGTCACTAGCACCTTTATGGAAAATAGGTTCAGTAGATTCAGTATCTAAAAAGCAGTCTTTAACAGAATGTTGGATCATCGGCTTACTCGTAGCAGGGTCTAAATAACAGTTTTTACCAGTCAATTTTATCGTCGGTTTGGTAGGAGCAGGATCTAAAGGACATTCTTTATCATTCGACTGAACTGTAGAATGGAGTTCAGTACCTCTTTCATGGGTTACTTCTAGAGGAATCAATCTGAGAACAGGACGTAGAAATTCGCCGCCTTTCTTTCATCTTTACCTTTACTAATCGTACATTTCCATCTTTTGAAGGATAAAGTTCAATAACTTTGGCAAGTGGCCATTCAAGTTTTTTAACATTCTCACTAGAAACAAGAACTACATCACCAATTTGGACAGGTCGCTGATTTTTGTTAAATTTCGAGGATTGTTTTAAATATCCCAAATATTCAGTGCGGAATCTTTTTCGTAAATCTTGTTTTAGTCGCTGTCTATAAGCATGTCTCTTATTAATAGACGATGAATCCAAAATGTCAAGATCAGGAATACCTGATTCTCTAATGTCTTGTAAAAACATAGAAGGAGTAAGTGGTATTAAATCATCAATTTCCTCTGAAACATAGGTCAAAGGCCGCTGATTAACAATGTTTTCAGTATCGCAAATAACAGTTTGCATTTCTTCTAAGTCCAAAGAGCTTCGTCCTAAGACTTTTCGAAGGATCCCTTTTATTACGCCTATCAAACGTTCCCACCATCCACCCCACAACGGCGCAGATGGAGGGTTAAATTTCCAAGTGATCTTCCGAGCTGTGCTGTACTGAGAAATAACATCCCAATCAATTTGCTTAAGCAAATTTTCAGTACCCGTGAAATTTTTACCGTTGTCAGAATATACTATCGAAGGTCTACCTCTTCGTGCT
Organism: Maratus michaelseni; assembly: GCA_963931845.1. Taxonomy (NCBI): domain Eukaryota; kingdom Metazoa; phylum Arthropoda; class Arachnida; order Araneae; family Salticidae; genus Maratus; species Maratus michaelseni. The sequence goes on from OZ007587.1 coordinate 90,037,924, forward strand.
ATAAATCTTCTAAAAGCTTGCAAAAAGTTGTCAGTCGATAAGGATGTGACTATCTCTAAATGTATGGCTCTGTAGACAGCACATGTGAAAATAACTATCCAAGCTTTCTGACCACCTCGAAGAAGTAAAGGACCGGCGTAGTCAGTCCCTACAACCTCGAATACTGCAGCTTCTTTTATACGATCTTCCGGAAGAGGTGCTTCTATAATCGGTTTAGGTCTTGAATTAAATCTTTTACAACGTACACAGTTTCTAATTACCTTTCTAACAGTCTTCCTGCATTTCAAAATCCAAAAGTCTTCTCTTAAATTACTCATCAATATATGGGTATCAGCATGATTTAAACTAAGATGTCTTGTCCGAATAAGTATTTCCACAACTGGATGGCTACAGGGTAACAGTATCGGAATTCAGAAATTTATTTTTTCTTCTCTCATCAGAATATGTGTCTTTACTTTAAATAGTCCATTCGATTCTACATAACACTGAAGTGATTTTAAGCGTTTATCTTCAGTTCCTAAAAAGGATTCCTTTTGTACTATTTTTAACAAAGATATTTCAGCTCTATTTATTTCTTCTAGAGTTAAGAGTCCAGAAATCCGGTTGGCACGTTCCACTTTACAGCTAGTAAAAAATCTATAAATCCAAGCAATAGTTCTGATCAGTTTGTCGTACGACGAAATTCTGTTATAAATTTTTTCAGTTGATTCTTCATGATTTGTAGTGCTAACAACAGTTTTTCTCTTTTCGGAATATACTATGTTGAAATCAGGAACAACGTTGGATTTTGGCCATTCTTTTTCGCAACCATAGCGGGCCCTCCCACCATTTCGATTTTGCTAAAGTTTCTGCATTACAACCACGAGAAGGGAGGTCTGCTGCATTTAATGATCCAGGGATGTGATACCAATTATCAGGTTCTGTCAAAGATCGGATTTCTTTAACTCTATTGAAAACAAAAGGAGCCCAGTTTTCAGTTCCCTTGATCCAATATATAGCATTTGCTGAATCAGACCAGAAAAATTTCGGGATATCTTTCAACTGAAGATCGTGTATAACACTTTGTGCCAGTCTAGCTCCTATATTACAGGAAAGTAGTTCCAATCGAGGAATAGAAATGGTTTTCATTGGAGCAACTCTGCACCTAGCCTGTACAAGCTGACAAGATATTGTATTTTCAGTCGCACTTCTTAAAAATATACATGTAGAATATGCATTCTTGCTTGCATCGCAGAATATGTGCAAAGAAAGATTTTCTGGCGCTTCATAATTAGAAATAATACATTGAGGGATTTCTATTTCCTTTAATTTAGAGACATCCTTCCGCCATTTTTCAAATTTCTTGGTAATAGATTCAGGCAATTCAGCATCCCACGAAACTTTCAATTTCCAACATTCTTGAAGGAGAATCTTTGGCCACAAGGTGACAGGACACGTGAAGCCAATGGGGTCGAAAATTCTATGAACAGCACTCAGGATTGTTCTTTTCGTTACAATTTGTAGAGTCTTCAAAACATTTTCAGAGTATCAGATTTTACATTCCGCATCAGTCCCAAAACTGGAATATTCTTTTCTTCTAATAACGGGAAGTTTCCTGCTTCTGTTTTGTTGAGATTATACTCCCACCCTCGAAGATCAAATTTAGCATTTTGGAGAATAATTGTGGATTCTTCAATAAATTTTTCAAGTACCTCATAGTTTTCAACACTAGTGACGCAGTTATCTACGTAAAAAGACTTTAACAACTTGTCTGCTGTTTCTTTAAGTCTAGAAGGCACATTCTTCAGATAATATCGGATAGTTGCACCAAGTAAATAAGGCGAACATGTAAGACCGAAAACAACCCTTTTATGCTGGAAAATTCTGAACTTTTCGGGGTCACCTTCCTCACACCATAAAAACTTCAGAAATGGTCTATCTCGCTCATTTAAACCAATTTGTAGAAAGGCTCTTCGAATATCTGCAATCACGCCTATTTTCTTCAATCGAAATTTATTTAATATAGTCGGAATGAGCTCTACGATATTAGGACCTTTCTCTAAACAATCATTGATCGAAGGTGAATCTTTTTATCTAGCTGAGCCATCAAAGACTGGTCTAACTCTGGTGGTAGAATTTTCTTTGATCACAGCTCTGTGTGGCAAGTAGTGTTCACTTTCGTCATTACAGGAGTTTTTAACTTCTTCAATAACGCCTTCTTGTATCCATTCTTTTAATACATCTTCATACTCTTGTAATGTTTCGGTTTTCTTTAGTGATTCAACACAATTTCTTAATCGTCGTTCAGCGATTTTTCGACCAGTTGGTAAGGGAGGATGGTTTTCAATCCATGGGAGGCTCACTTCATACCTTCCTTCTGCATCTATTTTTATATTTTTATTAAAATGCTCTTCAGTTGCTTTTTCTATTTCTTGTCTGTTTCCGCTTTTGCTAGGATCGAGAATTCCAAGTGTGTCTAGCCGCCATAAATCTGAAATTTTTGCATCATTTACATGAAGTGACATGATGCTGTTTGTGCTATCAGATATGTTACATAGGTCAGTTTTTCCCATCAAAGTCCAACCAAGACGTGTTTCCATCAATACTAAGCCAGAAATCAATTGTTTGATTTTTCCGGTGTACAATTTACCTGCTACATCAGCTCCTATAAGCCCATGAATTTCGTTAGGTGAAAACTCATATAGCAATTCAACCTGTTTATTCAAATCAGTGAGAAAGATTTTTTGTTTCTTAATTTCACTCATAAATGAGCCAAGAGGAATTTTAGGAATGTTCGAACAAATTTTTTCTTGATCTAATACTTCGACACAACAGCGATAATTATCAAAGAAGTCGCTCAGACTGATCAAATATATCTTATGTGATAATACAGTCTCCGTGCCACCGAATAAACTATGTGTCAAATTATCTTCCCCTATGCATTCATATCCCATCTCGGCCAATGCAAAAGATGATAAATAAGATTAACTGCTACCAGAATCAATTAATATTCTTATATATTTCATCTTATTATTACATCTAAGACGGACAATAAGCGTTTGTAAAAGTACGCGACGAGTACCTGTTTTATTGGATAAAGCAGTGTCTTTTTTACTTTCGATATCTGACTTTTTCATAATAGGGTTTTCATTATCATTTTTTGCTGGACACATTATTTTGAAATGTAATTTACTGCAATCACAGGGTGGTATTTTCGTTCTACAAAAACGTGATATGTATTTTCTTATCTCTAAACATTTAAAACAAGCCCCTTTTTTCATTAATATTTGTTTTTTCTCTTCATGAGATAAACTATTAGCATGTCTACATTCGTTACTTAAATGTGACTTGTTACAAAAAATACACGTTTCCCTTTTCATTTTTGATGAATTATGTAATTCCGTAGCCGTTGGAATATCTCTTTCTCGCCTATTTGACACTGTATAAATATTTTTGTTTACATTTTCTAAATTAAACCCACTTCTAGCCAAACAGACTTTTTCTTCGCTTTCGATTTCGTGCTGCAAAAATTTCATCAAAGAATCTAACTTATTATTACTTTCGTCTTTTGAATTTAAAGTAATAGAATTTAAGTTTCTTTCCCAAATTCTCAATATTTCAACTGGTAAGCACGATTCAATCAATGGATAAAGAATTGCAGAATAATGTTCGCTTGAAACACCTAACATTTTTAATGATCTTAAATAGGTTTCAATTTTGTCGTATAATTTAAAAAGAGGAATTCTTGGACCTTTTCCTGTAGCATTATTCATCATTAAAGTGAGCACTTCTCTTATATATACTTCTATTAACATATCAGTACGACCAAATCGAGCCTTTAAACATTCAATAACATTTTCATAACTATCACCAGTAGCGGGGTACGACTCGACTATTTCTCTTGCCCTAGAACCCTTTAACGTTGCTTGTAACAAGTACTGATATTTATCTTCTTTCGCGATTTCAGAATCGTTATGTATTTTTTCAAACTGAGCCCAAAAGGCTAACCACTCCTTAATATCTCCCCCAAATAATTTAAATTCTATCTTAGGAAGTTTAAACGTTTCGTGATATTTTCAGTTTCGAAAACCTTTAAAATCTTTTGAACTTTCGTTTTGAACTTAATAAATTTCTCTTCATACACGCTAAAACCTTCGTATTCCTTATCATAATTTTCTTGAGAACATGTTTTATCGTTTAAAAGAAGATCTAACATTTCTTTTTCTTTGGTTGTAGATCTGTCCATTTTTCACCTAATTGAGCATATAAAATCTCAATTTCTTCAATATCTTTATTTTCATCAGTTAATTTGTTCTCAAGTAAATTAGCAATTCGCGTAAAAGCGCTTCTTAATGGAGTACGCAATTTTTTAATCTGTTCCATTATTGTATTTTATTTTCTTAAATAATATACTATCCCAGTAGAGAGATGCCAAAATAATATTGAATCTGTCCCTGTCTGTAAAATTCTATCTTCAATATTATTTATATTGATATTAAAGTATCAATATTCATTTCAAAATTAAAATATCATAAAACTAGAACACAAGAATAGGTTAGGCTTACCTAAACGGTCCTCTTTTGGGAGATAAGATATCTTAAATTATTCTGACATTTCGAGAATGAATGTTCATGTTGTTAAAAAAATAATTGAATCTACACAATGTAGACACACAAACATATATATTGACAATCACGAACACAATATACACAACTTTTTCGCGCACATCATAAATATTACATTTTCTAGTTAATTCATAAAAGTTCTAAGACAGATCCATTTTTTTTATCAACAGAAAAACATCGTCTGCGCGAGGCGCAAAAAAGAAACGATTAAATTAAAACCATGGAAGTAGCGATAAAACGCAACAGTTACAACAATGAAGGAAAATTTGGTGAAACCATGTTCACTAAAACTCATAAATTAAACCTGTTTATGGAGGAATCCTGCTGTATTGTTTCAAAATGTCAGCCACCCTATAATTTCAAATCCTATAATTTCATCTCAGCCATTTTTTAAGATAGAGGCAAAGCAAAAAAAGGCTCTGTAATCCTTGGATCAAGGCCAAACATTTAATGCAAAAATATTTCATGATTTCTAATTTTTTGTACATCTTTTTGAATTTAAAATTTTTAAATGGCTATCACAGATCCCCTTCCAGGTACAATATCCCCAAATTCAACTGGGACCTGCAGGCCATAGTCAAAAACATATACAAAAAATTTGGTTCTATTATCTGCATAACTTCATATACTTTTCGTTGATACAATAAATAGCGAAAATAGAACAAAAATCGCAATCACAGCGCCTTTTTTTGTCGAAATATCCCCAAAATCAAGTGAAACCTGCTAGCCATAGACAAAAACATAGAAAAAACTTTTGGTTCAATTTGAAGCATAATTTCATACACTTTTCGATGATACAATGAGGACAGACAGAGAGACATTTTGTAAAAACATGTTTTTCAGAATGTCAGACCCCTAAAACGTGTAAATCTGTTGAAAACCGGAAGTCGAAAAAAATTTCGATTACAATACTTTCTTCTATTATAGATAAAAGAAAGTAACAAATTTTGGACTAAAATCTAAATGAGCATAGGATTTTATTTATTTTAAATAGATATTATATTTTGATTGTTTTAAAACATGACTTATCACAAAAATAAGTAAATTTTTAACCAAAAGCACAACAATACTTATATACAAACGTTTTAAGGATGTACACTATGGTCAGTGAAAAAAAAAGTTACCCCCTTTCCCCCAAACTATTTTATCTCCAAATAGATGTAGAGAAATACAAAATTAGCCATTGCATTATTGCCAACTTGTATGGTTTGGCTGTACAATGTAGTTTCTGCTTTAAATGTACAGGTGAACAGTAAGGTTGTACGATTTTGTGCAAAAATTAATAATGAATCCAAAAATATTATTTTATCTATTGTGCAAATGATAAAATTTCAAATCTAATGCATACAATATGTTTTTATCCTTTCTTTTATAGAAAAGAGCATAATTAAAAATATGAAATGGCAGAAAAGCATAATTCAATGTAGGATGAAAGCAGAAGTGATTTAATCAGCAAGTATTCTTCTACGAACAAAGACTTATTTTATTTTTCAGTTGATATTTCCCATTACTATTTCAAAATGTAAAAAGCGAAACTGAAGCAGTATAATCAAGTGTTCATAGAATCACATGCGAAAGAATTTTTGTGTATAACAGAATCCCGTGAAGGAGAACACTTTGCTCATTATGTTGTGTGCAATTCAGATGTCAAAATTTATGATGGAAGTAGGAGTGATATAAAAGAACATATTGATATGACAAAATATTCAGATAGCTTGTGCGTAACAAACTACATTACATTTTTCACTGTATATATTTTTAATGTTATGTGTTTTTAAGCACATCATGAAAACATATTGTAAAAATTGTATGGTTTTCAAAACTGACATGTTGACAGATATGCCATTAGATTGGAAATTATGTTTTTTTTTTTTTTTTTTTTTTTTTTTTTTTGTTATTATGTTTACAATTTTGATGTTGTATTTGTAGTTTGTTACAATATTAAAGTAATTTTTCCAACCCCTCATCTTAATCATATGGAAGATCAGAGAGAGAATCTTTTTCAGAGATTTCTTCTGCTGGTAAAATACGTAGACAAGCCTGTCTATGAAAATTACTACACGCTCGAGAACAGTGTAGTTCCAACTTTCAGCATCGACATAGATTGCTGCAAACTATGAACAGAAAATCATATTTAAAAGCAAATCTGGAGCGGGTGGTTGGATTGTTTATATCAGAAGTAACAAATTATCTTTCATTTTCCAACTTCATTCTTCAGGATTCAATCTTTCACAAAGCCATTGCTGTACATCGTAATAACTTCAAAAGAAATGTTATTTTGCTGCACTTGAAGTGGGAGGTAGATATTCAAATTCACAGCTTTATTATTTGTGATTAATTTTTTTAAGATACAGAGCGAGCAAATACTGAGAATCATCTAATGACCTTTCTTTTAAGGAAGCAACACACATGCTGAGAGAAAAAAAAAATCATATCATTTTCAGCTATTGGTGCATTAGACACATTTCTTTGATTGAAAATTTGTATTGTATTTTGTAAATCTGGACAGTTTTGCGGTAATTTCATAGCTGCTGATTTTCTTTTCTGGAAAATAGCAGATGTCCTATCACATTCGGAACAAGAACGAAAAATCAGGCATAGATTATGAAACATTTTGCAACAGTGACAGAATATTAATAAGAAATTTAATTTTTTCATACAATGAAATGAGATGGCTAAATAAGCATTATAAAAAACACATAACCCAGTAAAAATCTATTTTTAGCAATCCAACATGCATATTCTTTCATGTAGCTCTGTATATGATCTATAGAATTTACACACACTTCCTAATACACTAAAATTAGAGTATTTTTAAAAATGAATATGACAGTGGAAAGACACTTCAGCAATTATCGATCATAGTTAGTCCTGTAAGTGAATTCTTTTGTATGTAACTCTATAATCTGTAGAAAACATGTTTTAGTGCCCCACAGTGATCCTTTTTTAATTTCATATTGTCTAAAGCATCATAACATCATTAAAATTAATTTAAAATCTTTCTTTGCGTTACAGATTTCGGCTTAGCGATAAAGTGCGGTTTTAATACATATGACAAAAAACTAGTTTTAATATACTATTTTTTTCTAAATCATTTAATACTAATAGTTGAGAATTCTTAATATTTACAAGTAATGAAAGACGTAAAGTGAAGATATGGACTCTATAATTTAGAATTTTAATGTTATATTAGCGAGAGTATTGTTTTTATAATCTTGGAATTTTAATTAAAATGATCACCATATTATATATATAGAACAGACACGAAAAGAAACTGCAATATATAAAATGTTAGTACGCGATAATGTTTCCTGTTTATCAATCGAGCTCTACACTAAATATTAAAACACCTGCTGCAATTACTCGCCAAATGTTACGCCCTCTCCTTACATTAGCAGATAACTTTCAGTATGGAAAATAACCCTAGTTGCAGCATGAAAGTGTAGCTCCAAGCAAGCGAGAAGCAATAGCATATCTTCATATCGTATGGTAGTCCGTGTGATAAAAGCTTTAGACTTCAGAAATTTCTTTTCCTGGCTCAAAAATTAGTTAGGAAGAATCTGAATGTGATAAAGTCATTATAAAGGCATTAATGAATTTATGTACATCTCCCTAGTTGATCCACAAACATAATAGAGAGGAGTTAACATAGAAATATTTTCTTCACTGTCATAAGTATTAACAAAAACTGTTGGTACCCTATTCTAATGTCAAATGAAACAAATCATTAACTTATGAAAATGGCAAATTTTGTTATTCATTAACATGATAATATCTCATTAGTGAAACTAAACAATATCAGTTTCTGAAAAAGAAAATACTTACTGCTCCAGATGTTGGCAATCCAGGGTCTTTCATAATATCATTTACACAGTCTTGTATATCAGACAAAAATTTATCAGCTACTCCCTCAGCAGTATGTTGTACTGTTACACAAATATGGAAACCAGATGGAAACTGTAGAACATTTAAATTCCATCCTTTTTCAGTCAAAGCACCGCTAAGACGATAGATATCAAATACTTTGGAACCAATTGCTATAACACTAACATCGGGTTGTCCAATAATATAAATCTCTTTCATTTCTCTTAGTCTAAGAAAGATAATGCAAAACAAGGAAAATTAAAGAATTACAAATGAATATATAAATGCAATAAAATTGTGAAAGTACTGTACAGTACCAAACACATAAGATAATTGAAAGAAAAGCTACCAAATATGAAAGTTATCTAAAAATGTCAAAATGTAACAAATGCAATAAAATGATTACTAGTGCTGTATAAAAAAAGGGAGGTTAGGGGGGGGGGGAATTTAAATGAGCATTTAAACATGTGAGATTTTTGTAGAAAAAAAAATGTTGAAAATGGAAAAATGCTCAGAATTATTATTAAATTACACAAATATAGATGACAAGTTAGAGAGATGAAATTTGCGCTCACAAGAAAATTGCTATAAAAAAGGCCAGACAAATATATAAAAGACCATTTACAGGGAGGGGTCTGATAAAAAAAATGACATTGAAATAGTGACAATTTTTTTAAGAGGGGACAGTTTAATTTGAAATATTCCAAAAATAAATTTTCTGTTTTTAACACATTCTCTTTTTTTTTTCTTTTTTTTTAAATCCTTGAATACTGCCCTAAAAACCACATTAAAAAACTAAGAATATTGCAAGTTTAAATGAAACTCTGCTTTTACTATTTCAAACTTTAAAGTTTTTTTTTTTTTTTTTATCCTTCCCTAAATGATGAATCCTGACTTTGTGCACACTGTTACTCTGAAATCATTTAATATAAATCATAAAGTTGTGAAAATGTATGAATTTTTAAATAGTTTTATCCATTATAAGTAAACAGTAACAGATAAACTACAACTGTAGTTTAAAAACAATTTCTAATGATTTTTTAATTATGAATGTAAGACAGTCAAAAAATTAAAAGTGAACACTGTCTAATATATATTCACATATCTTTGCAGAGAAAGTAAAAAAAATGCTATTTGATTAGATATTATGTCTTCTTTAAATCTATGGTAAAAAATAAATAAACAAATGTTTAAGGTGCCATTTTCATATTAAAATATAAATTAACTTTAAAATTTTTAATAATGTCACTTAATTTTGACATAAGAAAAAGAAGCCAGACCCTCAATGAGAAAAAAGTATAAAGTTTTATGAAGTTTCTATGAATAATTCAGAAATTCAGTATTACAAATTGAACTAATTTTGGGAAGCAAATTCAAAAGTGAAATTCATTACTGTTAGAAAAACACTAAAAAAAATCATTTAAATATTCCATCATATAATTGGGACTATTGATATTTATAAATAGCTTTTATGAAATTAATAATTTTTTCAATGATTTTATGCTCCTTCAAACTGTAGTGCTGATATTTATTTAAACATAAATCAAAAACTACTTGGCAGAATGAGCTGACATTAATTTTACAATGCATATTAGAAGTCTCTAGAAACCCAAATTTCAATCAACATATTTATAGGTTTCAATTTTTTGTAATATTAATATTAATGTAATTTATAAAATGTGTGAAAATCAAATTATTATGTTTGTAATACTTAATATTAACACAACAGGAAAAAAAAAATCAGCATGGAAAAATAATTATTACAGGAAAATAAATGAAAATATTAAAAATTAATTTAATAATAGGAGCACAAAATTTTACTATTGCATAATCATAATTACTAAACCGAATGAATGCAAATTTGGTATCTAAAATTTAAATTTACTCTTTGATGTCAAATTTGGGTACTACTACTGAAAAGTTTAAAAATTATGGTATTTCTCTGTTACACAAACACAACTTCATATGAAGTCGAAATGTTTGCATGAAAGTTAACAAAGGCATCATTTGTAAATATTATAAAATGTACATGTGGAAGGTAACTTACGATGAAGATAAAAATGGTAATCCTAGTGACATAAATATAGCTAAATGAACAATATAACTATTTTATTGAACTCAAAATATAGAGAAAAATCACAAACAATAAAAATAATTAATATTTCATTATACAGCCAGCATAAAGTTTATAATTTCATTTAGCATTACTGAGAAAAAAAAAATCATGTCAGTGGACATACAGCAGACAGACAGACAGACAAACTGAATTCATAAACACTTTTCAACCATTTTGGAAAGTGTTAAAAATATACAGACACTCTAATTGTATAACCTTCTTTGTTAGATGTCAGTTAAAAATACAGACTCTCCATTATTCAGTGTTGTTAAAAGATTAATTCAAAATTACAGTTATTTGGATGTAATAAAACAGTAAAACTAAAATTATTGCCCCCACCCTGTCAAGAGATTTTTTTTTTTTTACTATATTTGACCAACAACACACACACACACACAAAATAAAAATTCTTATACAAAATAATATATTACTCTCTATTAAAAAAAATTAAATAATAAAATACAGAAATCTTTATTTTTAAATAAAAATTGAAATAAATAAATGTAACTCACTTGCTTTCAATATATTTTGCAACAGAAATAATTTCTTTGGTCAACTCAACATATCTTTTTTCACCATGATATAAAAGAGAGGCCCAACAAGTAGCTATAACACCACCAGATCGACTACCTTAAAATAATTTAAAATAAATTTAATAATAAATTCTAAAGTTATTCAAATTATATATAAAAATATAAATTGTTAATTTAGAACGTTTACTTAACTCCTGACAATAAAACAATCCAAATTATTGAACAATAACAGGCAATTGATATACAGTGCAAAGTTCAAAATCCAGACACCCATAATCTGGAATCATCTATAATCTGGATATTTTTTATCTATTTTATGTTTGAGAAAAGATAATTTTTTTTCTTTAATATATACTTGAAGTACAAATATAAAGTGGATTTCTATATATGTTTATTAAATTTTTTGAATGGTGGTAGAACCATCCTTGAATTCTTAAAATAATTTAATGTAAAATCTGCAAAGTGGCATATTGCTAAATCATAGAACAACATGAATGAAACAACATTAAAATATGAATGACATAATTTGTGGTCATGACCCATATTTTCAGAAGAGAAAAAAAAGAGTGCAGTCTAGCAAAAGGAAAAAAAAAACCCTTGAAATAAAGGATTACATCAGGGAATACTACATCTGAAAATATCATTAATTAATATAACATAACTGAAATTTTGAAATGTGATGAAAATGTGCCTATATGCATCAACTAACTCATGGGGAAATTTGCAGTATGATCTAGAACAGCCATATTCAACCTGCAGCCTGTAGGCCACATGTGGCCCAGCAAACTTTTATGTGCACCACAAGACACACAATCATGTATCTATGTTCATAAAAATTTGAGATGTGCGTTGAAGGGATTTAAGACCTTCACTATTGTTCTATGTATTTTTATAGGAAGACAAATTCTACCCTGTTATTTATAAAAAAAAAAAATTAAGTTAAATCTTTCTAAATGTCATTTGCTTAGTCAAAAGAATTATTTATTTATTATTTTTTTAAATCTTCAACATTAATAAAATATTATTTAAAGTTTATTAAATTTGCAGTATATACTCGTATTTTTACATTTTAAAAAGATAAAAGTCTATATATTAAAGAAAACCTTCTGATTTTGGTTTATTTTTTTAACTTGGAAATTCTGCATTACTTTATTACTATGTTATACTTATTTACATATCTAATACTGATAGCATGTTCAAACTTCCACCAGTAATTTAGAATAATAAATTAGAAAATTTCGCATTATTTATCTGCAATTAAATAAGATGAAAATTACTATTATGAATTTTTGGTGTAGGTTTGCATATATTGCACATAGTCATAATATGGTCCTGCTGATTACATATAATATATTACTTTGTTATGCTACTTTTGTTATCGTGCTATTTCAATTACCCTTTTATTAAATTATTATACAGGTATGATGTGTTTTGGACAGCCTAACTTAGTAATATATGTTCGTGGCCCATGAGAGAAAAAGAATGAGTATGGCGGAAGAAAGATTTGGACAATATTTGTATTATTGCAAATGACAGAAGACATCAATTTAAGCATTTATGAAAAAGAAAGCCTCATTGATCTATTATCGAACAACAGTCTCGAAGATAAATCCAAGTTATCCATATCAAGACTTCATTTTTGGTTCTTCATAAAAAGTGAATGCCCAAATATAAGTATCCACAGCCTATCACCAGTCATAAATATTTCAAATAAACACAAAATATATATTTTGTTCCATGTTGTGACTTTTTGGTTTGAAATAAAATTTTGAAAAATTAATACAATCTTAATTTTTTTTGTTAAATTCAAAAGCTCTTAAAAAACTCTCTCTTTATAAATTAACACAGTAGAAATGTGGATACTTTTTGGTTAGCCGGGATCCAGTGAAATATATAATATATACACACCTATATATTATACATATGTGTGTGTATATATTATATATATATGTGTGTGTGTGTCTAATTATATATATATGTATGTCTGTGTATATATGTATATTATATATATATATGTGTGTGCCTAATTATATATATATATATATATATACACTGGTGACCGGCTAACTGAAAAGTACCAAAATGTATATGCATGGGACCATTTCTATAGGCACAGAAAGAGCTGCACCCCTTATGACTGGCCCTGGGAAGGGAAAAAATAAAGCTTTAAACTTTGCAAAGAAAAATACAATGAAAATTCATTGTCCCTTTTAATAATGAAATTCAAAGCAAAAAAATAACAGTTTGAAGTGTGTTTCAGATTTTAACATACCATTATGATCGAAATAACACGGCTTGAATGATAAGAAACCAAAAAAGATGAAATCAACATATTTAATAATCATGTATTTAGAAAAAATCAACAATTTTTCTAGTAAAAACATCTACTGCTAATGGTGAAGCAATGCTTATGTATTCATCACTTAGGCTTGTACAATCTAAGTTGCGAAATTTATTGAGATTAGAAAAATCATTAAAAAAAAAAAAAAGAAGAAAATTAAATGTTTTTTTAATGTTTAATTAATTAAAATCAAAATAGATTTTTGTACTGACAGAAATATTTATTAACAGGAATATGAGGGATAGGCAATTTCATATATAGGTATGACAAAAAGAAAAACTGAAGACAGTATGAAAGAACACAAGCATGATATAAACTTAAATAAAGCTACTGCTGCAATAGCCAGGTTAAACAATAAATCACTAATTACAATAGACATCAGCAATGTCGAAAAATTGGCAAGTTATAATAGTTTAAACTATTACTACAGGAAGCCATAGAAATAAACACAGCAAAATCTGAAATATATAATGATATGATCTATGATGCATGCAAAAGTTGATAATAGGTGGCACCACATATTATTAGTAATAGGGAAAAATAAGGAAGATTTCAGCGAAGGTAATGAGCAAGGAAGAAATGGAACAACAGTAACTGATGATGCCTCAGACTAAGATGTGAAAATATTTTTAATGCTTTTATACATCTTGACTAATTTTTAGTGTATTTTGAAGGTACTTTTTAGAACTTTTAGACATGTGCACTATTTCTTAGTATGTTTTAAAAATAATATAATGTCTGTATGAAATAGGTAGTACAACTAATTACTGCAAAACTACACATTTTGAATTTTACAATTATAGTTGTAAAATATTTACATAAAAGATTTAAAATACACATCCTCTGAAAATAAGCCCTAATGCATCTTTTGGACCAAAACTAATATAAAACAGATTCTATTTTCAAAGAAACACGGTACTCCCCACTTAAACGTGTGATTATCTGCATATTTTAATCAAATGGCCAGACAGAGATTTTCTTTAAGCTTTTAATATTTTATTTTAATTTAGTATTTTTTTATTTATTTAGTAGTGTAAATATCTTTAAGCTTAATACTTTTGCTTGAAATTTTGAAATTTCAAATTTACAGTTTTTAAGATTTTTTCATGATTTTTTTTTTCAAAAATCAAAATACTTTTTCTGAGTATTCTGCTAACAAAAAATACTTTTATAAAATACTTATGTCAATGTTGAGTTTGGATAGTGCAAGTGTACAGAATTTGTCATCAAATTTTAAGCTCGTTAAATTCACTCAGGATAATGCACACATATCTATTATAATTTTTTATGTGTGTAAAAAAGAAAAACTATGAATGAAGATAATTTATATTACTAATTTATTTATTTATATTAACTTCATATTTATCATTTCAAAAGAAAAAAAAAAGGTTCTGTGTCAACAACACAGCAAAATTTCACATCAATTTAGGCTTTTTTAACTGAGATAATACATAATAACATATTAAAACATATTACTTTTAAATGCTAAAGGTGTAAAATTAACAACTATAATATAAATTAAAATAACTTTTATTAGTTGTTTTACATGTTTCGACTCTTCTGAGTCATTTTCAAAAACAAAATGAGAATATTCTAAAGCTGCACGAGCTTTGAAGTTATTATTTACATGTACTTTTAAAAAAATTACGCACGTTATCTATTATTTTTTTTTACTTGATTGTTTATTTTCATATCTTTGAGCATGGAGTAATTCTAGCCACAGTTTCGGTAAATTAAAAGATGTCACATAACGTGCGTAATTTTTTAAAAAGTACATGTAAATAATAACTTCAAAGCCCGTGCAGCTTTAGAATATTCTCATTTTGTTTTTGAAAATGACTCAGAAGAGTCGAAACATGTAAAACAACTAATAAAAGTTATTTTAATTTATATTATAGTTGTTAATTTTACACCTTTAGCATTTAAAAGTAATATACTATTACAAGGTGTTATATTTTATTATATTGTCATATTAAAACATTTTTATGTGTAGAAAAAAAATCTACACATTATAAGATAAATATTTTAAAATTGGATCAGATAAATATTTTTAAATTGCTGCTCTTTTGTTTTACAATATATTAAAATTTCGTCTCATTTTTTATGATAATTAGAGCATGGAGGGCATAAGAGAGATAAAAAGAGAGAAAGACATTTTTTTTAAAGTCTAAATTTAGTTTACACACGACTACCACAAAAAAACTGAGTTCTTTCCAAGAAAAAAAAAAAAAAAAAACATTATTCAAACCAAAGAATCCGTTTGGAAGTTATGTGTTGCCATAGTTATATACTTAAAAAATATATTATGAAATTGGGTAACCTCCTTATTTTTAAGTCTGTATATAAAAAAAAACCTTTTCTATGCCTGTGTATATTTTCAATTTTTTTTTCTTTAAACTTTCCTACAAAAAAGAAACAAAAAAAACTTCTCTTTAACATCACACGATAACTGGAAAATATATAATTACGAAACAAAACTTTTTGCCTCCTCCCTTCCTCTTCCCAAATCAAACCCAAAGACAACTTACTATGTAACTAAAGTGGAAACTTCAAATTTATTCTCTGTGACCTTATATACCTTCATTATCAAATATAGATTCCACATATGCTATGCATGGATACGAATGCGAATTCATCCAAATACACAAAATACATTTCATATACGCCAAACTTATTAATATTAAAGTGAATAATGCATTTTTGTAATTATGGTAACAGCATTTGTTATTTTGCTGAAATAGTATTTAATGAATTAGCCTTTAATAGGGTGAATTTAGTGCACTTTCACCTTATCAACAGCAAATTTTAGGAATATTGTTATTGTCAGAATGATTTTTATGTTTTACTATTTTTGCAAATAATAATAAATATTATCATAATTAAATAACAATAATTTTATATTTTGGTAGAGTTATTGAGTTTTTTTTTTACATTTTCTGTATGCTACTGGTACTTTTAAACATATTTTTAATCAATTTTTACTAATTTTTATGTATTTTACCATTTTTCACTTTCCTGTTTCCCTCTCAGCTTCTTGTTTACAAGTGTAACCATTTTGTTCATTTTCAATTTCCCCGGGAAAGATGACATTGGAAGCGATGCCAAAGTCAGTCAATGACCTATGTAGCATCCCCATATGATGTGGTAAAAATGCTAGGATAGTGTCATCATGTGACGATGCTTCGATTACATGCAGGAAAGCAACACCATTTGAAAAGTTTTCAAAACAATAAATTATGTCTTCATGAAATATCACCAAAGTAAAGACTTTTTTATTGTGCTGGAGGAGTTATTAAAGTTTTCAACAATCCCCGAATATAACCACAGAGTGTTTATCTGTCATCAGCATGATGGATGCACTATTTTTCCTGCATGCACTCATCATTTTTTAAGGAGGCTGCGGGAAAGATTGAGAGATGAAATTCTGATCCTGAAATTGCTGACATAAAGATGTTGTTTTGCTGTCCCGGCCATAAGGGTTCCCAGATTCATGCTAAGTCTGCTATATCTTCTTTTAAATTTATCTTGCATGTCAATATTATCATTATTTTTCTTTTTTTGGGGGGTGGGGGGAGAGAAATAAGATTTTTGAAATGCACAATGCCTGGAGACATGTTAGTCAAATTGCCAGTAGCTAATGCATAAATTTAATTGAGTATACGATTGTTATGCTAAAAATGAATAAATAATTCACAATTATGCTTGAATAGTAATTAATGTAAACTGAGCAATGACCATCATATGTCTATTTGTCTGAATTGCGATGATTGCCAACGTTCTATTGTCAATGAGAGAGAGAATGTGTGAATGTATGTGTTTGTGTGTGATCACGATTAATCATAACTGTAACCTCCAAGTAAAATTTTCCAATAAATATATAATTGCTAAATATTTAGTTTTCATTTTGACTTCCTGCAGTGCCAATTATTTTTAAATAGTGTTTGTATGTCATTTTACAGGTATTGCATATTTTTGCAAGAACGGCCAAAACGTAAATTATCTTTCAAAATTATCCTAATTAATTGATGATTATTTTGTATTGTTGAAAAATTTTTCATGTTTGAGTTAAGTTTCTATGAATGTACTTTAATTCTATTTAAGAAATATTTTTCATCATTCAATTGGTTCTTCTTGCATAATGCTAGAATTGAGAACCAGAAGAAAAAAAATTGGATGGTCAGACAAATACATTTTAAATTTAACTGTCAATTTATTTAAAATAATTTGGATTGTAGGATTGTTGAGTAGTCATTGATATTGATTTTTCTTTGGCCAATTGCTTAAATGAAAAATTACAGTTGATAATTATAATTCTTGTTAAAATTCAATTGTCTATGTCTGATTACCAATGATTGGAAGAAATAAACCAATCTGAATAGAAAATAAATTTTAAGTACAAAAATTGAGACCGTTAAATTAGGAAGTTATTAAATTATAGGAAATTTTAGTGCAATTACTTTGAACTTTTATTTCTTTAATTTGAGTCATTTATGTGAGGCTTTGGTTTTAATTTTGATAAATGATGATTTGATTATTCCTTATGAAAATTTAATTTTCTCAGTTCATAGTAAAGAAATTCTCGAAGAAGAAATATAAAAGAATTCATTATGTTAATTTCCTAGACAAAGCATCTTAGATTATTGTTGGAGGGTTTTTTTTTTTTTTTTTTTTTTTTTTTTTTAAACACAGCATCTTAGTACTAAATGAGAATATCATTTTGGAATAAAATTACTTCCTATTTTATTTTCCTTAATTAATTTTCTTATCCAAAATTTTAAGGCCAAATTATGCTAATGCCAGTTATTATAAATTTAATTGAAAATAGTTATTAATGTAATAATTCATTTAACTTATTATTAAAAATTGAAATTTCATTCACACAATTCCACAACGATTTTCTAATTTAATATTATTAATTGAAAAAATTGGGAATTTTTAATTATGAGATTCATAATACTTGATTTTAATTGTGAAAGTAATATTTTTAGCACAAGATTAAAATTAATGACTAATTTTAATGTATACTTGATTTAAAAGCTCAAATAGTCTTTGGATGTTAATCTTAATTGATAACTTTGTTTTAATTGGTTTAAAAATTGTGTTGCACAAGGAGTACAAGGACAAAACTAAATCACATTTATTCGCATTCATTCGTAAAAGCCTAACTCAGTGATACATGTATTTTTAGATTGTTGTATAAAAACAACTCTTTTTCTTTTCTTTGCGAGATGCAGAAATGGCAGGTGTTGAAAACAATGCGCAATAATGCAGATAAGGCCATATAAGATTCTTCTTGTCTTTTTACTTCTTCTTTTAAGACTGTCTACATTTTATAAGTTTTTTTCGTACATTTTTTTTTTTTTTTTTTTTTTTTTTTTTTAAATATGGTAGAAAGATGACAAATTTTTCTTCATCTGATTTCTTCTTTCCTTTTTTGAAGAAACAACTATTTTTCACATTTATATTCATATAAATTGCGTAAATGTCGAATTGACACAAAATTTCAACTATCATATACATTGATTTCTTGAATTATGAAATAATGGGGTCATTCCATGTCAAATCAACCAAAAATTTTCACTATTCAACTTGACCATTTCAGATTTAATGAAATCTTCAAGGATCATTCTCCCTGGTGATATAAATGAGACTATACTTTTATATATTTTTTATCTTGTTAAAGTTTTCATACAATTAATTTTTTTAATTTAAAAAAAATCATCATTTTTTGGCTTGTATAAATGTTTGCAATTTTGAATTTCTCAAATTACATCAGGTGTAGAGAGTTGTTTGATCCCTCATTTAAAAAAAAAAAAAAAAAAATCATAACATTTAATTTGATATGCAAGTTGACTATGCTTGATTTAAAGAAAAATAATAATTAAATTTAAAAAAAATTTAAAATAGTGTTTTTAAAACATTAAAAAAAAAAAAATGCTTTTTGTAATATTATAAGCTTTAAATTCTGAAATTTTTAGTGTGGGATCTCAATGGGATCAGCAGTTATGAAAAAAATAATGTTGAAAATTAATGACAATATTGTCTTTAGCTCAATCATAAAGTTGGTGAGATGCCAACTTTAAATACCAGCCCCAATTGGTGTTTAACATTGTTTTTTTTTTTTTTTTTTTTTTTTTTTTTTTTACGATAACTGCTGATCCCATTGAAATCCTACTCTATAAGTTTCAGGATTTCAAGTTTATAATATTACAAAAAACACACATTTTTTTTTCAAAATATTTAAAAACTCAACATATTTTTTAAATTTAAAATTTTAAAATTAAATTAATTTATTTTTTAAACCAAGCATGGTCAACTTGCATATCAAATTAAACCTTATGGAATTTTCTTTAAAATGAGGGGTCAAACAACTCTCTATTCCCGATAGAACTTGAGTAATTCAAAATTGAAAAAATATATATACAAGTGGGTAAGTGTGATCGAAGATCGCTCAAAGGGTTTAGTTTAATATTCCTTTCAGAACACTTTATCCTTTCTTTAATAAATCCAAATAAATTTCATTTAGCAAAAAAAAAAAAAAAAAAAAAGTTTTTTATAAAGTAAAAATTTACCGGTCTATTTTTTCGAATATCTAAACCAGTCCGATAGCAGGCAAAGCCGCTATTATATTCTGTCATAATAATATCTGTCACGCTGACTAAATGCGATATTTAAAAAAATAATTTCAAAGTTATACATGTTGTAAACCTTCAAAATGTTAAAATATGCGAATATTTCCATAATCTGATTTTTATCATGATTCAATATGTTTCTCAAACTCATATATTTACTATTAACTATTACTCATATTGATACTACCTTTGTATTATTCTCAAACATCTGAAAAATTCGTTAAACTTCCAATATGACATCAGATTTTCTTTTTAATTCTCTAATGACGTGATATTAATCTGCTTTGTATACATACACATACTCATACTCCTTGTATTATTGAGAAATCTTTGAAAATTTCCGTTTCATTACCTCTATGACGTCAATCATTTTTATTTCATATTAATCTTTTTTTCAATTGGTGAACCGTTTATTTCATTTTCATTTTTCACCTGGAAATCGTCTGATAGAAAATTAATTATTGTAGAAAGAATTTCGTCGTGGATTTTTAATTTTTGGCATCTGCTATAACGAAAAATGTTTAAATTTAATAGGAAAAGGCTGTTAGAATTTTGGTTTTTTATCCCTATTTATTAAAATAATGTGGATTTTTCAAATTTTAAATATTTTGAGCTCTTTATAGCTGGTATTCAGCTATATACACAAAGTTTCAACTCTGTAAGTTACATAGTTTCTGAGAATGCCTCTGTGACAGACAGACAACAGAGCAGGAGTAATAGGGTTTCGTGAGATGAACAAAACCCTAATAAATCAAAAAATTAGGTTTTTTTTAAATTAAAAAAATTAATTGTATGAAAATTTACATAGATAAAAAAATATATAAAAGTATATTCTCATTTATATCATCTATGAGAATGATCCCTGTAAGTTTCATGAGAATGTGAAATGGTCAGTTTGAGTCGCTCCCACTGGTTGAAGGATTCAAATGAAATAAAAGTTGTATTAATGTAAGACGATTTTTTAAAATTAGGTTGTATAAATTAAAGTGTTACAAAATGTAAAATATTTTGAATTAGCTTTGTAGAACACACATTTAATTTCATTTGTAACATTAATATCACCTCCGTCGGATTGTTGTAAAAAAGTCAAGTGAATTAAGATTCCTTCATATATAAAATGTGGCACTCCACATGCATTTTCTCAATGGATGCTGAAAATTTTGACTACAGGTTAAAAATTTCAGATATAGGTTATAGACGTTTCTCAATAGCATGTAAAAGAAAAAAAAGAGAAAGAGAGAGGGTTTGAAAATATAATGAAGTAGGATTGTTCAAAGATCATGACTTAGACATATTGTTATTGAATTTATGAGTCGTGTTTTTGACTTGCACATTAAAGTTATTGGAAAGTCCATATTAATTAAATAGTATCTAGCACAGAAAAGCCTGCTCTCCGTAATTATGATCACTAGTACAAACATTTCATTTTGCAGCACCTATGAAAAAAAAATGTTGGCATGGCACAATAAGAGAGAGAGAAGAAGATACAATGTCCCACACTTATAAGGGCTCCCAATAAAATTAAAGGACTTTGACAGTGACAAAGACTGTGAATTCATTTTATATGACCTAGGCACAAAAATTTTTGGGACTAAGAATTTTAAAAAAAGAAGTCCTTTAATTTCATTGGGAGTAACCTTATAAGTGTGGGACATTGTATCTTCTTCTCTCTCACTTATGGTTAGCCAAACCAGCATTTCTTTTCTTTTTTTTTTCATGGGTGCTGCTAAATGAAAGGTTTGCACTAATGATCATAATTACAGAGAGCAAGTTTTTCTGTGCTAGATAGTATTTAATTAATAGGGACTTTTCAATAACTTATTAATGTGGTAATAGGTTCCGATCCAGTATTAGTAATATTTATATAATATTTATTAAATAACACATATCCCTAGAAAGCAGCAACACTTTTGTGTTAAAGAAATATTGCGCAATTGATCATAATAAATTAAAACTGCTATTACTACACTTTTTCAATTAACTTAACTTGGTTCAGAATTTCACAATCGATTTTTTACCCACTTCCTGATATGCTAGAATTAGAAAAATTATGTACACAGTAGAGATGGAGACAGATTTCTGCCAGTGGCTGGGTATAAATAATAATTTTTCCATTTTAAATAGATTTTCAGGGACATTGTCATGAGGTAGTATTTTGGATTAATATTTATTTTTATGTTAGATGAGATTTTTAAATGAGAAAATTAATCTTGACAGAATTATGAAATATTATTATCAACAATTTTCTACTGCATACTTTCGGAACTGAGCTTGGGCTCTGATGACATATATTTTTTTGGGGCCAGGCAGGCTCAGATTTCAAATAGACGGTCTTGGGTTACAAAAAAAAAAAAAAAAAAAAGCTTGAACTCATCCCTAGTACACAGGTGTGTTTCTGATGACAATAGAACATTTAAATATTTTTAGAACTTAATTAAATATTAATAAATAAATTTTATTTCCCTTTAGTTATGCATAGGGGATAAATCGCCAAATATTCTTTATGGTTACAACTGTATATGAGTTACAACAACAATAGTGTTTGTTATGTGCCAAACCAAGTTTGTTAAAATGCCAACTGGCTGTGAAATGGCATCAATGAAATATTCTAAACATTAAAAAATAAAAAACAAAATATAAATAAAAAATAATGTGTTTAATAATTTTTTTTAATTTGATTTTATCAATTAATAGTTTAATATTAATTAAATTATGATTATACATTGAGGAAACAATTTAGAAATCCTGAATAGATGGTTTAAATAATGCTTTTTTTCTTTCTTGTAGTCTTATCTTAAAAAAAAAATAATAACAGCAAAAACTTTATATTTTTAATTACATTCACTAGTTTGCACTTTCTACCAAGCATAAATCAAAACAGTGAATCTTCCTTAATTGGGGCCCACACCAAAGTAACGTATTGTAATGGAAATTTTTTGCATGAATTGCAGTCATGAAATTAGGCTTGATTTTTAAGATAAACATTGAATATTTATAAAAGTTTTTTTAAAAATATTTTTACATTATTTTATTTTATACGCGAATTTTTTTTAAATGGCATAATATCAATTCTAAAATAAGAGTTAAAAATTCAACAGCAATAAGTATGATTACCTCCTAAATTTGGAGTCCCATAAATGCCACCAGGCCAATCAGGTTGTACAGAAAATTGATAATGCCTATGTTCTTTATTTCTGTAGAGTATAACAGATGAACCTTTAGGTGCATATGCATACTGAATAATGCAAAAGAGAAACACAAATTAGTAAACAAATAAAAAAAGCAGTAAAAATGAAACAAGAAAATAATAATTTTACCAAAAGAAGAAAAATATTTTCTTTTTCTCTGTACATACAAAATTCTTTAGCATAAGATAGTAAAATTAGACAATCTAAATACCATTACATTACATTATATTACATTACATTAGCAGTAAGCTCAAGAGATGCACATTTTTACAGTCATATGTCCATATAGTATAATGTATTAATATATTCTAGTGAATTATTATACGAATTATTAATTTAAATCAATGTTAACAATTTAATATTTATTGCATCATGGATAAGGTCCATTCACTAATAGAAGAGATTCCTGAATGTAAGGTGAAATGTCACAGACCACACAAACAATATTCCATTTTAATATTGGGGTTATTTATTGGGAATTTTTTTTGTTAATAGAAGTCTTACATTTATTTTTAATTTTTATTTTTGTTGTTTTATAAACTGTAGTACACTGTTTAAAAAATAAGTTCTACAATATATACATATACACACATATATATTTATTTTATCTGTATATATTTATATGCATTTTTTTAAACTTTGTGCCCAATTTGGTAGGCCACATTAAACGAATTTGAGGACAAATGCAGACTGCATAGTGAATACCACTGCAGTAGAGGGAAAATGAATTAAGTTTATAGCACAGATCAATGGTTCAAGGGTTGATCCAGGCAAAATTTGGGGCATATTTAGGACCCCTTCACAAAAATCTATTTAATAAAACAAACCCCTTGACAAAAATCTATTTAACAAAATGGGTCCCTTAACAAAAATCTATTTAACAAAATGGGTCCCATAACAAAAATCTATTTAACAAACTGGGCCCCTTCACAAAATTCTTTATAATAAAACAAGCCCCTTCACAAAATCCCTTTTAATAAAATAGGCCCTTTCACAAAATTTTATTCCATAAAAACTTACTATTTATTAATTATTTATTATTTTGTGACATTTTAAAATGTGTAGTTTGTAAACAAACAAATTCACCAGAGAGGAAAACTTCAGCAAAAGGATTTTAAATTTTTTTTGTTAATAAATGCTTGGTTTGAATTTGAGTAACTGGATTTCAACATTCATTACAAAATGTTATTTTTCATAAAAATATAATAAATTTTACAAAAATAGCCTTTACTTTTCACAAAATGGGCCCCAAGAAAAAAAACCTACATCAACCCCTGTGGTTACAAATGACCGACTAATTTTATACCACAAAATTTAGATAAAAATAACAATCATGCTCAGAAATAATAATCTTAAAGAGTAACATTCTTTTGAACAGAATAATAATTCATGCAGAGAGTTATTAAAATTATGCAAATTCCATCTAATGCCATACTTATGAAATAACACAACAAGCATTCACAATAAAATGTGACTAGAAGGACCCGTGCAAAGCTTTCGCACTACAATTTTTGAGAGCTTAATGAATTATTAAAAAATAAGGCTTCTCTATTATCCCGTCGACCACTTTTCATAACAAAAAACTATTGCCAAACTGTAAGATTAAACGCCAAAAATACAGTCACGTTTACTTGATGTCAGACGCATTATACGTGTTTGTTATGTCATCAAGTGGTTTTTAATTCGACATTTTCGTGTATTTTTCATTTTGTTTTACTGATTTATTAGTTATTTCATTCATTAAAATAACAATTGTGTCCTTAAATTCCTATATTTTATTTATTTATTTATTTTGATATTCCAATGGCAATGTTCTGTCGTTTATTTGGCATTACAGTTTGGCGATAGTTTTTTGTTATGGAAAGTGGTCGACGGGATAAAAGAGAAGTACCAAAAATAAATACTTACAATTTTTGTAAATCCTAACGAAATGTATATCTAATTGAAAGACAATCCTTAAATTACATAATCTACTGGTGTTCTGATACAGTACGCATATACACAGCCATGATTAAAGAAAGAAAATAAATAAACAATAGTTGACGCACACGTAAAAATTAAATAAAAACCCGATTAACAGCTCGATATTTTTTCAAAAAGTACGCGCAAGAAATAAATTAACAATCGTATTTTAATTGTATTAGAGGATGACGTCATCCGATAATACAGTATTTTATATTTGTAGCAACACTGATTTGAGAAAATCTTTCATTTCATTTATGAAAGCAATGTCGATTTAATTTTTAATTAACAGCAATTTTTAATCAAAAACATGTTTTTAAAAAATGTAAATGTACTATGTCAGAAGACGGTTCAAAAACCTTTCATATGGTATCTCATTCGTCGTTCTGCGATTCGTATTTTCTTAGAAAAAGGGATGTTGGCAGGAGAAATAATATATGTGATATGTTATCACAAAAATGCAATTGTTTACATTAAAACATTCTTCTATTAAATGCTTAATACACTAAGTAAAGGGCAAAATTAGCACTAGCCAACAGCCACAGAAGCACTAAATGAAAAAATTGACTATTAAAGAATTATCTGTCAGCGTATGGCCACTTTCATACAAAGAGAGAGTAAAATTTTCT
Source organism: Maratus michaelseni (assembly GCA_963931845.1). NCBI lineage: Eukaryota > Metazoa > Arthropoda > Arachnida > Araneae > Salticidae > Maratus > Maratus michaelseni. Next base: position 90,063,793 of record OZ007587.1, read on the forward strand.
TGCATTCTATTAAGTATTCTACTTTTGCTAATTGCAATATATTGATATTAACATATTTATTTGGGCTATTTAATTTTAGATTAATACTAATAGAAATTTTATCAAAAGTTTACTTTTTAGCACTTTTAAATTTAAAAAAGTGGCTACTAGTTTAAAAACAGCAGTCACTAATAAAACAGCTACTACTGGCCACTGATGAAATTTCCAAATTTTGCCTCTAACGCTAAGTATATTTACATGTGCTTAATTTAAATGCTATATATTTTATAATAATCTTATTTAAATTTTACATTTTTTATAGAAATGTACAATTGGACTTTGACATGATTTTATAAGATATGAAACACCTTTGCTTTTTAAGTTACATTTTTAGGTTCTATATAACTACCATTATATCATTCAATTATACTTATTTTTCAGTTATTACTGAAGCAATAATTCAAACTGTAATTTTTTTTTACAGATTAAAAAAAAATAATAAAAAATAAAAATCTATATAAATTTTTTTTTGTTAAATACTGGCTGATTAACATCATAAATTAGTTATGTCATTTTCAAGATAGGAAAAAAATAAAGAAAAACATCTCCAAAAGGCTTTGGAGAGGAGGAGAAGGTGGGGCTAACAATCTTCTCACTCTGTTTAAAAAGCTTCTTATTTAACCAAAAATAAATAAGTAGATTGCATATTCAATATAACTCATTTGGAATAATGATATAAATATTTTAAAATGTGCGTAAATTAAAAAGTGTATTTTTTTGGGAAGGGGTGGGGGGGGGGGTGAAACAGAAAAAATATCTCCATATCTCAATCTCATTTTGTTTTGCTATAAAGTAATCAGTGAAAATAATTCTAACAAATGTTTAGAGGAGCAGTCTTTTTCAAAAGTAATATTTGTAAAATAGATTCAATAATTAGAAATTAAGATATGCTTAAAATTCAAGTCAATCATTAGTGTTATCATTATTAAGTTATTTCAAAAATTAAAGGATATTAAACAGAAGCTTACTTTATGGGTATCTACTGATATGCTGGTAACACCAGGCACCCTGAAATCAAAGTCAGGCAGTGGAAAACCAGCTTTCTCCATAAAAGGTATTAAAAATCCTCCAAGACAAGCATCAACATGAACAGGAATGTTATATTTGCAACCTAACTATATCAAAAAATAAGGGAAAAAATAATGGTAGCAATAAAAAATGATATAAGTGTACAATATAAAACAACATAATCTGAGTTTAAAATAATGTACTAAAGCTTAAAAAAAATAAAATAAAGGAAAATAGACAGACGGTTAAATAGTATATTAAAGCCCGGTAGCTTAGTGGTCAGTACATTACACTACCATGCTACAGGTCCAGAGTGCGACTCTGAGCTAAGGCAAGGTGTACTTAGCCTTTCATCTATGGAGGGTTGATGGTGCTTGAATATGTGGAAACATCTGACGTGATGTTTGCCTCGACGCTTACTATATAGCTTTGTTACTATCTGTTATATAGCCAAGTTAATGATTTAGGGATGTTTAATATGTTATTTAAATGCATTTTGTGAGTTTCTCACTACAGTACATTACATATTTTAGGTAGCTTTCAATACAAAAAAGTATAAAGCTATCTATTGCAGCCGTTCGGAAGAAAGCAGTTCCGGAAAATTTCGATATATTTTCACTGATCATGACCCCCAGACCAAAAAACCACCCTCCGTTCAAATGTTGATTTATATATATAGATATATCCATATATATATCTGACCTATGTCATACGATAACGCTCGTATTTATAAATCGATTTTGATGAAACTAATTGTGTGTATTAAACTAACCAATGTCTCAACCGAGTTCGTTGGCCAGCTTGATCCGCCATTTTGTTTCAAGATGGCGGCCATTTAAAAATTTAAAACTAAAATAAATATACAAAAAAGTTAAAAATTCAAATTTATTTTTTAATTACGTGTTAGGCCTTGATACAAGGATTCCAGAGCATTTTTGGTTTACCTCTATCTTAAAAAATGGCTGAGATAGAGCAGTTTGAAATTCTAGGGTGACTGACATTTTGAAACAAAACAGCACATTAACGCGATTACTCGCACATTATTTTATTTCATTGTTGTAATAATTTTCCCAATCTTACGCATAAAACTATAGATTCATATCAGTTAGCACCAAAATTGGCGACATTGGCGACAAAATTGGTGACATTTGGCGAAATATTGCCAAATTTGGCGACCAAAATAAGTCTTCATAAATGAAGCCAATTTGGCTATTGCTCAATAATTTGGCGAATTTCTTATTCAAATTCAGTATTAACGAATCTTTTGTAAACGTTTCTTTGCATTTTAACTTGCTGTTTTCGTGTAACATTAGCTAAAATTTTAAAATGAAGATATAGGAAAGCTACCTTTTCCTCCCGGTACAGGCCGGAAGGACTTTTTTCAGTTACTTTTGGATTATTTGGTAGCTGAATGTCAAAATATTCTATAAAGTATTTGGAAAGTCGAGTAGAGTCACTCCAGATTTTTATATTTATAAAAGAGGAATGGAAAGAGGAAAATACACAGAGGAACATAAAAAAGGAAAATACCAACAAGAAAGAGGAAAATATTCTTATGTACTTTAATACATTCATTTCAGATAAAAATCCTGCATTATTATACAAACATAAAACCTGTGGTAAATTGTTGTTAATTTTAACATAATTTTTTTAAAGATGTGCAGAACACAAGATATCTCCAAAGCATAAATAAGTGAAAAATCACAGAACCACAGAGAATTTCCATCCAAATAAAAGTATTTAGCCATAGAGAATTTTTAATCATTCAATAAATCACATTAAATTTTTTAAATTAATCATCAAATGAATTGCTTAAATAATTCTCATATATTTTTTAAGAAACAATCATTTTTGTTAATAAAAAAATACAATAACTTACTAATAAGTATGAATTAATTTTACCTATATTAAAAAAAAAAGATGTTCGTGTGTCTGTTTGTGTGTATAGGGAGGGTGTCCGTATGTGTGCAATGGATAGAGAAATTTATCACATGTAGTGGTCTGTAAATTTGATCCTGTGAACAGTGCTGTAGTTGGAAAAAAAATATTTGTGGGAATTCACCTTTTCATAGAGTAGATGTTGATGCTACCAGATTTTTGCTAAGCCAAAAGCCAATTTAAAACATTTAGCCAAAAGCCGACTTTTATAATTAGCAGTTTTAATTATTATATTCTAGTTTTTATAGTATTGTATTTGTATAGCATTCATCTAAAAGCAATATCTATTCAATCTCATAGTAACATTTTCCATTATGAATCAAAATATAATTGAAATAACAGAAATAAATCCATATATAACTTATTGGCACATCTATCCTAGAAGTTTCAATAAAGAACGATAATGAGAGGTATTTTCTGTGCTCTCGGATTTACGACAAGCTGTCTCGTCTAATAATCTTCTTCCTGATCGCAACCAAGATTTCACATATGGTTCAGGACAAAATTCTTTTAAGAGAGGTCCTACACGGCTTATGAATATAAGTAAACTGGCTCTTTCAGTAAGGAGTGAATTTTTCGCAATAGTCAGTATGTTAGTCATACAGCTGAATGCTCTTTCACATTCAGACATTGAAATGGTTATACTTTTCACAGTCTGGAGGAAAAAAAAGCCTGGTGCTCGTACGCATTCTTTTTTTTTTTTTTACAGTAACAAACCAAATATTTCTGGGAATGGTGTTCCCACCCAACTACAGCACTGTCGATAGACGAAAACAGGTCCAAATGCACATAAGGCTCATGTGAGGAATCTTAGATTGTTTATTTTGCCATCGGCTTTAAGGGCTTGGCCGGCAATGTCATGGAATGTCGTTTTTACTTTCTGGCTGTTTGATCGATAGCTTTAAATTTTGCTATTCTCTTTTTTCAGTTAATCATTTTAAATTTCACCTGAGTTTATTTTAATGAACTCATTTTTAACAAACTTTAATTCTGAACATATGATATCAAATCAATTAGACTCTGATGGGATTCTGCTAAGGTGATGCTGTTGTCTGATTTTTAAAAAATGCCATTTTAATTTTTTAATGAAGATATTCAGATTCAAAGAAGTTTCCTTAGTATTAATCCAATGGGTGCGATGAGATTATGTTTATTCTGCAATTCATTTTTAAAATATGACCAAAAGGATATACATTTCACTCATTCCAAGACAGAAAAATAGATTTGTTTATCAAAAATTTGACATTTTTTTTGCTCCAACTATCTTTGATTTCAAAACACTTTGATAAGAAATTTAATCATATTTTTTCTTTACATGACTGTAAATAACTCAGTACATTAATACAGGTTATTTGGCCTTCTTAAAAATAATTCACAATGCCTTCAAATAAATGTATATGATCCTTATGATGGCAGAATTCTCAATGATCTCAATTTACATTTTTCACAACTCTAAAATTGCTTTAATCAATGATCTCTTCTTAAATCAGCAGAATTATTAAACGGCATGAATTAAAATTTTACTACAGCTCAGAATTTTGATTTTTTTAATTAGATTTTTTGTTATTTTACATTCTACAAAACAATTTGCATATTTACCAGATTTTCCAAGTTCGGCAGTGATTTTGACCCACTTAATAAAAGCAATCAAAATTCAATCTGATTGCCTGATATAGTAAATTCTCTGTTCTTTTCAATAAAGTTTATTTGGCAATTACATACACCAATTTTTGAAATGTTTATGATTTTTCTTTTAACTGCCCATTTCATCAAAATGAGAAATTTGTTTCTACAGTCGAACTCAGTTAAGACGCGTTTCAAGGGACTGGACCAAATTTGCGTATTAAACATGATATGTATAATGTTTCAGGAACTGAGGGTATTTACGCATCTAATCATCTAAATGAATTTTAGAGCTTTTGCTTATATGTTTACCGTTGAAAATAGTGTCTTTTACACATATTTAGACTAAAATTTAACGGTATTCAAGTTTAATTTATTGTGTTTTTCGAGAATCGACTAAAAAAAATAACTGAAAAAAATATGGATTCAAATATGACTTTAATGTGTACGTTACAACAACAACAACAAAATAATAATTCGTGCTTGCCCCCCCCCCCCCCCCCCCTCCCCCTACCGTTTTAACACAACCAAAAATATTAAATCTTTGCAAAACAACCCAGTTATTAAAATAATATTTATTACTTGAGATAATCAGTAACGTCTTCCTTTTGATTTCATGACTATTCTCCATATTAACAAAAATTTAGCTAAAACTCGACACACACAATAAGAGACGACTTGACTCCACAAAACTCGGGGTGCAAGTAACTCACTGAATATGAAAATAACAGGAGAAGGCAGGAATCAGAAGAAAGTAGTGAAGAAAGAGAATTGAAAACGAAAAAATGTTTCCATTTCTTTTCAAACACTATTAAAAGCACACAGTACTAGGGAGGCTTTATTTACTACAGTGTACAAGAGGAAAAAACAAAAATTGACAACATACACTGCACAAAAAAAGAAGAAGTAACAAAAATTCGTCCATCTTTCTCTACTTCAGTAAAACATACACATATCAAGAGAAAACAAATATTAATATGCAGGATCGAAGACGAGTTCCACTGTTGCTAATTTAGCGAGATTTTTTTTTTTGTTCAAATAGCTACCACCCTTTTCGATTAGTAATATACATTTTAATTAATCTATCATTCAATAAGCTGAATATTACTATTCGGAAATAGTGGTTGAAATTGGAAGAAAAAAAATCCCACTAAATTGGCAACACTAGGGAAGAGAGAAGAAATTTGCATTTTGATCTATGAATTAAGTGAGATTTTTTGCCTCAAGAGACCGAAACTTTATCACATAATAATTGTTTACATATTAAACAGGATATTTTTGCATTAGTCTTATAGGCGATGTTCAAGGAACCGGAAAAATCGCTGTACTAAGCGGGATCACATATTAACCGGGTCAAACTGGTTAAGATGAGTTAAGTGAGTTTCTTTTAATTGCTAAAAGGCACAAAATAAAAACTTTATAAACAGTAAAATAAATTAAATATGTATATATAAATATGTATACATATATTAATAATTTAAATTGATATGAATTATTAAAAACGTTAAGAAAACAGAAATGTCCGATGACCAAATGAAATTCTGAGAGGGGTGTCTAAGGTTACTTTTTATCGCCAAAAAACCTGTTGTTATTGCAGTGGTGTTCCTTTGTAAGTGAGAGATATATGGTTGCATTATGTGACCTTATAGCAGTCTAAACATTCAGGTTAGTTTTCTTTTCTTGTGAAGACATTTTCAATTGTTTACTTTTATAAAGTTATATTATCAATTTCTATGACGTGAGATATATTTAAAGTAATCCTATGAAATAGCAAGTTCATTTTAGCTGGGCTGGGCTGGGCTGGTTAGGTCTGCTAGTTTTAAATAATGGAAACTCCCTTGAACTTTTTTATTAAATGTTACTTATCAAAAAGCATCTTTTATATTTGATTTATATAATACTTATATCTATATCATAAAAATACATATCACATAACTATCTGAAATGGATACAGGGTTGACCACATCTCATTTGATTAACAAGCTGGTCATTTTTCCTCAAAATTATTTTTTGAAAAAAAACTGCATAAAAGATACATTTTTAGAAAGATTGTTAAAAATAAATAATTTTTGAGAGAAAAGTTATATTCAAATATATATATATTTTGAGATATCTTCAGTTGAAATTCAGTTGACAGCATAATTTCTCATTCCATCAAAGTAAATATAACAGATTCATTCCTCTGTGAATGACAAATTTATTAAACCATGGAGGTAATCCTCTTTTGCGTTTTTTGTGCCATTTTCCATATTTGTGCGTTATAACGTTGTAATTGGTTTTGGTTTATGCATGGAGGTAATCATTTTCAAAGAAATTTCCCCGGCTATGAATTTTGCAGTGCTCTTTGGCACCGAAAATAATTTTCGCCTGTCAGTCAATCAGAGTTTAACATAATTCTGTTAAGTGAAATTCTACACAACTCAGCTTGCAACACATTTTTTTCAAACAAATTCATTTTAAACAATACAAGTAAGTAATGTTTTCTTTCTTTTCTGATTATTTGTCATTGCGTTCTTCTTTTTTCATCCGGCTTAAAAAGTTCTGTGATACAAAAATAACAAAAACTAAAAGAATTAAAGAAAATGTTACAGACTTTGTGCATTTTGTAATTTTATTTTTACAAAGCATTTTGTAATTTTATTCTTTAATGGATTGATGTAAATTTGTTTAAAGCATAGCTTGTGTGTTTTGTATACACTTTTAAAAATATTTTTAAATAATACATACTGAAAAAATTTTGAAAACAACACAGATAAACTTTTGTTTTTCTTTCTATCACAGTCAAAATACATTTGAGAAAGTGAAACAGAAAATATGTGACTTGCTCCAAGGTAAAAGAAACATTTAAAAAGAAAAATAACAATATGTTTAGAATAAAAAGTAAAAGATTTTTTTAATTTTTCAAATTATTATTATAAACGATTCTTTTTCACCTTTTTCTCTAATGTACCATCTAATACACCATTGCAGATTATGGCAAAATGAGAGGGAGCATTTTTTGCAGACGTGATTACTTACTGATATTTCTTTATACAATTTCTGCATAAATATAGTTGTTATTTTATTTAGTAGAGAAAATTTGGGAGCCCCTCATAAAAAATTTGTCAGGAGACTCATGCATAATTTTTATTTTATTTATGTCATGAATTCTTTATTTACATGCTTTTTTGATATATTTTATTAGCTATTTTTGTATAATTTAGAATAAAGTATTTATTTATTTTTTGTTTGCATGTAAAATGCACTTTGGGAATCCTGAGTTATATGCCGCTGAAAGCAGACAGGCTCTTGAAAGAACTGTTCAGACAGGCAAAGCCTGGCTAACACTATAATTAAAATGGACCATAAACAATCTCTATTTAATTAAAAAACCTTTATTTGATAGTTTTAGAAAATAAATATTTATAAAAAAAAATACCTCGGCAATTTTTTCAATGGGATCAATGCTGCCATGAGGAAAGGCTGGACATGAACCAACGAGCTAGAATAATAAAATCACAAAAATATCAGTTACATCAGTATGTGGAAAAAAAAAATCGTTAGACACAAACACAATGCATTACTCAAGCATACATGATTTTTAAAAAATGTTTAAGTTAGAAAGTTAAATTGTTTTTCTCGTTTAAAGATCTTCTAATGAAAAAAATTTCAAGAAAAATTTTGTTACAAAATAAAGCAGAATAACACTTAAAACATATATTTTAAATAAAATTGCACAATGGCTTTTCAGTGCTACATACTTCTTGAATAATCTAGTTCAGTATTATCCAAAAGTACAGTATTGAAAAAGCCAATAATTAATCTTGCTTAATCTTTTGTAATCAGGATTATTTTAATGACTTTTTTCATACAATATGAAAATGAAATACAGCTGCTTGGGAACTGACACAGAAAAAAAGAGAAAAAAATGAAACATATAAGGTAGTGAAAAAATATCTGAATCAGCTCTGTATATAATCTGTAGATTTATATATATGATAAATAGTAGTATGCTAATATTTAGTTCAGCTAGGAAACACATAGCACAGTTGAAACTTTTCGTCAATTAATGGAAATATACTCAAGATTTTTTGTGCAGCCCTGTATATGATCTGTAGAATTTATACACACAGAGTGATATGCAAAAACAGTTAAATTTGAAAACATGTACTACAGCTGAAAACACATTTCCAGCAATTATTATTCATAGATAGTACTGTAACTGAACTCTTTTGTGTGTCCTTGTAAATAAACAATGAATGCTATGCACACCTTATGCTATAGTAAGCATTTTGTAGTGTACCTTAGTGATATACAGTAGAACTCCAATTATCCGAACTCCGACTATCCGAATCGCTGATTATCCGAATCGCTTTCAGAATTTCAGAAAAAAAATTAAGACTGAAACGTACTGCGATTCTCAAAATAATGATTCTGTCTATGCGCGCTATATTGTCCTTCCCTCCGCGAATCTAGTGTAGGCGCAGCGCGAACATTATTGGGATGATGAGTCAGCGTCTCATAGCGCAGTTCGATTATTGGCTGTCGTCCGTCGCCAGGTGGCTGGCCCGGCCCACCTGGGTTTCAAATTCTAAATGACGATAACTTATTGAAAGTGTGAGAGAAGAAAGTGTCGATGAAAACGATGACCTTAATGTCGAAGTTGAAGCAGACACGGGACCATCAGCTAGTGAAGCATTTGCCGGCCTTGAAACTGCGTTGAAGTGGATGGAGCGTCAGCCTGAGTGTGACCACATGCAACTTCTCACTATCAAGCGGATGCGCGACTTGGCTGCCCGAAAACGGATGTAGACTGTCAAACAGCTTACTTTGATCGAGATGTTCAGCAAGCAATATGACTTTCATTTACAGTACGATGCGTACATACTGTACAGCACTTGTAAATACGCTTAGCATGTAAAAGTGTTGCCTTTTCATTTAATTAATTAAAAGATCCTTTTCTTTAAAAATAGTTTTTATCTCCCATTTTAACATACGTACAGTAATTAATTAAAATCGATCCTTTTTTCGGAAAAAATCCAATTATCCGAATTTTTGATTATCCGAATGGGGTCCGGTCCCAATTGATTCGGATAATTGGAGTTCTACTGTATATCAATTTCAATGTGTCTGAAATATTGTAACATTGTTAAAATACACCACAAACGAGTTTTCCCCATAGACCATAATGTAACGGAATTTTTTTTTGTGTACCTGTAAACAAACTATAAATGATACATACTTCATTTTCAATACTGAACGTGCCATATTGTAAACACCAATAACATATACCAATTGCACAGCAACCCAAGTATATTTACACAAGTCAGGGCATGGACAGATGGCAGACAGATAAACCAAATTCATAAACATTTTTCAATTATGTTGGAAAGTTTTTAAAAAAAGAGCAATCAATGTTTGGGATACATATGCGTATGTTAAAACTGAGAAATTAAAGAAACAAAAAATCATACACAATCTGAATATTAAATCTTAATAATACAATAATTATATAATTCCCTAATCACAAAGTTATGAAAAAGTTTTTTCATACATAATACACTTACCATACAAGTATTTGAATCAATTGCTCTGTCCATTGCCTTTACATCAACTCTTGCTGTCTCAGCAACAAACGGTATATGCTTCACTTGAATTTTTAATAGCTGTGCAGCCTAACAATAATAACAGAAAGAGAATTTAAACAGAAATATTTTCTGAACTGAAAATTTCCCATGAAATGCTTATCATATTAATCAATTAAATCAAAAACAACATATAAAAAAGAAGAATATTTTATAATAAGAAGAACGAAAAATCATGCACCAAGCTTAGATTATTAAACACTTTCCAAAACATTCAGAATACTGTAAAAATACTTCACAGTTTACTAAGTAAACAATTTAGAAACAGCATAATACATTTGAAAACCCAATTTCAGCAATTACTACCAATAGTCAAACAAAATATCCCATTTATTTTATGCAGCCTTGTATATGACCTATAGATTTGTATGTATACATGCTAAAATTCACTTCAGTTAGGAAATACATAGCACAATTTAAATTTCCCCTTCAGCAATTTTTGTCAATAAAAGAAAATGTATGTGAGATCTTTTGAGCAACTCTGTATATGATCTATAGAATTTATATGCACCAATTGATATACAAAAAATTAGTTTCATTTAAAAACACGTACCACAACTGAAAACGAGCTACCAACATTTATTGTTCATACGCCGTACAATAACCAAATTTTGAGTGTCCCTGTAAATGCACGATATATTCTATGCATACCATATTTTACAATAAGTGCCTTGTAGTGCACCTCAGGGAATGTTTTAATTTCAATACATTTAAAATAGTGAAACATCATTAAAATACACTGCAAATGATTTTCCCCCATAAACCGTAATGTAACGGAATTCTTTTGAGTGAGTAATGCTAACACACTTCCTTTTCAATACCAAACATGCCATGGTAAACCCCAACAACATACATCAATTTCAAGGCAATCCGAGTATATTTATGCGAGTTAGAGAACGGACAGATGGTAGACAGACAGATAGACAAACTGAATTCATAAACACTTTTCAACTATGTTGGAAAGTTTAGAAAAAATGCTAAATTAACTGCATGTTTCAAAAGAAAATGCATAAAATTGTAATAAAAATATGATTTTAAAAAATCTTAAAAAGCTCATGAAATAAAATATTATTACTGTGTAGCCAGCTTATTTAGATTGATACTTGCATTTTAAGAAACAATCATTTTATAGTAAAAAACATAATAATAATTATTATTTTTCTTTTTTAATCTGAATATTCAAAATTGATTTGAGTCTCATAAGGATAATTTTTTTCTCTTTAAACAAAAATAAGAATTAAAGTAAAATTATACAAGCCGTTAATTTTCAAATTTAAAATGCTTTATTTGAACATTGAATTGCTTTTATGAAATGAAAAAAATTCTGTGCAGCTTAGATAAGCAAAAAAATAAATAAATAAATAAATAAATGACTGTTCAACAAAGGGCTAATAATTAATTGTCGATACTACCACAAGTGGAATGGCTATATTGCTTTTCTCTCCCCTCCCTCTCTTTTCCCTTCTTTCTTTTTCTTTCCTCTTTCTCTCTTTTTTTGTTTTAAGAAAGAAAAAGTTTCAATTCTAATTAAAGGGAATGATTTTGAAATCTTTACATAGACTATGGTCATAGCATATCCAGTGATCCAGAATAATTTCTAAAGCATTCAATCATCCAAAATAAACATACTGACTGAATACATAGGATTCAATGATCTCTTGATCATTAAAAAAGACTTTTCAAATAAAAGCAAACTATTAATTCAATAAAAATTCATAACAAAATTACCTTATCAAAAGCAGCATGAGCTGTGACTGGTATTATCCTAAGAAAAGCAAAATTAATTTCATGTTTAAATAGTAAGCAAAAATTAAATACTACTCAAATAATGTCATATGAAGAAACTATACAATACATATACAAGGGGAAAACCTAAGTCAATTTCAGCTCAAGTAACTTGTGAACTGAGTTAGCTGCAGTTGGCTATGGTCTAGCTGAGTTGGCTGCAGTTTAGGGCATTACCAGATGAGGTACCATACAGCCCTTCCTCAAAGCGATAATTCTGCAGCTAAAGTTTGTACATCAGAAAATAACAAACATTCAATGGCAAAGTTGTAAAGCATCATCAATTTACAATGAAAAGACATATTGTGTAAAGGATAAGACAAATAGTTACTTACCTAGACAACCAAAATTATCTGAAGTACATACAAGACATTTTGTTTGCACAAAATCTAAATTTTTGCAGAAAGTAAAATGAGATTTTTTAAAAACCATATTCAAATGCAATCATTTCTAATCAGAAAATGACCATATGCAAATTTGACAAGCAAGGGAATAAAATGCAATAAATGTTTCTTACATTTGTATTTAGAATAAAAATTTATTGCTATAACTGAGGCCTTTTTATATGCAGATATGAGTCTGTTTATAACTGTAAGATAAATTTATCATCTGCCATTATTTACTGAAACAAAATGTCTTGCATAAGTTTTTCATGTTTTGGGCTACATAGGCAATTATTTATCGTATCTGTGCGTGCGATGTATTTTCTTACTAAATTGAAGTCACTCTACAACGTTGTAATGAATTTTAGGTCATATCTTGTATAGCTTTTGAAATATGAACTTAAACTTTAGAATTTACCACTACAAAGTATCTTATTGCAACATGAATAGCTATTTTAGTATATCTGGAAACCACACTTGTTACTGTAGTTACTTCGATTCAATAGCAGTCTCTATTTGAGCTGAAAGAGACAAGTTTTCACCCAGTATGTTTACTTAAGGAAATAAGCTCAGAAAAGAAACTATTCATAAATAAAGTTATTAGATTTCTCAGTCTCTTTAAAAAATACATACAAATACAAAGTAAATTATCAGATATTAGACATCCATATCATATGCAGGGTTTGAATTTCAGGGGATATCCCCCTGTAGTCCAAATTTTAGGGAGGATTTTTCAATTTTAGAGGAAATTTATAATTCAAGTTCTCAATTATTTCAACTATTTTGCATTATTACAGTCACATTTATTGCAATCATTACAATGAAATCAAATCATTTGCTTTATTAAATCATGTTATATACAGTATACTCTCAAAAATCTGTATAGCCTGGAACCAAGGACTTTGCAAATTTCTGAATTGCATGGAATGTTAGGCAGAAAATCATTAATGAAAATTTTTGCTGGCAGTCATTAATGAAAATTTTCTTATCTCTATAGACCAAAAAATTTGCAAATTTCGTGACAGATTAAATTTCACTATTTTTAGTTTCAAGTTACTTGGAAGAAATTTGAGATTTTTTTTTCACGATTATTTGACAAATTTGACAATTTTTTTCCATGATCGGTTTGTAGACGTTATGATACATAATGTCTGGTGTGAGTTATTATAGCAGAGCTGCATTTGCAGTAAAGGTGTATTTGTTGATTCCCAAGCCCCCTAGGAAAAGAAATATTGTGAAACCTAGAATATTATTATAGATTGATAATGTGCCAAGATTGGGTGAAATATACTTAACATAATTTTATATGTGGTGCCCTGAAATAAAAATAACAGATTTAAAAGACAACAATATGTATTTAATTTGTTAAAATATAAAAACAATAAATAAAACATTAACTATTTTAAAATAAAACATATCTATTCTAAAAGACAAAAATAACTTATCTGCATTACATATATTCTCACAGGAAATTTCATGACATTAAGTTAACTTCATTAACTATTCATTCACAATTTGAAAGATCATTTTCATCTTAAACTATATTTTTAAATAAAGAAAACTGCACCAGAGCTCCATAGATCATATGGCTACTTCAATAACAGAATAACACAACATTATGATTTCCAATCTTGGTCATTAAACATTTCACCTAAAACGGCTATTATAACTTTCCAAGTGAGATGATCTAAAATTAAAAAATAGGTGATAATAAAGAAAGATGATTCTCCAGCACATCACAGATTTAACTCATTGAGAAATGCAAAAATCTCCATGAAGTAAAAACAATACTGCTGTGATTTGGCAAAAGGAAAACCACGAAGTCATCTCTTTCAGAATAAATGAGGACAGAACTCCATCCATTTTAGACCATTCCATCTGCTGTAGATAAAACACCATTCATTGGCCAAAGACTCAATGATAACAAATTCAAAGCTAAAGTCATCACTCAATGCTACTACACACTCAAAGTCAATCACGGCTAATCCTAGAAGCCGTCCCTCCAGGAGAACAATCTTCTATAACTACTCCAAGGACAATTCGTAATAGGTAAAAGACATTAAATAACTTTATGACATTCTAAACAGCCTTTTAGATGAGACTGGAAAAACCTTGCCGACGATATCTGAAACATTTGGAGTTTAAAAGCCAAAGAGAATTATAACAACATCAACTGAAAACACTTTTAAATAAGCCAACTTAATAATATATTTCTGACAGAACTTTAAAAATATATTAAAACTACCAAGGAGCACCGAGACAGTAGATCTCCTTTAATTCAAAAGAAACAACTGCATCTCTATACCAGTGATCTGGGATATAAATATGAAACAGACATTAAGAGTTAAAAAAATAACACATTTAAGTAATTTTCTTTTAATGGAATGACTTGGAACATAGCTGATTATTAATGTACAAATATGCGAAGAAAATTCTGTAAAGTGATGTGACAAGAATATATTAACTGAAAAAAAATATTCTATCTACATATTAATGGAAAAAAGCATTGGAGAAAACATATCATTTTTACATATTACTACACCTAAAAATTATGCAAATGAAACTGAAAAATCTTGTGAATAAATTCTTATTTGGAATTTTCTTTTTCTCAATATGACATAGATATGAGTATCCTGTGTTTGAATTTAACTGCGTAAGATGCAATTGCATATTTTATTCTTATAACATATTAATGCATGTTTCCAATTCAACAACATTTATCCAAACTTTAACTGGGAGAATAAATCATCAATGCTTATCTTAACCATTGTAAATGTTTAAATATACTTATATTTTATTATTTTTTGATATGGAAAAATCAGTTCATAAAGACATAAGATGTGTTATTATATCATGAGTTATCATAGACACAAAAATTATAAAGCAAAACTTACATATTGGGATTTTTTATTCCTTTGATGTATTTAGCATAATCTCTATAAGCTTTGCAAACCAGGAATATACTTTCTGTTCCTCCAGAAGTAACCTGCGAAGAAAAGACTCTTTGACATGAAAACAATAAGATGACAAATGTTTTAATTCCAGAAATTAAAATAAAAACAAAATAACATTAATTTCAACAGGGATTAATTTGCAGTTCCTTTTTACCCAGTTCTGTAGAATATGCATAAACCTCCAAAGTTGAAGCAAGTTAGCAGATTTGTTTTCTTTGTTTTAAATATTAACTATAGAACTGCCAATTACAGATTTTTCCCAATCATTCTGCATTTTAAATCAAAATTATGAAAATAGGGGTATCACTGTAAAAACTACAGAAATTTTAGAACATTTTTACTAAAATTTCTACATGATATTAATAGATGTGTCCATCTGCTATCAAAGAAATATACTCTTTTACTTTCCTTTAATAGGTCAAAAGAAGTTTATTATGCTTTTTTATTTAACTCAACTTGGTTTTTGTATTATGTAAAGATGGAATTTTATAATTGATTTTTAGGTGCGTTCGTAATTATATAAATACGTAGCACCTATTGTCGTCACTTGGTCCGTCCATCCGTCTGCATATAACAATGCAAAAACTACCCAACCGAATGGTTTGAAATTTAAGATATATTATCTTTGCAGAATCTTGTCGAGACATTTCAAATTTTTTAAAAATCGAATCAAAACTTTAGGAGATATTAATAAAAATATTTATGAAGAAATTTGAATTTTTTTTTTAAATCGGTGCTTTCTTGTTAGAGGAGCTTCCGAGGTTTAATCGTCAAGCAACCGAGATACTTATTTTATTACAGAAATTAATCTGCAGACGATATAATTCATTTCACAGAATTAAACATCATCACGATCTGAATATTTATATAACTAGTTATAGTACGAACGCACCTCATTTGTCATGTTTGACGTACAATTTCCAACTTGTTAATTCACAATTCTGATAAGATAGAATTATAAATAGTTGGATGTGCCAATCCCAAAACTTTCTTCTATCTCATACATGTTAATACTTTGCCAATCAAATCAATACTTTTCGCCATTCTGTTGTACATCAGCTGCTTATGACTCACAGGGTTACCTGGATGTGAAGCATCCTTCGCTGCACAAGCAGCCAATGTACAACAATACTACAAAAAATCGAGAAAATCGTTATCACAGCACCCCCTTTCGACAGAATAGCCCAAATTTGACTGGGACCTGCTGGCTATAGTCAAAAAACATATATATGAAATTTGGTTCAATTGTACGTATAACTTCATACACTTTTCGATGATACAATAATGACAAGTGGGTAAGTGTGATCGAAGATCGCTCAAAGGGTTTCGTTTAATATTCCTTTCAAAACACTTTATCCTTTCTTTAATAAATTCAAACAAATTTCATTTAGCAACAACAACAAAAAAAAAAATCATGTTTTTTATAAAGTAAAAATTTACCGGCCTATTTTTTCCTTTTTTCGAATATGTAAACCAGACGGATAGCGGTCCAAGCCCGCTATTATATTCTGTCATAATAATACCCGTCATACGGACTAAATGCAATATTTAAAAAAAAATTTCAAAATTAAACAAATTGTACACCTTCAAAATGTTAAAATATGCGAATATTTCCATAATCGGATTTTTATCACGATTCAATATGTTTCTCAAACTCATATATTTACTATTCTCTATTATTTATATTGATACTCGCTTTGTATTATTCTCAAACATTTGAAAAATTAGTTAAACTTCCTATATGACATCAGATTTTCTTTTTAATTCTCTAATGACGTGTATTAATCTGCTTTGTCCACTTACACATACTCCTTGTATTATTGAGAAATCTTAGACATTTTCCGTTTTATACGACTATGACGTCAATCAATTTTATTTCATATTTATCTTTTTTTCAATTGGTGAAACTTTTTATTTCATTTTCATTGTCCATGTGAAAATTGTCTGATAGAAAATTAATTATTGTAGAAAAAATTTCATTGCGGATTTTAAATCTTTGGCATCTGCTATAACGAAAAATGCTTCAATTTAATAGGAAAAGGCTGTTAGATTTTTGGATTTTTATCTCTATTTATTAAAATAATATGAATTTTTCAAATTTTAATATTTTGAGCTCTTCACAGCTGCTATTCAGATTTATACACTAAGTTTCAACTCTGTAAGTTACATACTTTTTGAGAATGGCTCTGTGACCGACAGACAACGGAGCGGCGGTAATAGGGTTTCATGAGATGAACGAAACCCTAAAAATGGAACAAAAATCGTTATCATAGCGCCCCATTCCAGCAGAATATCCCCAAATTCAACTGGACAATTTTATCAATTATTACTTCATTTTTAATTAACAATAGGGAAGGGGGAGGCAATGGGTAACTGCAGATAGCTATACCTAAATTTTGTACTTCTGTCAATACATTAAAAAAATTGTAATTTTTAACATCCTGTAACTTTATTTTCTTATTCAAATTGTAACTAGACTATTTAATAAATGAGATACAAATAAATTATACTTACAGTTCCAACTGGTCTAGGAGCATGGAATAACGATGATACTATCTGAATGATTTCTGCCTCCATAATCCTAATTCCGGGGAAAATATCAGGATGAAGTGGATTTGTGTAAGCTGTCAAACCATACACATCTTTTATCAGTTCTGTCAGTTTGCTGTCATTTCCTGAATATACTGCACCAGATACAAATCCCTTATTCCACTGGAATTTACCAAGAGCTAAATAATTCTTAACTTCGTGTATAATACTTTCCTGTAAAAATTCCAGAAATTATACGCAACATGTAAAAATATCCACAATAGATAGACAGATAAGCAAAAAATGTTAAGATTAACAAACAAAATAGAAAGGAAATTAGTATATTTTAAGAAAACTAGCTAAAATACCCTGATTCATTATACAATTCAAAATATCATTAAATAATAAGTTGGAAGACATCAGTGTATATTTAATCATCATTTTGTAGTATATTTAACAATCATTTTCATATAGCAGAAGGCCATCTATGAAATATTTCTTTATACAGTTAGCAATCATTTTTCTTAGTTGCTATTATTTTAATTAATTATAACAGTCACTAAAACTTGTGTTTAATCCCATTGCTCAGTAAAGTTGACATGAATAATGTGAGATTGTATTTAACACTGGAATGGCAAAAAAATAATTTTTCTTCTCTTTTCCGTAGAAATTTTTGCTCTGTCCTTTCATACCAAGGAAGAGGGGTGGATTTCTACATATGTGACAGGAAAGCAAAAATTTTCATTTTTTTTTTTTTCTTTTTTTTTTTTCCTTTTTTTTTTTTCTTTTTTTTAGTTTAGCTGTTTTCCACTGAATTATGTGTATACATTATGTTTTGAAATAAATATGTTCTCTAATATGTTCTCTGAAATAAATATGTTCTCTTGATTATTTATTGTTACAATAAAATAAGAAATAAAGAAAAATATTAAAAAAAAGATTTTTAATGATTTTCAATTTTTTTTTTTGGGGGGGGGGGAGGGGTGGCAGGATTTTAGATGGAGGTATTTTTATTTTATTTTATTTTTTAATCTGCCGAAACAGGGAAGATTCTCGCCACTTTTTTACTTCTAAATTGATGATAAAAACAGGTTATTACATGTTTTTTTTTTTAAATCTCGATTATAAGCCCCCTTTCTAAATTTAACCCTTTTTGATTTTGAAAAGGGGGGGCTTACAATCGGGATTTTATGGTATATATATTAGTTCCCAGTATTTTATATTATTTGAGGTAAGCCAGCTATAGATACAATGAACTTAGTGACGAATTTTACTATTTATTAGCATGATAGAAATTGAAAAATCTATAAAAATAGAAATTTAAAAAATATATGCAAGAAATATGGAGAGGTTTTACTTTCTTTTTGGTTCTAGATTTTAATAAAATTAATTTGTTATTCATATTGTGGATGGAGAAAAATTGGACACTATAAGCCTTGTTGCGATTTCTGTTGCATTAAATCATTAAGTTTTTTTTTTTTTTTTTAAGGCCTATGGATAAAATAAATTGAAAATTTCGTGACCGATTGGTGATTTTTATGATTTTTTTTCCCATGACTCCTTGATGAAATTTGCCATTTCTTTCCATGACAAATTGACAAAATTCATGATTTCTTCTGAGACAAATTAATGAGACCCACTATTTTTTTCGCGATAAAATAATGAAATTCGCGATCAATTCCTGAAACTCACAATTTTCTTCTGCGACTAACTGACAAAACTAGTGATTTTTAACAGCGATCGATTAATGAAATTCATGGCCGATTGATAAGATTCACAATATTTTTCCATGAGATCATTTGACGAAATTCGCAATTTTTTTCTTCAATCAATTGACAAAATTCGCGTTTTTTTTCTCTGGGATTGTTTGATCAAATTTGTGATTTTTTTCTGAGACCAACTGACGAAACTCTCTGGTTTTTCCCGTGATTTTTTCTGCGACCAATTGATGAAATTCACGCTTTTCTTCCACGATGAATTGGTGACATTTGTGATTTTTTCTGCAAACGATTGATGAAATTCATGGGGTTGTTTTTTTTTGCGCCGATTAACGAAATTTGCGGCTTTATTTCATGAGCGATTGATGAAATTCATGAATTTTATACGGCCTATACAACGATGTGGCTTATCTTCCAGAAATTATGGTCTGTACTACTACATGAAAAATAGAAATCGCTGGTCTGGCGATCAGATGCACAGCATAAAGTTACCAATATTTTACATTTAGTCGCCCTGTGGCCAGTGGCAACCGAGAATTTTAACCTTTATTTTTTATAATATTAGTATACACTATAAAGGTCTTTAAAATAAATCCTTTTATATGTCTACATTTATTTTATAAAATAACTATAGAACAGCTAATATTCTGCAATCAATGTATAAAATACATAACAAAAAAAGTCAATTATTCACTGCCATAACTAACAATAAACAAATTACTATAATCTTATTGTTTAAGGCAAATTATAATAAATGATAAATCTAGGTACTTTGCTTAAAATTCAGAACTAAAGAGACAATGCTCTAGAGCACTGAAAAGTTAAAACTATATTTATTTGGCCTTAAAAAAAAAAATCAGAGTCCATGTTTTGCAAAAAAATAATTTACATGAATTTTTTTCCAGATAGTTGAATGCATAACCTGTATGTAAATTTTAAAAGGGAATGCAATATGATAAGGCAGAAAAACCTACTTCAATAAATGATATTAGATTCTAAAGGGTATCAGCAAAGAAAACAGTTGCTGTTTTTGTAGTCTTTAGATATGGAATCAGCAAAATACTTTCTTTCTTATGTGCAGAAGATTCACTGTAAATGCGAATTGTATTGTCTGTTCTATTATTCTGTGGAACTCATACCAACTATTACATAAAGAATGAACTTAATAAATAAATAAATAAATAAAATACTTAATTATAAATTTAAATTATGAAAACAGTTACAAAGATTTTGAATGGTGCTTTGTTGCAAATTACTTAAAGCTAAACAGGGAATTTTAAGCTAAAAGAAACTCTCAAAAATTAGAAAATATATTTGCGAACTTACATTATCCCAACTATACTTTGGTAACTTATGGATAAATTGTCTATCTTCCAGACCTTTTTGTAATTCCTGTTCAACCACACTAACTGTACTTTTCAATCGCTTCTCCACAGTCTGTTTAATAAAAGGGAGACTTCTAAAAAAATGCCATATAGGGTACATTCCATCCTCTAAATAGAATAAAAAATAAGTAAGGAAAATACATTTCATTATTTTGAAAATTTTAAATCAACATACATTATAATAATAAAAATATTTAATACATTGGGGATGCAATATATAAACATGAAAAAATATTATAGAAAATTGGGCACTTTCTTGTTAAAGTGGCCTACATAATTATGAGGTTGTAGTTACGAACTTGGCAAAGTCACCAACAAGCTTCTATATACAACACTAGCAAAACCTGCAGCTTTGCACGCATAGTGTCTTTTCGCATCTGTCATCTTTATTTTTAATCCACCACATACAGTTTTTGATTTCTGCATAAGTTTTTAGCAAGTTTTATTTGCAAATCTTCTTATCAGATTTTTAATACATTTTAAATTTGTTTTAAAATATTTTAGATTCACAATATTTTTATGGGGATTTAAATCAGCATAAACCTTTCACTGCAAATATGCAGCTCTGCTATATTCGTTTTTCCAAACATTACATATTATAATGCTATCAATATTTACGGCATATATATCACGTATGCATCATATATACATCATATATCTGATATATTATATTTATACATCATGTTATACATATACTATATATATGCATCATAAAATGCCATGTATAACTATAACGTCATATTTAACATAACTTGGTGATTCATCCTTGAGGGCCACTATAACAAGAAAGTATCAAAAATTGAAAACTGTAAGAACAGCATTCACAAATCTGGTGTGATTTTATAAAATTTCTAAAATATTATTAAAGCAGAATTATCTATATTAAGTAAAACTAAATACAGCAGAAGATCTTTACAACACAATTCTATATAATGCACAACTTCTCAGACGTAAACATGAATTTTGCAGTTAAGAAGCAGCAGCACTCCTACATTGTAAAATATTGCTACTCTCTAGAGCAAGGGTTCTCAAACTATGGTACGCGTACCAGTACTGGTACGTGAAGATCTGGTTACTGGTACGCAGAAGTCCGTTACTGGTACGTGAAATAAAATACTAAATGCAGCATATTATTATGGCATCGTCTTTATTAACTTGTAAATTTTCAAAAAAATTTTGAACGCGATTTAGGATCTGTAAACGCTTTTTCTATTTTTTTGTTACCAGAAATGTTTGTTTTAGTAGATTTGCTGAAATTCGCACACAACGCTTATGATAGAATCAGTTTTTCAGAGTTAAAAACACAATTATTAGATTTATATAGATCAAAGTTGAATTTTGTAATAAAGACCTAATTTTTAAATTAATGAATGAATGAATTATTTTTAATTAGCGGAAGAACTGTTTTTAAACATGCTTTATAAATTGAATTGTCTGAATGCTCGCAAGTAGGAGGAGCTTGTGTGAGTAGGAGGAATTAAAACAAAATAACATTCCAAGTGTAATTTATAACTTATTGTTCTCTTTGCACTAGATGAGTTTGTAGGAGGTGTTGAAATATGAGTCTTTTTTCAAAGATAATTCATAAATTGATTCATTGTGTTGATTGAAATATTTTTCTTCTCTTGTACAAAAAGTGTTATAGTTTCCTCCTATTTCATGAAAATCAGTTTTTAAGAGAGTAAAGTTATTTAAAATGGTCAATAGAGTAAGATTATTTAAATCAAACTAAAACTTTGGTCATATGCAGTGCGGATTTCAGGTAAAGCATTGTACATGTACATATGTATTGAGATGGTATATACGTAAATGTATGAAGAAACTTGCAAGTGTTTGCCTACTGAGCGACATTATTGTCTCATTTAAAGGTATACAGATTATTAGTACGGTTGTATTGAGCCTATGTTGAATGTGCTAACTAAGCTTTGGATAAGAAATTCACAGTGCTGGATTTATGCAGAGGTTGAGTAGGCCGTGGTCTAGGGCCCACCACTGTTGCCCCCCCCCCCCCCCCCCCCCAAAAAAAAAATAAAATTGTTTGCAAAAAGTTTATTAAAAATGCAGTTTTTTGCAATTATTTCTCCCAAAACCAAAAAAGATTTTGTTTAACTTGGTAACCATATCACAATATCTAAAGCTAACCACCGAATACTCACCCAAAATATTTATAGCTATTATCCTGGTTTGAGACTGGCTCCGAAAAGGTACTGGGCCTTGGGCTCCACATGACCTTAATCGGGCTCTGGAAATTCGTTTCTCATTTGAGACACCGTGCCCACTGTATCTCACGAGAAAGGAAAGAAGTAAACTTATTCAGCTCTCATCTCCATAGATTACTGGAGTCTACATTCAAAAGAATGAATGTAACAGAATTTTCGCTGACGAGAATATCAGAGTACCGTCTAATATCGTCAAAGTCTGTTTGTGTTTAGCACAGCATATTTCTGTGAATGTTCTTTTCCGCCTTTTGTTAGATGAAAAACAAATACAGGAATAAACTAAACATCGAATCTGACTTATGACTAAAACTTCTTACTATTGAGCCAGGCATGAAGGAGTTGGGCTTGATGAAACAAGCCCACCCTTTTCATTAGCCTACTACAACAGCATATGAATCAGTGTGAGCCAATATGTCATTAAGTATTGTGGGTTTTTTACTTTACCAAAATACTGTATTTTGATATTGTACGCAGTATTAAAATTTAATGATGATACTACTTTTAAGTTGAATGTTATTGTAAAGCAGTCAATTTAGTAATATAATAATTCATTTTTAAATGCAATAAAATCTGCTATGAAGGAAATACAAAAAACCGGAGAGATATTTCGTTTTAGACAGGTTATTCTATATTAGCTTTACGTTTGTTACCTGGTGGTACGCGGAAGTATGAACTTCGATTTAATGGTACGTCGATCTAAAAGTTTGAGAACCCCTGCTCTAGAGAACTAAATTTGATACATTAGTTCAACTTTATCTACTTAATTCAGAACTTTTTAATGAAATAATTGCTATTATTACAACAGCAAATTTTGAAAATCAGTGATTATTGTTATAAATACTTCACACATTTATATGCTAATCTAGCGACTTGTATACTTTTTCTTTTCCCTTCTGTCACTAGATGGCCATACCAGTTCCATCTCTGGAAAAGGGCTTTGTTGTTTTTTTCCCCCTACATTCTCAGCGATGCCGCGGACGCGCTATAGCGCGTATATTAGGCGGCGAAAAATTGGAGTTGGGACGCCAAAAAATATTTGTTACGCGTCCAATGGGACGCGTAATTTTTACATGCGTAAATTCTTCGAAGAATCGCGAAATCATTTTGTCAAATAATCCGAAAAAAACGGCGAATTTTGTCATAAGATCACAAAAAAACGGCGAATTCTGTTGAAAGATCGCGAAAAAACGGCAAACTTAGTCGAATAATCCCAAAAGAAAGGCAAATTTCGTCGAAGGATCGTGAAAAAATGGCGAATTTCGTCGAAGAAACGCTGAAAAAATGTAAAAATTCATTAAAACATTGCGGAAAATGTCTAATTTCGTTGATAGATCGCGAAAAAAAATGCAAATTTAGTCAAAGGGTGGTGGAAAAACGTGAATTTCGTCAAAAAACATGAGTTTTGCTGAAGGATCGTGGAAAAATACGAATTTCGCCGAAAGGCCATGAAAAAAACGCCAACTTTGTCAAAGGATCGTGAAAAAAAACTGCTAATTTCGTCGAAGGATCACGGAAAAACGGGCAATTTCGTCGTTGGATCGCAAAAAAACGATGAATTCTGTCGAAAGATTGCGAAAAAACGGCAAATTTCGTCGAAGGATCGTAAAAAAATGGCAAATTTTGTCAAAGGATCTCAAAAAACAGCAAATTTCGTCGAAAGATCTCGAAAAAACAGCAAATTTTGTCGAAGGATTGCGGAAAAAACGTGAATTTCGTCCAAAGTCCTTATATATTCTCTTTTTGGATGTCTATGTAATATAACCAATTAGAGGAATTTCATTCTAATGTTATTTTTGGAAAATCAAAGCAGTGGCGTAGTCAAGCTAACAGTAAAAACTGATAAAACGGAATCGCAAAGAACAGATAAAAAAAATCCACTTTAGACAGCTGTTAGTCTTACCAAGTATAAGTTAAAGGTATGTCTTTCGCTGGAAGTATTAAAACTTTCCGTTTAAGACAGGTCTTTGTTATAGACACGTTCAGCTTTGACATGTATCTTCTAAAACTGTTTAAACGTATCCACTCTATAGTATATCTCTGAAGAGCATAGATGTATTACTATGAAATCTGTGAAGATGACTTATCTTAAGCGGAAATAATTCAAGGTTCGACAAAAACAACCCTATATATTTATACCTGCTAA
Organism: Maratus michaelseni; assembly: GCA_963931845.1. Taxonomy (NCBI): domain Eukaryota; kingdom Metazoa; phylum Arthropoda; class Arachnida; order Araneae; family Salticidae; genus Maratus; species Maratus michaelseni. The sequence continues at coordinate 90,089,141 of OZ007587.1, forward strand.
GACTTGAAACCTATCTAAAATGGAACTTTTTCCAGTTGTGATTCCTTCTTGGTAAGTTTTCTGTGAACACGGAATCCTGTCATAAATGGAAACATTTCATGTCCCGATGGATGGGACGATAACCATACAAGTATACCTGATAAGACGGAAATCGGTCATCAATAGATTTTGTTAACGATCCCAAGCGATTCTGTTTGTTCACAGATTTTACTGTTACTATCACTTCTTCAACAGGGACTTTGATGGGATCAACTTTTGCCAACACTTAACTGATTAGACAAGTTTACACGAATGCAATAACGGCACATGAGAGTTTGGGGATCCTTATCTTTGTTCATTTTATATCGAGCAATATTTTCATTTACTTTAAATCTGTTGGCTGGAATTTAAAACAGTAACTTTATTCTTGGATTGGTTATTTGTCAACTTTTATTCAACATTACATTGCCACTTTGAAAATATCTGCAAAAATCTGAATGTGCGGATTTGTCTTCTTCTGTAAAACATGCTGATGATGTCATTTTTCAGCTTTATGAACTTTACATCAATCAGTAAGTAAGGAACAGGAGACTGTTGTTCAAAAGTTTTCTGACCTGTTCAAGAGAGCAGAATCCTTTGCTAAAGAAAACTTTGTCACAACTTTCTTTAACCACACACATTCCTTGTCCAGTTGGTCATCAGATGAAGTGGGATAATACATCTCATTACAAAACTGAAGAATATTTCAGGAGATCTGTGTTTGTTTCTTACTTGGATACTTTTATTTTTGGTCTCGTTGATCGTTAAACGAAGAGCAGAGGGATATTGAAAGGTTTAGATGTTCTTCAGGGTTTGTACAAAATAATGATTTTTCTTATTAAACTTTTCAACTCGGGCTATTTTTAATAAATTTTTAATGTAATATGTTATATGAAACTGGATTTAAATATATTTAACTATTCAGTATGTGCTCAGTTTTTTATATCATATAGTGTTTGTAAAATATTTTTCACTGGTAATTATTAATGTAACTTCACTGTATTATTAGCTGCAATTATAGAGATTGATCTTTCTTTATTTTACGAAAACTATTTTTTTTTATATTAAGAATTTGTTAAGGCTATACCTAAATTCTTAAAGTTACTCGAAATACCTCTATTGCACATACACACACACATTCAATACTGTCAAGGCGGTATCACAAGAGACTGGCATTGGAAAAAAGTTCTATTTTAGACAAGTTTCTGTTTAAAGAAATATAATTAATTATACCTCTAAGATTCACTACCTCAATAGATGTATTGTTCGTTTTGTCAAGATCCCAAAACTCTTCCATTTAAGACAGGATTCCGTTATAGAAAGATTCCGCTTTGACTGGATTTACTATGTTTAAAAGTGCAGAAAAACCTCTTAAGACGGAATCTGAATCACAAAACAGCGGTGAAAAATCTAGTTTCAGACTGATTTTCAGCAAATTTAATTATATGTTAATGTATATCAGGACCATGTAATACTATAACAAGATTCTGTTATAGATATGTTCCGTATTGACAGGTTTTACTGCATAGGTGAAAACTGGGAAATTTAGTTAGTAGTCAGTGACCGGTAGACTCAGTTCATTAGTGGCCACCTTTTTAAAGTTAGTGGCCACTATTATGTTTCAAACTTTCTTGACATCTAGATAAATTATAATCATTGTATATAAACATATTTTTCTATAAGAGTTTTATACCTATTGTATGAGTGTATTTCGCATGATTAAACAGTATCTCTTGAAAAAAAATAATCCAACTGGTGAGCATGTGGCAGGAGTTGAAATATTGCAGATATTGAAATTTCCTTAAAATCTGCTTGTATCCGGTGGAAAAAAAGGAATAAATAACTTGAAATGCATGTGGAATCAAAGCAGATGAATATATTTTGCAGAATAAAACTGTATTTCTTGAAAAAATAATCCAACTAAAGAGTAAGCACATGAGAAAAAACCGAAATATTGAAAATACAGCTAAGTCGTTAAAATCCATTTGCATCTGGTGGGAAAAAGAATTAACCAGTTCTCTAATTAGATGTAATCAATGTAGAGATGCATATTTCCATGAAAAATGGTGTATTTCACTTGGCGATCGATAACAGATTTTTTAATCGCCACGTGGTGAGTGGCGACCATTAATTTTCACCTCTATTTTACTGTACATGTAACATAAATAAGTATATTTGTATAAATACAGCAAAACTTGTGGAAACTAAACTTGCCTATAACAAAATGCTGATTTAAACGGAAATATTCCTTTTTCCCATAGAAAAGAATGCCATACAATTACACCCTGCTAAGACAGAAACCCATTTAAAACGGAATTTACCACACTTTGGAATTTTGGAACAGATGCTTTACACTCACGCAGCGTTGTTTGGAATTTTTTGGTTGGTGCGATTTTCAAGCCTGCGCCAAACCAATAACTTAACACAATTGCTAGGTTGCCATTAAAGTAAAAAAATCCCCTAAATTTGGCGACTTTTTTTCCTTTTTACAACCGATAAAAAAAAAAAAACTGTGCGTGAGTGTATGACATCATAGCTGCAATTTTATTATAAATATATCTTATTTCAATTTTATATATGTATATATATAATCTGTCAAAAAATTCTGGACCCCTCCCGAAAAGAAATCCTGGCTACGCCACTGAGAATCAAAGGTAAAAAAAACTTCATATAATAAATACCTAAACTAAATAAGAATATTTTTTATAAACTTACAAAATATTCTTTTTTTAAATCATTAAAAGTAAGCATCAAACCATTTAGGTAAAGTTGCAAATTAAAAGAAAATTAAATTCTATTGTAATTTATACAATTTACTAAGCTAATTTATTTCACCACAATAATTTTACATCTATACACTGTATTTATGATTTAATTTTATATCTAAACTAAACTTAACTAAGCATTGTACGAAGTAAAATAGCTTTCAAGCAAACACCAGCATAAGCAGAAAGACAAAGTTTTATTCATAGCATGGACATCCTAAAAAGTCTAAAAAAAAACAAATAAATAAAAACATTCAAATTGGCTTTATACAATCAACAGTAGAATGTAGAAAGCCGTTTTTGTGATATTGGGTATGTGCATTCTGCAACCATGTGAAATATTCAAAATACTGGACAGCTCATACAAAAGTTATTTTTATGAAAACTGGATACAGTGATTATTTTTTATTGCTTTTAATAGGAAATTCATAAAAGTAATTTGTCATTTATCATCAGCATTAAGTATACTTAACATATTAAATATGATCGAGATTTTACTTTATACAATAAATAATTACTGATTTTCTAAATAAATATAAACTCAAGCTAAAGTCAAAAATTCTTAATATGAGGTTAAAGCTGAGTTTCGTTAAATATTATTTAATGAATACACAAAAGATAGACTAACAATGGTAAAATATACTGTTCCTTTTTTACAAACTAAAAGAATAAAGAGATGGTTCATAATATTCTTACCACGAAGATCATCAATCCATATCTTTACGTACAGCATTAGAAGTGTAGTAACAACTGAATATAAAATTATTTCCCATGCTTCCAGTGTAGAAAAGCTGTTATTAATATAATTTCGAATATATGTTAATGATTTAAAGATGTAGGTTGGTAGATCCATTTTACCTAAAAAAGCAAAATTATCAAAATAAATATTTTTAATTAGATTGCATAAGTTGCATTTAAATATATAATCTACTCCATATCATAGGTGCTGACTTAATTTGAGCGATGAGGTCAGTTGCCCCCATGATCTCTTATGTATGGAGGCAAATGCATTGTTTTGTCCCTATGATACACAAATGTCAAAATTTTAAATGTGAAGTATATTTTTTCTGAGAATTTGAGCATAAATTAAAGATGCCCCGAATATTTGGTATGTATTCAACCCATACAACCGAATATCATGATATTCGGCCAAACTAAATACTTAAAGAAAACACATTTAAAAATATTTTTAAGAACCTTAGATAACTTTTATTTTTAACTGTCAACAAATAAAGATATTAAGGAAAATTAAAAAATAGAATCATGTTTAAATAACAGAGACTGCTTTTACATTATTTATTTGTTGTTTGAAAAGTAACAATTAAGAAAATTAACTATTGATGAATGATGATATTTTATAGGAACTAATGATAAATAAATGCGAGTTCTTGAATATTGTTTGCTTTTTCCCAACTGGGTGTTCCTAAACATTTAGAAGACAATATATTCAGCTTTCAAGGGTTATAAGTAACTAGACAAACAGTTTGTATGGGAAACCAGGGAACTTCGATTTTTGTTTAACAATAACGAAGATATATTGTAACAATATATTTAAACATCAGACCTACTTTGCTTTCTGTGAAATATGCCGAAAAGTGCTAGAAATTGCCACTATTGCAATGCAAACAACACTAAGCTAGACATTTCATTATACAGAATGCACCGGACAGTACACACTGTGTCACTGACAAAAATTCAGCCACTTCCAACAATTTCATCACATTTCATACAAAGTGGAGTTAATATGATAAAATTCTGACTAAAATATCTTCATTATTGTTAAAGTTGTGAAAAAAAAAATCAGGTTCAGCTCGTAGTGAATAACCTTGAATATAAACCTTGGAAATAAACCTTGTATTTTTAATTGAATAAATGGATTGTAATGCCAGTTTGTTGTACAGAAAATGTTTGTCTTGACCGCATTATCCCCCTTGAAAGTTTGTTCTAAAAATTTTAAAAAATCTGTACATTTCCAACCTCTGAAAACAATCATTCACTTTAGACAAGGTTTGTAGAGGGTAGCTGCCCAGTTACCCACCCAGGTTTTTTACAACCCTGCTTTCGACCCTCTGGTACATTCAAAAACTTTTTTACTAAGTTGCCACATTTTGAATATTTTATTTTATTTTTTTTACTTGCTTCCTGGAAAATAAACACTAATATGATTGAAAAATATTTTTTCAAAATTTCTTTTTGATTTTAGAATGTTTGTTTTAGAATATAAGAAAATTTTATTAATATATTTTAGTTCACAGAAGAAGCTGTGGAGTTAAATTTTTTATTAATTAAAGCTTTAAAACTATCCTTCTTAAATAATAATTCAAAGGACAAATTTCCTAGACAAAAATTGTCTGTCTTGATGCCTTTTATTACCCCTGAAAGTTTGTTCCATTTTGTTTAGAAACACCCTGTTTGTGAAAAAACAAGAAAAAGGTTTTATTTACCAGACAATATTAAGGAACTTTCATTTGTATACTATTCATGCCTAATGAACATCGTCATTAATGGTTAATTTTCTCAAGTAATCACTTTTCAAACAGCAAATAAATAATGTAAAAGCATTATCTATTATTTAAATATGATTCTATTTCTTAATTACTCTGAATATATTTAAATAATTTGATTTAAAAGTAAGATAGTTGTGTAAGGTTATTAAAAAAATATTTTTAAAGATATTTTAAAGATATATTTCTGTTTGGCTGAATACTTTGATATACAGCTGACCAACTATTTTGATAATCGGCCAAACCGAATATTCAGTATTATTACTGAATAGAGCCGGTACATACCTTAATAATTTATGCAGGGAAGAGTAGGATTTTTCTTTTTACCCCACTCTGAATTTCAGACTTTTTTTAATCGTTATCTGTTTCTTTATGATTTGAATATTTTCATTTCTGTTTACCAATATAGTAATAACTGCATGTAAGTAAATTATAACAGTTAAAATATTCCTTTGAAAATATGTATGAAAAATCAATGTGAAAAAAAAAAGTTTATTTCAAGTGAGCAAAAAAAAATCTGGATTTACTATGTCTATTTGCCTGCTCTAAGTCAAATCTGAAATGATGCTCCCATGTGGTATAAAGTCAAATGCAGCATTGTTTTTTTTTTGTTTTTTTTAAATAACTGCAAGAAATAATTTTAACATAAGGATGCTCAAGCTTATTTTTTGTAGTTATTTAATGTAAACATAGATTGAATATTAGTACAGATATAGTAGATAAAAAAAAGCAATCAATTTTATCGTGAATGAAAATGATAATATAAATACCAAACACCTTTTTCTTCCCCTTAAAAAAAAGTACGACTTACTTGATTCACTGTTGGTCTAACAAATTACATAATCAAATATGTCAGAAACTATTTGAAATGAATTGAAAATTTAAGCAATATTTAACTTTAAAAATATATTTTATAATTGTCATTACTCACACAATCAGTTATTTTTAGATTACTTAATGATAAATTTATAGAGTCAATGACATTTTCCAGGCTCAGAGATTTTAACTATTAGAAGATATAATCGATAATGTCTAGTAGTGTCAGACAAACATTGACGCATGAATATTAATGACAAACAAGAAATTACGTAATCAAATTAACTTCAGAAGAAGGAAAGAAAATAACAGCGCCAGTATTTAATTCGTTTTCAAGACTTCTAGATGAAAATTTCTAATGTCTTGTCACGTCTTAAGAGTGCAAAAGGCTCTTTATTATGTCTGATTTAACCTTAATTTTCGCTCAAAAGCATTTAAATCACTCTTTTGATAACATCTTCGAAAATGTAAACAGAAACATTAATTTAGTATTGCCAATCTATATTTCATAATACTTATGGTACGAGGAAGAGATATGAGCTCTGTTCACGAACGGCGAACGGGTGACGCGCGCGCAAAGGAGACTAGTGAGTTAATCTTACGTTATTTACAACGTTTTCTGATTTGAAAGTTTGATTTTTTTACTTTTTTATTTTAAAATGTTTTATTGGGTGCTTTGTATTTTTAATAATAAATGGAATATTTTTCATAAAAGTAAATTTTGTTGCTTTGACCTAACTTAACTCTCTACCACAAAAATATCTGCCGCTCCCCCACCCCACATACAAAATTTAAATCTGCAGAATTCTATTTTAAAAAATCTTTTGTATTTGTTTTCTCTCCTGTAACAATAAATGAATAATCAGTAATCTAAATTACATTTCTCCCCTCTACACAGACAATTATTTAAAATCTTTAATATAAACTAGATGGAACCCGTCAAAATTTGACGGAAAAAATACTATAACAATATCAGTAAAATAAGCTTATTTATTATTTAAAAAAGAGTGCGTATGAAACAGTCTTTTAAATATTTTATCTTAAGTTTTTTCCCCAGTCAAATACGGTACTATTTCCGATGCAAACTCCAAACAAATAATCCATAAACAACAGTGTAATGCAAATAGGGCAGTTGCAATAGACGTCATGATGACGTCGGGTTGGAGGGCACACAAGTACTATGAACCATCCAACCCTTATCTTACACAAACACAGATCAGGTTCACAGACGAGAAACGACAGTTCTTTGCAACAAATCGCTTAGAAGATTTGAAATAAAAAAGAGATTTACAAATCAAAGGTACGTAATATTTTTCAGATATTTTTAATGTTTCTCTACATTGCTTCATAACTGTAGAAGTTTCTTTTATGTATTCGTAAATTACTATCTTCATGTATTTACGTACTACGCTACTAAAATTCATTTGTTAGCTATGTTACTTTTTATATTACCGAACTCTTTATAAAGCTATGTATTCATAAAGTCTTTAAGTACTATTTTCCTGTATTTATATACTATGTTACCAGTTCATTTGTTAATTGTTAGTTACGTTACTTATTTCAAAACTCACCTTGTTTCATAGGCATAAATTTAAAAACCCAAATTTGTCAGTATATGAATAAAAATTAGAATAGTGCTATCGTAATTCATAATGTTCAGTAAAGTCTTTTTTTGTGAGTAAATACTTTGATTTATTTCAGGTATTTATTTAATATTATTACTGGCAATTTTTAACTTTATCCTAAAACTGGTTCCAATAAATTTTTAGCCATATAATTCATTTTTAATTCACTTCTCAGTTTACTCTGTTACTGTCATATAATTGACTGATCATAGCAATCTCTGTACATGATTGGCATTGTTATTCATCAGTTTTAATTTTTTCAATGAATCCATCCTAATATAAATCTAAAATATTGTATTTAGGTTCTTAGCCCTCTCCCCCCACAAAAAAATAAAACAAAACTCAATTGAATATGGTAACTACACAAATGTAAAATTTAACTTTTGTTAAAATGAACAAATATGTTTTTAAGTAAACAGTTTTTACATTTAATTATTATTGCTAATTATTAAACCATTCCTTATTATTTTAAAAGTTTTATTAGATGTTTGTTTATTTTTGAAATTTTCTTTAATAATTAATCTGTAGTACGTTACATGAATTTTTGTAAACCCTTCCCCGCTTTTCACAACAAGGAATGGTTTCAGTTAGAAAACTTCATAATTTTTTTTTCAGAAAAAGTTTGAAAACTTTCAAAATTCATGAACGGTGCAAGGGAGATTGTCTGGTGAATCTACTGGTGCCAGGAAATGTATATTTTATTGCTCTCAGGAGATCACTTATGCATAGTTTTACTGTTTTAGTAAGTTGCTATCATTTGTGATCTTCTGCAAGAAATTAGAATTCGGGCCTTGGACTGTGCTATTTTTGCTTCCAAATTTGTCAAGCAGGAACTGTGGTAAATATAATGTCAATCAATAAAGTAATTGACCTGTATGTAGTTTTTCAGTGTATATCAAGTTTGTTACATAATAAAGAGTGATTTTGAAATACATTTTACATTGTTTATGTTGTTTGGTACTTTTATGTTAGCTGGACACCAGTGATAGATATACATCTATATATATATATATATATATATATATATATATATCACTGGTGCCCTTTTAACATGTACTGTATATTATATCACTAGTATCTGGCTAACATAAAATTACTTGTTGTGTTTATCAGTTTATTATGATTATTATAATCTCTTCTTTAAATTACAGATTGCTTTTAATCGAACTGTGCCATTTTTGCTTCAAAATTTGTCAAGCAGGAACTGTGGTAAATATAATGTCAATCAATAAAGTAATTGACTTGTATGTAGTTTTTCAGTGTATATCGAGTTTGTTACATATAATAAAGAGGGATTTTGAAATACATTTTACATTGTTTATGTTGTTTGGTACTTTTATGTTAGCTGGACACCAGTGATAGATATACATCTATATATATATATATATATATATATATATATATATATATATCACTGGTGCCCTTTTAACATGTACTGTATATTATATCACTAGTATCTGGCTAACATAAAATTACTTGTTGTTTTTATCAGTTTATTATGATTATTATAATCTCTTCTTTAAATTACAGATTGCTTTTAATCGAACATGTCTTTTTCCAATAACTATGCAAATACCTGTCAATTACTACCTGAGGATAAATTTTCAGATTTTTTATTTATTTATTGCATTGTGTGTCATATTAGCCATACTATTCCTGAAAAGATTACATGAAAGATAACAAAACATTTAAAGCATACTAGAATAATAATAATATTCTTTTTTAAATAAGATATTTAACATTGGATTTCCTTTAAACATGTCATTCCCATCGATTGGCGAAAATTGCTAAATGTGAATATTCTAACAGAACTAAATTTTATCAGGCTATATATCCACATCTATTGATCATATACAGGGCTGCACAAAATAATTGGACTACTTTTTTGACACTGGAAGGTAATTTTGAAAACACTATTTTTCAATGTATTATGTTTTCTGAACTGTTTACTTACATAGCTTCTTTTACCTTATTTAATGGTGGAGTTTCTTTACAGTTTTCTAGCTGTGTTGGAAAGTGCTTCATAATCTATGCTTGATACAAGATTTTTCGTTCCTGTTTTAACATTTAGTATATGTTTTGATATTTCTTAAAACAATCCTCTTATGTCAATTTTCTTTTCATCAATAAGTTTCTTTAATTAATGAGTGGCTGTAATATATACTGCACTATAAATAAAATAGTAATATATATATATATATATATATATTTTGAACTGGAGTTAAAACCACTTGTATTTCTGATATCTTCAAATCCAAGGGTATTCTTAGCAGTTTGAATGAGACATTTCTTTTCATCTTGCTGATTAATGTATTTATTTTAATAATAAACAGAAATTTCTGTTTTTTAAAAGCATGTTAGTCAGGGTTAGAAATTAGCGGTCGTTAGTCGCCAAATGCAACTAAATTATTGCATTTGACGACCACAAAATCATACCTTGTCGTCAAATTTGACGCCTAGCTTTTTTTTTTTTTTTTTTTTTTACAGATGCCGCGGACGGGTTATAACACGTAAATTACGCTAAAAATTAGAGTTGGGACACAAAAAAAAGTTCTTACGCGTCTCATGATACACGTAATTTTTACACGCGTAAATTCTTCGAAGAATTGCGAAATGATTTTGTCAAATGATCCGAAAAAACAGCGAATTTCGCCGTAGGATCGCGAAAAAAATGCAAACTTCGTCGAAGAACCGCGAAAAAATGGCGAATTTCGTCGAAGGATCAGAAAAAATAGCGAATTTCGTCGAAGGATCGGAAAAAATGGCGAATTTTGTCGAATGATCTTAAAAAAAACGCGAAATTAATTAATAAAAGATCGGGGAAAATGGCTAATTTCATTGACAGATCACGAAAAAAGTACAAATTTAGTCAAAGGGTCGTGAAAAAACGTGAATTTCCTCAAAAGGCCGTAAAAAAACACGAGTTTCAGTGAACAATCGCGAAAAATGCGCATTTCGTCAAAGAGCCACAGATAAAATGCAAATTTTGTCAAAGGTTCACGGAAAAAGCTCCAATTTCGTCAAAGGGCCACGAAAAAACGTGAATTTCACCAAAGGATCGCAGGAAAAAAACCGCCAATTTCAACAAAGGTTCACGAAAAAAAAACATGAATTTTGTGAAATAGTCTCAGAAAAGATGCAGCATTCCTTTAGAAAACAGCAGACACGCAAAGTTCTATATGCTTGTTAATATAGGCATAGTTTTTAATCTGAAACAATATACTGAACTAACTTTTGAAAAATCAGGTTAACCCGAACCAAATTTGCAGGAATTTACACTCAGCCTAAAATTGCAAATTAATCCGACCTGCAACAACAACAAAAATAGTGCTGAGAGAGGAATCCCCTCCCCCCTCCCCAGATAAAATGTACAGCCCCCTCGCCCTTAACACATTAAGATAATTACAATATTATTGTTAACATGGGTTTGAAAAGTAATGAGAAAATATGATATAACATAAATTTGCAACCATGAAATGCAGTTTGGCACCTAGAAAAAAAAAAAATGCATGCGTCATTTGATGCCTTACGTAGAATTCCCAATTTCTAACCCTGATGTTAGTGCTTGGCTTTGATGTTATTATTTATCACTTTTTATTTATAATAACTGAAAATTATTAATAACTTGTTTCTCCCATTAGATTAAAATACATACCTGTTTCTGCAGACCAATAGAATGAAGTTTTCTGTAAAGTATCATGCCAGACTGTTATTTATGTATTTTATTTCTGATATGTAGTATATCATTATATTCAATAATAAATTTGTTATGTGATAATATTTTTAATAGAGAACAATATTTTGCTGTTTTATTTCTGTAACTTGTATTTTCAAATAAAGGAAGTTTATTAAAAATTTTCTGTTATCATTTGACTATAATTTTATTATAAATGATCTTTTCATGTATCTACTTGTGTTGTTTAAATAACAGAATGTATATTAAAAAATAAGAAAATACTCAAAGCATTTTTTAATTTAAAAAAGAGTTATAAAGAGAGTTTATTTAAATTTTATTATGTATATAATGCTTCATAACAATGCCTTTTTAATAAACAAGGAAAATATTAAAACAGTATTTAAAACATTCTCTTAAAAAAAAAAATAAACATTTGGAATTAAAATAAATGTAATTTTTAAAAGTATTTCTTTAAAAGAAAGTCTATATCATAAATTTAAAAAATCAAATTTTCACTTTTTAATGTTTCATGATATGTTACTTATTTAATATCATTATGAATCCATTCAAGTCAAAAATAAACTTGAATTATCAGTAGAAATTGTTTTATAAAGCCATTATTTTTAAATTAGTCTTTAAAAATAATAATAAAGGTTTTTATTCATTCTTCAAACATGAAGGGTTTTCTTCATTCCAGAGTCAGTTTATTATCCCATTTATATATATAATTATAAATCAAATACTTAAAATGAAAGATTGTTTGAAAACAAATAGTTGACAATGAGCAACAAATTAAAAAGAAACAGTTGATCATGAGCAGAATGACTGCAAATTTATATGTCTGAATTAGGGTTGAGAGCGTTCAGGAAACAAAAGAGTGTATAATGTTGTTGAAATGCGATATGTAAGTTTTAATTGGCCTTTTCGGTCTATTTATTAGATATATTCAACAAATACCTCTTTTAATGCAAGCACTGTATTTTATTATTTGTAGTGAAAGTGATATTATTTTCAACATACAATTGGAGTTTCACCATAATATGCTGAAGCATGTTTGGGTACAATTGCTAGTTTGTTAAATCAATAAAGAATTGTCATGTTTACCTCAAACTTTTCTGCCATTATTAGCGTTAAAACTAACACCAATATGCTTAAAATTGTCAGATATGTTATGTTGATACATATTTTTATTTTATCAAGAAAACTGGGTGAAAAAGAAGATTGTAACAGCACCTAGGCACCTAGAACATGCATGGTGAAGTGATATGTTAACTATATCTAGAATAATCACTACATTAATTTAAAACTCAGCGGATTACTATTTGCTTAAATAAACACCTCCATGAGATTAATAGCCATAACAAACTGCCATAATGAAAATCACAATCAACCATAATATATTTAGCATGTATGTGTTTTAAAACACAGCATTTTCAGAGGGGGGGGGGGGGGGAAGAAATAGCAATGAAATATGTACACACTGAAATCCCCCCCCCCTCCCTTTGTTGCACTAATGCTTATATAAATCTACAATTTTTGACAGACTTTCATGAAACTTGATATACACATATGTTTTAGAACCAAAACAAAATTGTCAACTTCAAAAAAATTAAATTTTCTAATGCAATATTTCCTTTCCTGTTGCATAAAAAGAGTTATGTATGGATAATATTTTTATTAGCCAATAAAATATCAAACTTGCTCTGTTTTCACATACAAAATTAGCGTCATTCAGAGCAGATGATGCACATTTTCATATATAAAATTTAAAACCTTTACTATAAGTATGTTAAAATGATGTAGTATCCTCATTCAAATATATTTAGAATTAAAACATCTTTGAAAATAAACATATCAATTTAAAGGGACAAAAATGACTGCACATAACATCTATTTCAATAAGACGCTTTTAGTGTGACGTCAAAATGACTCCAACTAAAAAGTGTTGCTATATTTATTTTGTTTGTATACTACTACACCTACACCTATATCTTATAGCTAGGTGTTTTAATACTGCAATGGTACTATTTTATATGATTTGTATTAATAAATAGAAAGTCTGTTCTTGCTCTTTTCAAACAAAACTTTCTGACTGATGCAGGGACCGATTTACAAGTCCTGGGCACAGATGTTTATGGGGGGGGGGGGGGGGGGGCTTGCAACGGTGCTTACAGTGGTTTTGAGTAAAAAAAATATATATATAACTAATAGCGGTAATTATTAAGATAACCACTACTGACTTTAATAATTTAGAGATATTTAATAATTTTTTTTATAAATTTTCTTCTTAATTTTTTAGCAATAAAAGTTTTCAAAAAACAACAGCTTCATAATCAATCTTTCGTGTTCTATCTCGCTAGTGATTTTTCGAAATTGGTTCCGAAAGTGAAAGAATCTTAATAAAAAAACCTGTAAACAAAACCAAAAAGTAAAAAACGGCCTTTGCATTGATTGACCTCAACTATCCAATGGAAAAAAAAAAAATATTTTAAAAATAATGAAATGGAAGCGAGATATATATATATATATAAATTTAGAATTAATATTAGCGAGAGAGTGTTTTTGCGCAAGTGAAGTACCGTATATACTCGTGTATAAGTCGACCCCCCCCCCCCCCAATTGTTACGCAAAATTTTGAAAAAAATTTAATTTTCAATATGTATAAGTCGAACCACATTTCAGATAGTATGTTGAAAAATGATTTGTAATAGGAGATTAAATTCTTTTTTTTTTAAATGCTGCATTAGCAACGATATGGACGGATCAGAAGATTTTTTTTCAGATTCCTATGAGTCGTTGATAAGCATGGAATCCGAATCTGAGGATATGTATAATGAAATATCGGATTCCCAATTACCTGAGCTGTATGAATATTCAGATTATGAACAATAACTTACATTTTCATAAGTTTCATTGAAAAATTTTAATTTTTTAATGAAAACAATAAAGGTTTTTAGATTCATGATTCCAAGATATGTATTATTTTCTGTCTTTAAATATCCTGAATATCGGCAATTGGGTATTTATTTATTTTATTTATTTTTTTTACTAACTCGTGTATAAGTCAACCCCCCATTTTCAACTCCCAAATTTTGTCTAAAATTCTTCGACTTACACACGAGTATATACGGTAGTTATTTTTAAATGAAAAAAATAAACAGGTTTTTCCATATTTTGTGTTTTAATCGTGAAAACTTCCAGATTTTGGTCAATAATTGAAAAATCTTCAGTAGCATTTGGGGAGGGGGAGGGGGGGGCTGGACCTGTGCCCCGAATGTCCTGCTGTAAATCAGGCACTGGATTGATGTCACGACTAAAAGCATCTAGAAAATAGCATTTTTATGTAATCATTGAGGATTTAATTTTCATGAATGAAAATGCCAGTTTCCATTTAAAAGTAATGTTTTATCATCAGAAGAGGCCACTTCCGCTTCTGAAATTAACGTGCATTATCTATAAAGTAGAAACTTTATTTTCAAGCCATGAGAAATAGAATTCTACTAAATGTCATGTCATTTGGTTTCATTTTCTTTTTTTCAATATTGTTAGGGAAATGGTATATTTTTCTGTTAGCATCAAAGAAAATCTGCATTCTTACTTATAAAACTGGGGATTTTACTATATTTGCATCAAAGTAATGTAATTTTTTCCGGATTTTGTCATTGTAATGATTTATAGCCCAGGAGGCATCATCACATTTTGGAAACCAATTTTAGTGTCAACGATTCTGATATATGATAGATTAGATGTAGAAGCACCGCACACTCTGCTGCAATGTGAAATGAATGGTAACCTGATTACTGATTATGTCTTCAAGACTGGGTAACATCTAATCAGGTTGCCATTCATTACAGGGCATCTCTCACTCCAATCCGAAGTTGTATTTTTGTCCATAACTTTACTAGTAGTGAAGATACTTTAAGAATATTCTTACAATTCATACAAAGATGAGTTCGTTGCGAATTTTGTTAAAATATCTTCACTACTGTTAAAGTTTTGAACGAAAACGTGACTTTGGATTGGAGTGAGATGTCCTGTAATTTTGACTAAATAAATATATTTCTGACCCTAGTTTCCTATAGAGTAATTGACTGTTACAGTACTGTACCAACCCTTAAAGTTTGTACCATGAATTCAGGATCACCCTGTTTGCTCTTGAACCCCAGACTATCCATGTCTTGGGGCATCATCGGATGCTCTTGTTATATCTTGTAAGCTGCTATTTTTTGTAGCTCCATTCAGCAGTCGAAGAATCGCCTTTCATCTTCGAAGCAGTCGCCTTTTCAATTTTACTCCTCCATATACATTTCCTCAGGAGTCGAAAAAATATTGCTTGCGTATATTATTCAAATTGACTAATACACAGCAGACAATATTTATTCAACTGTGCCACTTTCAATCAGAAAAAGGCAAGCATCAGATGTAGGCTTCAAAGGATGGCTTCTGGGAATGCCACAGGCTTGCACTCAAAATCTGGGATGTGGAGTCTTCTCGCTTGGAGGTCAAAAATGACAAGCTAGGTCAGACTTCTGTCAGCGTGGTATCTGTGAAATAGAAACTGCACACCTGGGTGAACCCAAAGCCTTTAATCACATCGACCGGTTGTCCGGGAGAGACAACAAAACTGACTCAAAAAAAAAAAAAAAAAAAAAAAAGATTAATAATAAATATTTTCAATTAAAAAAAAAATATTGAATTACAATTAAATAATAATTAAATGATTCACATTCAATAAATAACAATTCACAATGTTTGATATGCAGTTTGCAATAAAAATCCTTTACATCTTTTTTGCAGAATAAAAAAAAAAACATTTTTTGCATACTAATACTAAGTATGCATTATTTAAAAAAAAAAAAAGCTGTTTTCATAGTTATTTTACCCCATCTGATTTTATATCAAAAGTAAAAGCATGAAATGCTAGTAAAATTGCTATAATTTAAGTACATAAAGTAGAACTGATTATGAGTAAAAAATCTCTCCAGGACTGAAGTCTTGAACCCATGAAGCGAATGTTGTCTCATCGGTTCAAATAGCCAATTTTGTCTGGATTTTCTAATGAATCCTTTGTTTTTATCAAAAAATGGAAAACACTATTTGATTTCATGGTTTTTAAAGAATAAACTCAGCAAATTTTATATGTTTTCAATTAAAAGTGAATCAGAAATGTGTCAGAAAGGGTACTTCTCTATTATCCCGTCGACTACTTTTCATAACAAAAACTATCGCCAAACTGTAACGCCAAATAAATGAGAGAACGTTGCTATTGGAATATCAAAATAAATAAATAAAATATAAGAATTTAAGGACACAATTGTTATTTTAATTAATGAAATAACTAATAAATCAGTAAAACATAATGAAAAATACACGCAAATGTCGAATTAAAAACCACTTGATGACATAACAAACACGTATAATGCTTCTGACATCAAGTAAATGGGACTGCATTTTTGGCATTTAATCTTACAGTTTGGCGATAGTTTTTTGTTATGAAAAGTGGTCGACAGGACAACAGAGAAGTACCTCAGAAAGTAATCTGACTTAATCTAAACTTAAGAATATAGCCTTAAACACTTTTTTTTTTTTTTTTTTAATTCAAGAATAAACAAATTATTTTCTATCTTTGAATACATTTAGCATTGATAAACTGCAAAATTACTTTAGTGAAAAATTAATATTTACATGCATAAGTCATGCACATCATTCAGATTACATTTTTTAAGCTTTGAAATTATTAAAAAAAAAAAAAAAAAAAAAAAAAAAAAAAAAAAAAAAAGACATGTTAATCAATAAACTTGTAGAATTGTTAATATTCCATTATACATTCAGAGGTATGCTTGGGAAATAATTAGGTATGTTAAAGGACCCTTTACCAAAGTTTTCACATTAAAACAACTCTTTTCGCAAAATTCATGAAACTTTTCACAAAACATTTCCATCTCCAAACTGAAACTTTCATAAATTTAATCATTTTAAAGTGAAATCTGACCTACCACAAAACACTGACATTGTTTCATTTCATAAAAGGTAGAAAATACCAAATATTACCCCTCCATTCTTCTTGGATCAAATATCAGTATATTTCCCTGAATTTAGCAGTAGAAAATTAATTTTTTCTAATCACTGTATCAGAATATGAAAATAACAACCGTGTCGAATGTTAACACAAGTAACCTACAAATTATATTACTATTATCCTTTAGAGCAAATCATAAATTATAATTTATTTTTCATTCTATTTAAAAAATCTTTTAACTAATTTTACAATATGTTAAAAAAATAAAAATAATTTATTTTGACCACGTAATAAACCTTTCAGCAAGCAAGCTATAATGTTTGATACGAGTATTTCTGAAGCATAAAAGACAAGCTGTTTCAAATGTTTTGTATTTCATAATAGCAACAACATATTAGGAAGGCGATTATGCATAACAGAAATTAATATATATATATAGCAATAATTTCGGCATAATATCAGAAAAAAATATAAGAAAAATTACGTTTGAGGGAAAATTTAAGAAGACATGCTTACTGAAAGGTTGCATTTGCAGCTTGAAAAGAAACAAATCACAAAATATATTTATATTTTGCAGTCATTGTAAGCAAAAGTACACTTACCTTTCCTATCACTAAGCGTATTCCACATTCTTGTTTGATATAAACGTCGAACACCCAGTCACACTGAAAGATAGTATATGCTTTTAAACTTTTGTAAGATTTGAATTCATCGAAAGTGTAAGCGCTAATCCCGTACACTAAATAAAACTTCTAATTTAGAGGAAAATTCATTAATCGATAATACATACAGATGTATACAGTTAATCAGCATACTTTTCTCTTGATACCATGCCTTGTTCTGGCCGTTTAACGAATTAAAATATTCGGAAAACATATTTTTTTTAACACGTTCAGGAATTTCAGATTGAAAATAATGGCGATGCTGTGGACTGCTTGACCTCCAAGCGGTTACCAAGCTGTTGCCAGATACCGTTGCTATGCTGCAAAACAGCTGATTGAAACTGCCCTATAAGTTTGACATTACCACCATACTCCCTACGGCAAGAAAAAAATTTCATGGACCTATGAAGTATATACAAATAGCATATTCCTACGGTCATATCATATTCAGTAAATAAAAGAACCTAGTAAATAAAGCACACATCTACCCCCCCCCCCCCCCGCCTGTGATAATGCAACCGAATGAGCTCCTATGCGCATGTGCATTGCATCTGCCCAAAAGCACCGTCGAAAGTCGACGTTAAAAAAGTTTTAAAATGTTTAAATTAACAGTTTTAAAATGTCCTCTTTAATCATTGCTCGTTTCAAATCCATATCTTCTAAAACGCATCCATTGTTTTAAGCTAATCAATTTTTATGTAAAGATGAAATTTTTTTACAGTAATAAATCAATCTGCCGATGAGGAAAAATTTTTAATGTTTTCAAGTGTAATTTATTTGTATTTTTTCTTCGGTTCCTTTACATAATCAGGATGATTATCCCATTTCCATCACAGTCGGGGATATTTTCCCTCTTATACAGTTGGCAAATGTAATAAAATATAAAAATACAATTCCTAGCATATTCTGATATCTGATGGAACATATACATCAACGAATTCAACATATCAATTTTATGTTATTCATAAACTAAAAAAGAAAAATTTTGACAGATTTTCGTTTAGCGCCAAAATGCTCTATCTTATGGATAATCTGATCTTATGATTTATCACTGTTTTTATTATTATTATTATTATTCAATTTTTATGATGGTTTGGAAATTCTATTTTCAATTGTGGCAACTTTCCCAGGGGCTATTTTACATTATTGAAGCAAACTGGTGGTCATTGATAAGATAGAATTGATAAACTTTTCATGCTTGAAAATTATTTAAAAAGTCGTTAAATTAAGCGTCAGTTTTCAAATAAATTTCAATCGAAAGCAAATTTTTTTTTTCTAATTGATGATGTAAGAATTGAAATTGTAAAATGTAGTAAAAGATAGAAAATTGTAGTATTTAGAAGTGATGTAACCGCGATGAAAGCTTAAGCGATTGTGCCGTTTGTTGTCACAGCCGTTGTACATTTCTAAAAATTGCCACTGAATTCTAATTGAAATTTCTAAAAATATTGGCTGGCGTCCAAAAGTTGAAAACCATTTTTTGACATCGAAAGAGAAATTCACAGTGAAAGAAATAGGACTTTGCGCTAATAAGGAACTGTTAAATGAACTTATAATAAACCTACCAAAATAATTCCTATGAAATATTAGTCTTACATTGTTTATTCTAGCTAAAAATACAATAATTATTTCAAGATTTTTTTTCTACCATAACAGTATTTTTAATAATTTTAAATTTCCTGAAATCGTTTACTTTTGTGATTTTTTTATTAAAAAAGTAAATCTTCTAACCTATAATTTTAAAAAAAAGTAATTGGTAACATCTAATCAAGTTATGCAATTAAGATGAAGAAATCAATGACGATTCCAATTCTAATTTTTATAATTATGAGTGGGAAAAATCAGTTAAATTTACGTCATGTTGACACAATCATAATCATATACATTTTTCTCTTTAGTTTTATCAATGTTAAAATGCATTTCAAGGTAAGCATAACGTCATTTTCCCCGGCGCAAACTTTTCACACGTACTTTATAGATCAATTTCAACCACGTGATCACCAGCCCACCAAAAGTTATCAACCAATCATAATCGTGGATTTGTAGCCTGTATTACGAGCCAACCAATCACAATCCACCATCTTTGGCGGGCAAACAAAAAACAAATCTAGTTGCTAAGGTGGTTGCTAGGGTGTGACGTCGTTGAAACTGATCTACATACGTTACTTTAATGCTTAAACACCATGCATACAAATAAAAATATATTTTGCATTTAATTGGAATGAAAAAATGGCATCAACAAAGTTATAATGCATAATGATAAAATAAACCCAATGGACAATATTCCCGTGACGTCACAATAAATATGAATTTTTATTCGCTTTTAAAACACGTGGATAAATATTTTTACGGAAACTTATCTTATAATTCGGCCAAAAAGCCGCGTGCTTTTAATATTCATTATTTCTCTTTAATCCTCGCAACCACAGAGTTCAGAGAATAAACTCAATGCCTCCCAATCTCCCAATAGTGGGCGTTATCCGATTATGACGTCATTAGCAGAAGTAAAAGTTTAATTGAAAATTACGGCTTATTAATTAAATTTTCGAACAAAAGAATGCACGATAACAAATCTGTGTCTAAATATCTTTCATTTAAAAAAAGGAATGATGTAATTTGATGCAGTAGTTTGTTCTCACGGATTGTCGAAAGAAATCGCTTAGCGTTTTAAATATATAGATTTTTAAAAAAATCTGTCCTATTTCTTATTTTGTAGTAAGGCGGACCTACGTTATATACGGTCGACGTTTAAAACGTCACATGATGTGGATCATTTTTACACAACGATTGGTGCAAAGCGGTGCGCCCACCGTTTTGCACCAATCGCCGTGCACAAATGATACACTCCATGTGACGTTTTAAACGTCATGCACAATCCGTGTATAACGTAGGTCGCGAGTTAGGAAAATAAAAATAAAATTGGAATTTTAAATATTTCTTTGCACATATTTTTAACAAAAAACTGATAATTTAACAAAAATATTTCATGATGTTAAATTTTATTTATTCTTTTCGTTTTATATTTTATTTATTTTATGAAAAAATTTCGGATAAATTGTAAAATTTTTAATGGACCCTATTCTCCGTTTGGGTTCGAGGCTGCGATTTCCGAAATGTTTCCCCAAAGCACGTGACTCAACAACACGAAAATCTGGTCCGTTGAGGTTCTATGGCATGCATGTTTGAGTTGTAAACTAGTCGTTGCATAATTAAGGACTGCAATATCGGCAATGTTTCCCCAAAGCACGTGATTTTGACGTCAGTGGGAATAGGGTTCTTACATAGTTCTTAAAAATCCAATAAAATAAAAAAATGTGCAGTTTTTTTCGATTCTAGTTATCCATAAAATCTTTAAATAATCTTGATTCTTAATGAGTAAATATTTCAATTACTAAATTTTAAATTATTATTAAATTGGTAAAAAATCTCAAAAACATTTAACATCATAAAATATTGTTATAAAATATTCAACAATATATATAAAATATATTGTTAAACTATCAGTTTTTTGTTAAAATGTGTACAAAAAATGTTTAAAATTCCAATTTTCTTTTTCTTTTCGTTGTAGTTTTAGCTTTAATGTAAAAGATCCCAATAATTAGCAAGCTTTTAATTGAAGTGCAAAAAAAAAAAAAAAAAAAAAAAAAAAAAAAAAAAAAAAAAAAAAAACATCGATACAAACAATCAAAATCGTATAAAATATCGATATAAACAAATCGTATCGTTTCTCTGCGACGCACTTCTCTTTTGTACTCCTTCCGCAGCAGAGGAAGTGGCGCTAACAAATTTAACACTATCTGATTGGGCTTATTATTTAATGGCTTTGTTTCAGAATAATAAAAACATATATAAAATGTTTTCTTTGGTGATATTGATTTTTGTGCAATTAATAAGTGATATTAAAACATTTAAAACTATGAAATTAATATATTTTGAACACTCCTTCTAATATTATGCGAGGCTTCCATATTTTCTTTCTTTATTTTTTTTAGTTTCAATTTAATTTTGGCAAAGTTATGGAATATCACACGTAAACCAACAAATGCTGAATTATTTACATTGTTTTAAGAGCAAACCAGTTAATCTTTTGTAACTGAGTCGCACGCAGATTAAAAAATATCCATTCTTGAAACTTACTTTAAAATCCGTAAAACATCAGTAAATTGAGATTCGCTTTTCAAACAAATAACACTGAGTACATTTATTTTATTCGACCGCATAAAAACTGAATGTGCTATGTTTAGAAGTAAATGTTTTTACTTTATAAAGATCAAATAAGTTAATCTTTCGTAATTGGATTGGACACACATTTAAAAATATACATGCTTTAAAATCCATAAAAAATCAGTAAATTGAGATAAACTTTAGAATCTACATTTCAACGTGCATTTTTTTTATACTAATTGATAGTTTAAAAAATGAAATTATGCGATATTTAGTAGTTACAAAAATGCAGTACAAGCAAAATTTAATGGTTTGGTCATTGCTACCGTCAATATAATGTCGACATTACTCACGGATATCTTTTTGTTTCATAATATAGATAGATGCTATATGAAAGCAAATTTTACAAAATGTTACATTTGGTTGATTTTTTTTCATTGTCAGGAAAATCTTATATTTTTCTATTGTATGCGCAAAGAAAACGCGCATTCTCATTTATAAAGCTGAGAACTTTTACTATGATTGAGTCAAAATAACGCTATTTTTTCTAATTGATTTTTTTTATCGATTTATGGTCGAAAATGCACAAAGCTCCGTCATTGTTATTGTCGCATTATTGTATTTTAATTTATGTTAACCCGAGCAAAGCCGGGTACTTCTGCTAGTTTAATATAAAGCTTACAGAATCTGCTCTACCGGGTTGCCATACGAAGCAAAATCTCGACAAAATCGCCGGGTTGCCTAGGCACAAAATCGCTATTGTGACGTCAAAAGATACCCTGGTGCGTCTGCGACAGCTGTACCACTTGTTAGCCACACACGGCTAATTCTTTCAGTCGACAGTAAAATTCGTGTTTATGAAAAGTCACAGCCATTCATCGTTGCCACAGGTTTAATTGGAAAATGAAACATTTGAAGTTACTGAAAAAATTAATATCTCGAAAAGTATTTGTCACAAAATTGTTAGACAAACTGCGTTAGAAAAGTAAAAAATTGTATTTTTCTTGATATAAATTTCAAATCTAATGATTATGCCATTTTTCGAATATTGAATTTCAAAAATTACCAAACTTCACAATGAAGTACCATAGCGAAACCTTCACGCGTAAAAAGATATAATGTTAACGGCAATGTGTCCCGACGTGTATCGTGTATACTGGCTATAGCATGAGTAACAAATTATAGCAGACTTATTATTCTGTTAAATTATAAAAGTGAATTATGATGTCACTCACGAGTGCATGATTTTTATTTAATTCTCGAGAAATAGCATATTTTAGTCCACCTCAGTGAGGCATATCAATTTCATTATATTTGAAGTATTGTTTCTTCATTAAAATCCAACGGAAATGGTTTTTCTCCATAGACTTCATAATGTAAACCCCATAGACACCATAATGTAACACAATTATTCATTTTTTTTTAAAGCTGACCTATTCCATAATAGAGTCTACAGAGAATTGGCCTAATTTGGAACAAAGTTTTTTGGATATCTTTCGGTACTTTTCCGTTATACCAACATCATGCCAAAATGTATGCTAATGCGCCATTTATTACAACCCTGAATGTACAAATAATTCTTATTTCAAACCGTGCGAAGCGCTGTGACTCGCTATTTATTCAACAAGAATCTCTCTCTCTCTTTTTTTTTTTTTTTTTTAATTATTATTTAATCGTAAGCATGAAAAACATTTTAATTTACTATTTTTTGAATCGTAAATACTTTTTATTAAGTTAGAACTTACATTTTTAGCTGATTCAAAAAGGAAATGTTTATTAACCTTGCGGAATGGATTTTGGCATGACTTGCACTGTTAGTTATATAATTTATCAAAGATGGTTTTAGTATCTCACATATTGTTCTACTTTGCTAAGTTATAGAATTATGGGGGAAAGTTTTATAATCAGATGAACCCGGTTATGAAAGCTTAGCCTTTTAAAAATATTAAGCCGAATGGATTTTGACGGAATCTTCACTGTTAATTAGATGAGTTTTCAAGGATGGTTATAGTATAGTATATGGTTTTATCGTTCTTTACCAAATCCTACTGTACATCATCAACTAAAAGAGTTTGTCCTTAACAACCCAAATTTTGTCTGACACTTTAAAAATGTAATAACGCAATGCCGTTCGTATCGTTTTCAGAAATGCAGAAGGACATTCCAAGTAAAGGTCCATATGGTTTTAAAACACGAGGTCAAGTTCAAGGTAAATATTTCGTTTGATTAAAGGTGCGTTAAGAGAAATTGACCAGCGTAGCGGGCGTAGCTTGCTAGTTCCATACATAAAGGAAGGCACCCTTTATACATAGCTATACAAATGGTTGTTACTAACGATATTCAAAATCAAATTCTCTCTCTTTATTATGCCGATACTTGGATTTCTCAAACATTGACCTCAACTGGGCCTAATTAAGACTAATCTCTGAGTCAACAGTTTTTCACTTGGAACAGCGTTCAAAATATTTTAACAAGAGTTAAAGCTATTGCAGGAAAGACTCCAAAATACTAAGTTTAAAATGTTTAAAGTAACGGGATAACGATGGGTATTTTTTTTAAGCAGTGTTGGTAGTTTAGGAGGGGATGTTTTTGTTAACGGTGTTGATCGGGAAAGCTGTTTAAAGGGGTAGTATGGAGTAATTTATATATTACTACACTGTAAAAAAAAATTCTCAGGTTACTAAAAATTTTTTAGTATATTTGTATTCCACAGATTTTTTTAGTAACCGGTACTAAAAATCGGTACTAAAAGACTAAAAAAATTTTTGTATTCTTACTTACTAACTATAAAATCTGTAAGAATTACTAGAAAACAGCTAGCAATGATTCCGATTTTTAGTACCGGTTACTAAAAAAATCTGTGGAATACAAATATACTAAAAATTTTTTAGTAATTTCCAAAGATCCAGTTAGAAAAACTAAACTTTTTTTAGTAGATCGACCCATTTTTTTTACAGTGTAGCCGATCCCGCGCAGAGTGTCTGCACTCTAGTGTCTACTCTTTTAAATACTATATGCATATTAGAATACACGAATTTCAGCATTATATGTGTAAATATCATACATAAAAACTTCTCCACTTAGGACTGGGTTCTTTGAAATAAAATATATATACACGTCATAAGATATGGACACCATTTAGAAATATGAAAACAGAGGCATTTTTTCAGCATCGTGTATATAAAAACCTTTGCATGCACACAATAGTTGCTGGATACTCTTTCAAATTAAAAAGTGTATACATATTACATTGAAAATATCTACACCATTCACAATTAGGAAATATATATATATATATATATATATATATATATATATATATTTTTTTTTTTTTTTTTTTCTGCATCGAAAACGTTTTGACTTCAATTCAATTGACAAATTGTTTGTCAGTGTTGGCCATTGGTGTTGGCTCGTCTTTTAAGCTTTTGAGGTGTCACCGTTAAAAAAATCAATGTTACTGAAAAGTTGCTGCACTGAATCTTGTATATCTGGATAGCAAATTGAGGGCAACTTAATAGTTTCCCCACTTTGACATTCGCCAACCTGTAACAGCCAACTTGCTAACTCTCTCTCTGTTTGAAGAGCACGTATATTTTCTGTAAATTGCATAATGTAAAATCTTCTCTTCTTTGTGCAGCTTGAAACTGTTGATGATCTTGAACCTCTAAATATGACAGGTAGGACTGACTTGACGGAAATCTCCACCCAATAAGATTATTTTATTCATTTATTATTATTTGTTATTATTTATTTGTTATTACTCAATCTATATTATAAATAACAAATATGTGCATCCGTAACATTGACGTCATAACATTGCGGACAGCAATGAGGTTAAAAGTGCATAAGGTACAACAATGGAGTTAATGCTTTAATTAATAACAAAATGGCGCGTTTTTTGGTTTGATTTCGCACTTTATTTTCTTTCCGTTTTAGAAAGTAGCTGGTTTTTTAAAATAAATAACAAAAACTACCGGCTAATTTTTACAAAAATTGTGTTTTCGGATGCAAAAAAAATTTTACATATGTGTGGTGATTTTTAAATCAATACCTCAAATATTTTTTTTAATATTCGCAAATTAGTGAAAACAAATTTCTCGTTGCCATCGGCAATTGATAAATAATTGCGATTTTTGTGCCACGTACGATAGCGTAATATATATATAGACATTATAGTATAGATACAAAATACCAGTTACCAACCCATCTGTAGATTTTTTAAAGAAAAGATTCTTTCTTGGTTTTCTTCTTTATTGTCACAAACACATAAAAAAAACATGAACTTGACAAAACACAAAAACTTTACAGTTGACATCCACAAATATATACAATGGAACTTCTGGTTTCACATTCTATTAACTAATGCAAAAATATTCTTAGAAATAAACCTATTTCAAATTACTTTCATCTAACATGAAAGCCTTAAATTAAATTATAAATTATTAAGTTCCCAGTCAACATAATACTGGGGAAATACAGTACAATAGAATAAAACAAGGATAATCCATGCCCTGCAAGCACCTTCCACCATCCAACTCAACAGACTGACTGATGTGAGAATTCTGAATCAAAATTGTTCTTAGAATTACATAGTGGCGCCATCTGTTGTCAAACAGAGCAACTATTAACTGTACTGAACATACTCCCACCCATCAAGAAGTTATTCTTGATGCAAAGGAAGTAAACAAAGTTTTGCAATTGGTCTCTTAAAGACACCCCTAGAAGTTTTAACAGTCACTACACGGACTATTCCATCCTTACCTGGATGAATTTCAATAATTTTGCCCAATGGCCAAACAGACGGAGTAACATTATCCTCTTTCAAAATTACTATATCATTCACTTTAAAATTTTCAGTATGCACTCTCCATTTTTTTCTATTTTGTAAAGAACTCAAATAATCAATACTCCACCTTCTCCAAAAACATAATTTTAATTTTTGCACAATATCCCAACGAGACCGTAACGACAAATTTTCCTCATTTAAAGGTTCAGCTGGGGAAGTAATAACATCACCAATTAAAAAATGAGATGGAGTCAATATATTTATACTGTCTGAATTGTTATCACTATCAATTGCTACTAATGGTCTGGAATTTAAGATAGATTCAATTTGAGTCAAATATGTATAAAGTTCTTCAAATGTTAAATCAGTACTTCCAATTACACGTTTCATATGAAATTTTACCGAACGAACAGCGGCTTCCCAAAGTCCACCAAAATGCGGACTCACTGGAGGAATCATATGCCACTCAATATTTCTTTGAGACAGAAAATAACAAATTTCTTCATTTATTTCAATTGAACAAATAAATTTATATAAATCTGAGAGTTGCCTTTTAGCACTTACAAATGTTGTGGCATTATCACTATAAATATGCTGAGGAGCTCCTCTTCTAGAGCAAAATCTATTTAATGAAGCAATAAATGCCTCAGAGGTTAAATCACTTACCAGCTCCAAATGTAGAGCTTTAGTTGCAAAACAAACAAATAAAGCAATATAGCATTTGTTAGTTTTAGCTCCTCTACCTCGATATTTCAAAATATTAATAGGCCCTGCATAATCGATTCCGCATGCAGAAAATGGCCTGTTAGGAGTAACTCTGTTAAGAGGAAGATCTCCCATTAACTGTTTGGAAGAGGCTGCTCTATACCTACAGCAAGTAACACATTTATGAATACAATTTTTAATTATCCTTTTGGCACGTATTATCCAATAACTCTGTCTAATGATGCCCATAAGTAAATTTAACCCAGCATGAAAATGCATAACATGAAAATATTTAACAATTAATACACTTAATTTATGCTGAGTTGGCAAAATGACTGGGTGTTTTGCATTGTACTGGAGAGGTGAATTTCGCAGCCTACCTCCCACCCTTAGCAAACCGTCACTATCAATAAAAGGACAAAGTGAGAAAAGAGAACTTTTTTTAGAAACTGATCTATTTGATCGAATACAACTAATTTCATCAGCGAAATATAGCTGCTGAACATAAGAAATAATCAAATTACCTGAATGTCTTCTTTCGATTGTTGATAATGGAAGAAATTTACCTTTATTCAAAGGACTAGTGTTCATTTTGCCAACTTTCTGTTTGTAATTTTTCACAAACCTAATACAAAAAGCTAAAACATCAATAATTTTGGTAAAAGAAGAATAAATTTCAAAATATAATTCAAACAGAGAATTATTTAAAGTTATTGAAAAACAAAATTTAGAGTTCTTTTTCTCTTTATTTACAGTGTCTAAATCAGTCTTAATCTGAGGTTGAGGCCAATGTTCTTGATTCAAAGAAAGCCATTTTGGGCCATCCCACCAAAGGGAACAATTAGGAAGATCCCTGGGAGATAACCCTCTAGACGCAATGTCAGCAGGATTTTCCCTTCCTGGAACATACCTCCAACAGTCAGATGGGACTGAATCTAGAATTTCAGAAGCTCTATTGGCCACATAAGGCTTCCAACACCTAGGATGAGATGACAGCCATGAAAGTACTACCTGGGAGTCAGTCCATGCGTAGAACTTAATAACGAACGTATTCAAAATAGTCACAAGTGTAGAATATAGTCTGGAAAGTAGTAAAGCACCATTGAGCTCAAGCCTAGGAATATAAACTGGTTTAAGTGGCGCTACCTTGCTTTTTGCAACCAATAGGGTCACCTTTGACTTTATTTCACCAGGTTGTACTACATATATCACTGCAGCATATGCCGATTCTGAAGCATCGCTAAATCCATGCAATATGATCTCTTTACTGGAAACTTGGATCCATCGGGGAATTCGAATAGAACAAACTTGTTCAAATTCCAATTTGTTTGGAAAATTTCAGGAAGCGCAGTATCCCAATCTAACTTCATTAACCACAATTGTTGGTAAAACATTTTTATAGAGACAGTGCATGGTGCCAAAAATCCTAACGGATCAAATAATTTGGCAGATTGTGAAAGAAATTTTCTTTTAGTTATGTTATCATCAAATTGTAAATTAACGTTAAAGATAAAAATATCATTTGAAGAATCCCAGCTAAGCCCTAAGGCTTTGGAACAATCATCAGGATGGATTTCTAAATTTGTAGACTCAAGAGAATTTGAAGATAAATGAGTTAATACATCAGAAGAATTAGATCTCCACTTTCGCAAATGAAAACCTCTATTTTCTAAAGCCAGTGAAAGCTTTTCAATCACTCTAATAGCTTCTTCACTTGAGATTGAACCTGACATACAATCATCAACATAGAAGCTCTCTCGAATTATTGCAGCTATTGCAGGATCGTCTTTCTCTATGTCCTTTGCAACTTGATATAAGCAGCGAGTAGCCAAGAATGGAGCTGAAGATGTCCCATAAGTAATAGTTCGCAGCCAATATTCCTTTAAAGCTGAGTATGCTGATTCTCGCCAAACAATACGTTGTAAATCTTGATCTTCTGGAGCAATCAAAACTTGTCTATACATCTGCTGAATATCAGCAGTAAAAGCAACAGGATTTGTTCGAAATCTTATCAGAATAGTAAAAAGATTAGGTTGTGGAATTTGTCCAACAGCCAAAACAGAATTTAAAGAATTACCATTAGATGGTTTGCATGAACCATCAAACACCACACGTAACTTTGTTGAAAGAGAGTCACTTTTTATAACAGAATGATGCGGAAGGTAATATACTTTGTTGCTTGTAGGATTTGAATTTTTGTTCACAAGTGTCATATGACCAAGATCTTCATATTGCTTCATAAAATTTCAGTACTCATTTTGAAAATTTTTATCAAACTGAAATTTTCTCTCCATAGCAAACAAACGTGAGACTGCCATGGACTTAGAATCTCCTAATGACATCACATCTTTATAAATTGGTAACTTAACTTCAAATCTATTCTCTGGAGTTACCTTGTAAGTTGAGCAAAAATGTTGTTCACAAAAATTTTCTTCATCAGACAACTGTGGAATTTTAATGTTTATTTCTTCAGTTTGCCAAAATTTTTGCAATAATAGATCAACATTTAATTCGCTTGCAACACTAAGAAAATGAGATTTGATACTAGAAGAATATTTACATTTAGGTTCCAATTTTCCAGCTACCACCCAACCAAACATAGTATTTTGGGCAATTGGCTCATTCTCAGTACTCACAATTCTACCATATCTTAAAATAGTAAAGAAACAGTCAGATCCCAAAATAACATCACATTCTTGCGGTTTCATGAAATCTTCATCTGCTAAGGTAATACTTTTAAGGTACTCCAATTTTTTCGTATCAGGTAATTCAGCTGGTAACTGAGATGTTACTTTAGGCAGTATGTACGCCTGAACCTTTAAGCACTCATTAGAAAGCTTTGACCCAACTGTAAGAATCACTGAACCTCGAGTTTGTCCGGCTGATACTCCGGTAATTCCATTTAGAACAATTCTGTCATTTTTTCTTTTTAACCCTAAAGTTCTTATAACATTTTCACTTACAAAGGTACATTCTGAACCAGAATCCAGCAAAGCTCTGAAAGAATAGGCTTTATTTTCATTATTATATAACAGAACTCTAGCAGTAGGAAGAAAGGAAACACATTTGGAATTATTGAAAGAAGCACTAGAATTAATTTGTAATTCATGAGATGTTGACTCGTGTACAACTTCCCTACTTGAAAGATGGTTTTTATTCTCAGATGAATGAGGAAATAATTTAGTTTCAGTCTGAATAGTGCAAGCATTATTACCCTTACTCTCTTCATGTAAGAGTGTATTGTGTTTACTTTCACATTTAAAACATTTTAAATGAGAATTGGGACATTCCTTAACTTTATGAGAATTTAAACACAAAAAACAACAGTTATTACGTTTAACAAAGTTTTTTCGTGCAAAAACATCCATAGATTTAAATTTCATACATTTGTACAGTGGATGCATTCCTTGACACTTTAAGCACACCTTTGATTGTTTATTATTTGAAGTGTACTTAGAACCAACAAAATTTGAGCTTTTGGAATGTTTAATATCACTTTCATTGTTAGAGATGAGCTCTAAAAAAGAACATCTTACACTTAAAAAATCAAAAAATTCTTTCAAAGTGGGAAATTTATTTTCTGTACTTTCAATGGACCAAAGTCTTCGACTTTCAGGATCAAGTTTTTGGAATAACAAATATATTAACCATGGATCTCTATTTGTAGCTTCATCACCAACAGCTTTCAAACCCCTAATAACTTCATCACTAGTATTAAGCAAATTTCTTATATTTATGCTATTAGGTTGAAGAACTGATTTCTGGTCTAAAAATAATTTAATCAAAGAATTGACAATCTGTTTCTTTTTATCATACCGGTCTAACAATTTTTCCCAAGCTTCTTGGTACGATTCATTAGAAAGGGAAATGTGCTTAATTAATGAAGCTGGTTCTTCAGAAAGTAACCCTTTTAAATACTGAAATTTCTGAATACCACTCAAAGCTACTTGGGAATGGACAGTGGAAACAAACATATCCTTAAAATTTGTCCATTCTGAAAATTTTCCAGAAAATACTGGAATATTTAATTTGGGTAATCTAATATTACATTGATTTGGAACAACAACAGAAGGACCTTGAACAGGATTTTGTGTTACAGTATTAATAACTTCTGAAGAATTCAAAGAATCTAGTTTGTTTTGATATTTAGTTTTTAACTGAAAATACCTTTCTTCAAAATCTGATAATTCTGAATCATCATCATTCAAATTAGAATCTAATCTTAAGAACTCTTTAAGTAAATCATCTAATCTTTGTAATCTAATCAAAATTTCATTCTTTGTATTCACATTATCAAAACTATTCTCTAATCTAGTTACAGAGCCTTTAACTCTACCTCTCTCAATTTTAATTTGAACAGCTTTCTTTTCATAATCTTCCATTTTATACAATAACTTATAAGCAGAAGGATTTTCAAAATAAAATTAACTTCAAAACAAAACTAATAAAAATTACTTCAAAATCAAAAGTAATCAAAATTGCTTCAAAACAATAATAATCAAATTAAGTTCAAAAACAGAACTAAATTAAATTCAAAAACAGAACTACTATACAATATTCAATCACTTAAGAATACTGTTTCATACAAGCAATAGTGGAATGTTCTGTTCTACAATCTGCATAAACTTAAAAATAATCTTCAAATTCTTCAATGCAATATAATAATTCACTATAATAATTAAATATTCAAATTTTTCAATTAAATAAATCATAATATTCTTGAGAACAATAAATAAAAAATCATAATGTTCTTCAGAACAATTTTCTTTTCAAGAAAATCCAAGCAATATAATTCTAGAATACTTTCTTATTCTATCATTTTCAATAAACCAAAACTTAATTGTTCTCATGTTGCAAAATAATATATGCTGAATACACTTTCATATTTAACTGTATTTGCAAACCAAATTTCAGCATCAAAGAACAGTATAAACAAAGGTACTCACATCATAGATCATATCTCGCCATAGTGCCTCCAAAAAAATTCTTATGTAGATTTTTTAAAGAAAAGATTCTTTCTTGGTTTTCTTCTTTATTGTCACAAACACATAAAAAAAAAACATGAACTTGACAAAACACAAAAACTTCACAGTTGACATCCACAAATATATACAATGGAACTTCTGGTTTCACATTCTATTAACTAATGCAAAAATATTCTTAGAAATAAACCTATTTCAAACTAGGCTCTGTACCCAATCTGTCGG
The DNA here is from genome assembly GCA_963931845.1 of Maratus michaelseni. Classification (NCBI taxonomy): domain Eukaryota; kingdom Metazoa; phylum Arthropoda; class Arachnida; order Araneae; family Salticidae; genus Maratus; species Maratus michaelseni. The sequence continues at coordinate 90,122,088 of OZ007587.1, forward strand.
TTTGTTTACCCTTGAAATTATTCCCCTCTTTTCCAATATTTTAAGAGTATGTTTCAATTTTAGATTGATTAATTGGAGAATTCTCTTAAGTGAATGCACCACAGGACTAGCATCTTCTTTCAATACAATTTTATATGGCTCACCAGGAAATGTACCTAAGCCGTTAAATACATCCTTATATGAATCTAATATATTTTGCTTTTCAGCTTTTACACAATCAACCCTTTTAATTAATCCTAACTCACTACATGTTTTTAATCCTAGAATAGGTTTACACATTTTATCAACAATAATAAATTCAATAGGTATATTAACATGATTATTAACAGTACACATTAATGTCACTTTACCAACAGGTTAAATCTTAAAATTACCAAATGACAAAAGCACAGTATGAATTAATTCTACTTTCATATCTAAATTTAACATTTTAAAAATGGATAAGGGTAGGACATTTGTCTTTGCCCCTGTATCTAATTTAAAGTTAACATTAACATTATTAATATCAATATCCTTTAACCATGAATTTGATGTAGTACTTACCACACTGTTAATTTCAACTGCTTCAACAGACAGCTGACCATTTTCATTTGTAATTTCATATATTTTTTTCTCCCTATTAAATTTACAACCTACAGCAAAATGATTTGGCTTTTTGCATATTCTGCAAGTTTTTCCATATGCAGGACATTCTAACTTTTTATGTTTCCTACCACATTTCAAACAGTCATATATTTCATTTTGACTGGTCATTTTCTTTACAGTTTTAAAGTTTTTTGATTTAGCACTATTTTGTCCATTTTGTTTCTTTTGAACAATGTCCACAGTCGCACTGGAAACGTTAGGTCCATTTATTGATTTTAGATGCTGTTTACTTACTTCTGTCGTTCTCACAAACTCAGCAGCATTTTGAAGAGTCAGATCTGTTTCCCTCAGAAGTCTCTCTCGTAATCCCCCATCACGGATACCTAGGACGACTCGATCCCTTTTTAAGCTTTCTTCTTGATTTCCAAATTCACAAGGTGTAGCTAAAGTTTTCAACAAGGTGATATAATTGTCTATCGACTGACCTTCTTGTTGAACCGCCGAAAAGAACTTGTATCGTTCGAATACTACGCTTCTTCGTGGCGTGCAGTATTGTTCAAACTTAGTAATAACAGCCTCATAGGCTTCTTTTTCCGCTTCATCGAATTTAAAAGTGTTGAATATGTTGACGCCTTCATCATCCAGCAAGTTGAGAATAATCGCAATTTTATTTTTACCAGGTTTCTCACTTCTTTCAGTGGCGATCATGAAGTTTCCAAATTTTTTGCCGCCGTTTTTTCCAGTTTTCGGTGACGTTACCGCAGGTGAAATTTAACTCTCCCGGAGCTTTGAATAATTCCATCACAGTAGAGCATGCAGGTTCAATCCTTGAACATAGTTTTCTCTGACACCATATAAAAGATCGTTACTTCGTAGATCTTAAGCTCTCTATTTATTCTATTAAATAGAATCCTTATTAAATAATATTAAACTGATTTAAATGAGACATAGTAACTTTAACATCAAGCTTTATTTGCTAGGTAGACACACTACCACACACACGCTCACGCTACATCATCTTAGGATATCAACAGTTATGGTTAAGTTAGATTAGTAGTACAAAATATATACAGTTACTGTTATAGTATAAATACAGTATACAGTTATATTACATATTTACTTAATTTTTATCAGATCGACTAGAAAATGTAACTGAATATTCTTTACTGATTGTACTTTCAGAAAATTCGACTAAAAATATGCACTTTTTGATAGTTTGCAAGTAAGTATCACATCTTAATAAAATGAGAATAATTAATCATTCAAACTAAATATTAATGTCATTATCTCAAAATACACATTTTGATTATTTTATGTAGAATATTTAAGATAATGGATTCTAGAGAGTTGTGATTACCTAATTAATGAAGCAACGCGTGGGGGGAGGTTCAGGGGGGGGGGGTAGAAATTAAACCGTAAATTGAACCGGGGGAACCGTAAAATTACGTTACGGTATAATAAAAAGTTTCCAAACACTCCTGAAGTGTCTGTGCATGTAATCGTATTTCGGGATACAATGCGCGAGTTAAGTCTCCTGAAACTAGACAGTAATACAAAGATAAAAGAAAGGAACTACCTGTTGAAAATGTCAAATCATCATTTCATATCATACTACTAGGACTTCCCTCAAAGGGATTAGTCTGAGTGATATTGCTGAGAACATAGGGTTAATAATTACAATATAAAGGAAAAGAGCAAATTAAATGATAGAATTACAAAATATCATATATAAATTCATATACACTGTTAAAAAAATAGAAAAGAAGTACCGTTCATCAGATGTGTTGTCATAATTTTTTTTAACATGTGGCAAAGGATCTCATTTTCTTAAGCGCGTATTGCGCAAAACTTGAAAAAAAAAAAAAAAAAAAAAAAAAAACACCGGATCTTTTAAAACGCCAAGCTTTTTAAAGTTACGTAATTGGATTTGCAGCCAATAGATTATTCTATCAAGCGTGGCTTAACGCAAATTTAATTTCATTGTTGCACCTTTTTTGTGTGTGAATTTAAAATTTTTCTTCCTTGATTATATATCTATTATTTGTATAACTGTTTATAAAAACTCTCACACTTCAAACCACATTGATAGCATGTTTTGCTACAAACCAGATTGCAAAACTATAGTCTAAATTACTATTAAAGTATAGAAAAAATCTTTCGATGACTTCTGTAAAATAACTTTTACATTAAATCTCCATATCGGCAAAATTGAAAATTATATATATTACAAAGTTAAGCTTAACAGATACTTCTTGATTATTCTATAGGAGGCTCTGTCCCCTGCGCCTTTAATGCGCCTTTACAGCGCCAATTGCAGACTTTTCTTTTGCCTGTCTGTCTGTCTCTCCACAATCTGTCTGTTTCCCTATCCGTTTTTCTGCCCGTCTCTCTAACTGATTGTCTATCTCTCTACACGTCTCGCTACCTGTCTCTATATTTCGCTACCGGTCTCGCTACCTGTCTCTATATTCCTCTACCAGTCTCGCTACCCACCAATCTATTTCTCTAACCGTCTGTCTATCCGTCTAACTACGTGTATGTCTAGCCGTGTCTCTATCCATTTCTCTAACCGTCTGTCTATCCGTCTAACTACTTGTATGTCTAGCTGTGTCTCTATCCACTTCGCTACCCATTTGTCTATCTGTCTCTCTACCCGTCTGGCTAGACGCCTCTCTACCCATCTTCTTACCCATATCCGTATCCATCTACTGTCTCTCTACTCGTCTGTATACCCGTCTCACTATCCGTCTGTTTTTGTACACGACTCTTCACCCGTCTCGCTATCAATCTCATTACCCGTCAGTCAACTCGTCTCTGTACTCATCTCTCTACTCGTCTCCTTATCTACCACGCTACGCGTCTCACAACCTTTCTCGCTACATTCCAGTCTACCGGTGTCTCTACCCGTCTCGAGACCCATCTCGCTACCCCTCTGTCAACCCTCTTTTTACCTTTCTCTCTAGCCGTCTGTCTATTCGTTTCGCTACCCGTCAGTCTACCTATGTCGCTACTCGTCTCTCTACCCATCTCACTACCCGTCTGTCTACCCGTTTGTTTACTCGTCTTTCTACCTCTCGCCACCTCTTCCCAATATTTAAACAGTTCATTTATTATACAGAAGCCGTTTATCAGTTATTAAATGCAAACAGAAGTAATTTATCTAATAAGTGTAATCAGATGCATTTTTTTAAAATACATACATAAACCTGAATAATAATTCATCAGTTTTGTGTTCATAGTTGTTTATATCATTTGACAGTAAATCTCAACTTCTTAAACCTGAATTGTCTCAAGCTTTTTAAAAAAACCACAAGGTCTGTATAACTGCAAAGTACCCTGAGGGCTATATTAGCTACATGTTATTAAGTTTCGTTATCGCGTTTGCAGCCAATTGCTTATGTCAGAAAGCGTGGCTTAACGCCATTTTAAATTCATTACTGTAACTTTCTTTTCTTTTTTTTTTTGGGGGGGGTAGGGGGGAAGGGTTTCAAATATATACATTTAAATTAAAACTTTTGCCTCCATGCCATTAGTTTGTTTGTATTATTAACTAATACCTTGTAGACCGAGCTTCATTTGAAACAAATGTAAAAGACTTCTTCTACAGTTTTTTTGTAGGAGAAACTTTCGTAATTGGGCCCAAATCCAATCGGAGTATTTAATATCATTATTGTAACTCTTATAGAGTTAAAACAATATTGTTGCTAGCTTTACTCTTGTTTCAGACCAACCTTGCATGTGTATCTGAATGGGAAAAAGTTTCGTATCCTATGTCGGTTGGCGAAAGAAATTTTAAATGGTGCCAAAAGGTAGTTTTAGCAACTTACAAAATTTTTCAAGAGAGCGGTAAAACATGTTTTTCAAATATTTACAAACATACGTTTACAAGAGAGCGGTAAAACATGTTTTTCAAATATTTACAAACATACGTTTATTAAAGCATGTTATTGCGCCATCTTAAAAATTTAAGCACGATGGTAAAATGAAATTTTATCGCCATATTCGATATTTTAATAAGTAATGAAAACACATAAACAAACTTATATAACAAACCTAAGAGGCATTTTTGTGATAAATAATTGTTATTGTCAGGGGGTTAAATTGTAGACAATTAATAAACGGCTAGTAAAAAATAAATAGCATTTAAAATCTAAGGTACTTTTCGGTTAGCCGAGCGCCAGTGAAATGTATATATCTATATATACATATATATATATGTATACATACACACATATATGTATGTGTATATATATATGTATATATACATACATGCATATATAAATGTGTGTATGTAGAGATATATGTATATATATGTATACATAGATATATAAATTTCACTGGCGCCCGGCTAACCGAAAAGTACCAAATCTAAAAATGGAGAAGTGGTCCGTATAAAAATTAAGCGCTTGATATATGTAAATCTTTTTTTATTTTTTAATATTTCCGAATGCACAGATAAAAAGGTAAAAATCTCTTTTCCAAATGCCAAATAGAAAATATACAAAATAGAAAAATATCTGCTAAAAATATATATTTACATAATACTACATCTGCAAAAAAATAAGATTTAGAAAAAGTAAGCCAAATCCTTCAGATCCCAACAATCACATCGAAAAACTTATCACCAAAAAAGAACTCGCCAAATCTTACGGCACAGGAGATGGATTTTTCCCTCTGAATGCAGAATATTAGTTTTTTTTCTTTTACGATGGGTGATTATAACTGTTTCATTTCACATACTACATACCGTTTGATATATTGGTACTTTTATGTTATCCTGGCGCAGTTGATAAATCGCCAAATATTGTTCCTATAACATTTTCATGTTGAACTCATTTCATTTAAATATAAACCTTTCACTCATTTAATTTAAAATACATGCCTTTCATTAATCCCATTTAAAATGCTAAAAAGAGAAAAAAAAAGGGGTGAATCCAAGAGTTGACCCCTGCTTGGCGTCCGTTTGTATTGGCGTGCTAGCGCGCGCGATAGCGGACTGACTCTTGCAACCCTCATCATTTCTCATTCGTGCCAAATCGTCGATAGTTAGCCAGATGTAGCTCTTTTATTGTTGGAAAGGCTGAGCAATGATATTTTTTGTGATGACGCGTTTGTTACGTATGACGTATTTGTTACGTCATCAAATGATTATTCGACTTTTATTTGTATTTTAATGATATTTAATGATTTATTAGTTATTTAAAACATGTTTTTTTTAATACAGTTAAATAACACTTATGTCATTAAATGGTTATGTCATGATATTCATCATCTGCTTCTTTATTTAAATCTTGATTTTTTTTTTAAATTTATGTATGTGAGTGGCTACTCTTATTACTTTAGAACAGTGTGAATTAATTGATTGCAGTTTTCATGGAAGTCTCATGTTCGCGAAGCGATCATACATGCGGTATAGTGATCGCCGCATTTACAAATTTCGTGTATTTTTGTGATCTCTATACAACGAGGTTGCTGCATCCAGAGATGTTTATTTTTCGGTTTCATGTTCGCAAGGGATCATACGTGCGGTACAGTGATCGCGACATTAACGAATTTCATGTATTTTTTGGGATTCCGATACGACGAGGTTGCTGTATCCAGTGATGTTTTTTTTCGGTTTCATGTTCGCGAAGCGATCATACGTGCGGCACAGTGATCGCGGCATTAACGAATTTCGTGTATTTCGTGGGATTCCGATACGACGAGGTTGCTGTATCCAGTGATGTTTTTTTTTCGGTTTCATGTTCGCGAAGCGATCATACGTGCGGCACAGTGATCGCGGCATTAACGAATTTCGTGTATTTCGTGGGATTCCGATACGACGAGGTTGCTGTATCCAGTGATGTTTTTTTTTCGGTTTCATGTTCGCGAAGCGATCATACGTGCGGTACAGTGATGGCGGCATTAAGGAATTTCGTGTATTTTCGTTTTTTCAACTTCTCATTAATCGTTAACTTTTATGTAATATCGTGAAAACGTTGTTTTTTACTGCTCGTATTATCTTTTTTATATGTATCTTATTAAATTTGTCAAATAAAATATTTTATTTCACTCATAAATGCAGTATCTAAAAAAATCAACTCTGTAGGGTTTAATTTAATAATTCTGTATTTAAATTATGTCTTTTGTCCAAATTGTTTTGAACGAATAAAATTTTACTCTCGTATAAATGCAATCTATTTTTCAGGGACCTTTTTATTGCTAAATCCATTACTTTTCCTATGTGTAACTATTTAAAAATTAAGAATGGCAACATTTTACCACTTGCTTATTGTGGGTTACAATACGATAAATGTAAGTAAACAATTTAGAAATCGCCAATGTGGCATCATTTTTTAAAAGCGCTAAATGGTGGCTTGAGTAAGGATTAGGTCGAGATCATTGGTTCTCTTTTATTTTTCATAAATGTATTTTGATGTTATTTTGCTGTTTAAAGGTTTAGATTAATTATTTTTGCTTTTATTTTGATTCTCGCGATTTCAATTTGCGTAGTTTTCGGAACACTCCGCACAAAAGCAGGTGAGTTTAATTCTTACCTAGCCATTCCAAAAAGTGGATTTTTTTTTTAAACAAAAAATCTGTGTTTTTAAAAACGTTATTTTGACATTATTTTGCTTTTAAATGTTTTAAAATATGTATTTTTGCTTTATTTTGATTATCGCCATTTCAATTTGCACGCTTTTGCCTGTTGTCTTCTGGAGGGTGCCACTCCGGGAGACAACAGGCAGAAACGCACAAATTTGGCAATTTTTTGAAAACGCGCCAAGCAGTGGTAAACCCTTGGATCGCACCAAAAAAAGAAATAATGCCATAAATCGAAACCTTTTATTTAAACACCAAAGAAATTTTTTTATTATTTACACATGAGAAATAAAAAAAGCTGCTATTGCTGAGATTTGCGCCAAATCTCTAATACCAAGTCTACTAAGTTATTGCGGGGTTTTTCTTTCAAAGAGAAAAAAATCCAGATTAATTTTCGATTTCTACTCAATTGAAATATACTTTATTGTGCTGAATATTAGTGCGTGCATATTTTTTTTGCTCCTTGTACTCCATGAACTTTTCAATTCCGATTGTCTACGAAAATCTCGCGCCGGTGAAAATGACGTACCACAAAATTTCGTGACGTATGTACTTTAATTGTGCTTTTTTATCTATTTTTTTAATATAATTTCCAAACGGTTTAGCATTTATTCTTGGTAATAAATAGACGTCGTTGTCACCTTTATAGGTACCTTCTGTAAAAATTTGAACGAAATCCGTTAAATATTTTTTGAGTTATGCATAACGAAAGGTTTTAATATCCATCGTAGCTATATATGGGGCAAAGTAATACTGCGCTGTGTATGAGTCTTCGTTGCACTCAGACAATTACTTTCATCTAACATGAAAGCCTTAAATTAAATTATAAATTATTAAGTTCCCAGTCAACATAATACTGGGGAAATACAGTACAATAGAATAAAACAAGGATAATCCATGCCCTGCCAGCACCTTCCACCATCCAACTCAACAGACTGACTGATGTGAGAATTCTGAATCAAAATTGTTCTTAGAATTACATAGTGGCGCCATCTGTTGTCAAACAGAGCAACTATTAACTGTACTGAACACCATCCAAAATAAAAAACAACAGAACAGTAATCGAAATTCGTTCAAACTAAGATCTAATACTCAAAGCTGTATCATATACCCAAGATAACAAAAAAAAAAAAAAAAAAAAAAAAAAAAAGACACGGTTGGTCATTTTTGGTTGTTGGTTGACTCGGAGCTTTCAAAATATTTTACCAACTGAAATCTGAATTAACAGTCCAAGCCTATATCCCATAAAAAAAAAAAAAAAAAAAAAATAATAATAATAATAAAATTATAATTTAACAAATTACAATAACCATTGGGAAAATGTTCCGAAGGCTTAAAAAAAAAATATCGTACTTTTCTGTTATATCGGCCCCCACAATTATGATTATGCCAAGGTTGCAGTTATGATTTCGCCAAGATCATCGCAAAGCTTATATATCCATCCTATATACGCATATATATATATATATTCCAAACACTCCTATATGTGCCATATACGTCATTATACACATATTATTTACGTCTTATATATATCATATACACATGTCATATATATACATTATGTATGGAATCATATATGACTATAACTTAGTCACATACGTCAAGAAATGTTATATATATATCATAATAGCGGCTTTGCACGGGTAGACAATGTAATTTTTTTAGCACATTTGTTTTCCTGAATTTCGCGCTCCTACCAAAAACTGTTGCTGAGATATGGTGAAATGACCTAAAACTTTCGAATCCCCCTTTAACCGCCTTCGGGGGGGGGGGGGGGTTCTAAATTCACTGAAATACATGTTTAATAATTTGTTTAGTAGATTTGTTTTCCCGAATTTCGCGCACCTACATAAAACAGTTGCTGAGATATGGCGAAATGTCCTAAAATTTTCGAAACCACCCTCTTTAAAACCCTTCGGAAGGGGGGGGGGATTTCTAAAATCACTGAAATGCGTGTTTATCCATTTTTTAGAAGATGTGTTTTCCTGAATTTCACGCTCCTACCTAAATCTGCTGCTGAGATATGGCGAAATTACCCAAAACTTTTGAATACCCCTTTAACCACCATCAGGGGGGAGGGGGGGGAATTTCCAAAATCGCCGAAATACGTGTTTAACCAATTTTGTAGTAGATTTGTTTTAATTAATTTCGCCCTCCTACATAAAAGCTGAGATATGGCGAAATGACCTAAAAAATTTGACCCCCCCATTTGACCCATTTAACCACCTTCTGGGGGGGGGGGAATTTCCAAAATTGCTGAAATACGTGTTTAACCAATTTTTTAGTAGATTTGTTTTCCTTAATTTCGCGCTCCTACATAAAACTGCTGCTGAGATATGGCGAAATGACCTAAAGCATTTGACCACCCCCTTTAACCACCTTCAGGGGGGAATTTCTAAAATCGTTGAAATACGTGTTTAATCATTTTTTAAGTAGATTTGTTTTACTGATTTTCGCGCTCCTACCTATAACTGCTGCTGAGATATGGCGAAATGACCTAAAACATTTGACCACCACCCTTTAACCCCCATCATGAGGGGAATTTCTAAAATCGTTGAAATACATGTTTAATCATGTTTTTAGTAGATTTGTTTTCCTGATTTTTAAGTTCTTAACTAAAATTACTGCTGAGATATGGCAAAATGACCTAAAACATTCGAACCCCCCCTTTAACCCCCTTCGGGGGGGGGGGATTTTCAAAAATCCCTTCTTATTGCTTGCCTAGGCCATAACAGCAATCTACAGTCCAAATTGCATGATCCTGACTTTAGTAGTTTCGGCTGGGCGTTGATGAGTCAGTCAGTCAGTCACCGTTTCCTCTTTATATAATAGTATAGAAGTATAGATATTATTATAATGTCATACATGTTTTATAATTTGGCGATTGGTCGTTTGGTGATTCATCCTTGTGGGCTGCTATAACACGAAAGTACCAAATTTACAATATATTAATGAAAACAGAAACAAAAATATTTCATCCTTGGGGGGCCGCTATAACACGAAAGCACCAAATTTCTACTTTATTTTTCATATCTGATAATTTGCATCTATCCTTTTTGTAACGATTTTATGCATTTCTATTGCCTATTCAAAGAAAAATTCTTCTAAAATTTACAAAATTTCGTTAAAAACTCCTAAAAAAATAAAGTGACGACGTCAATAAAGTGACGGCCGGCGTCAATGTAATGACGACGTCAAGAGGTCCATTCTCGACCGAAAAGAGCAACCATTTTCCCAATGGTTTTTTTTTGTTTTTCAGCCACACACAGGGCTATTTTTTTCAGTCAACAATAAAATTCAAGTTTATGAGAAGTCAGAGCCACTCCATATATAAAGGAGGACACCCTTTGTACATAGCTATACAAATGGTTGTTACTGACGGTATTAAAAATCAAATTGTCTCTGTTTATTATGCCGGTACTGTAAGTAAAGTCGCATGACATTAATTAAATTATTTTGTCAAAAGATGGACTCTTGGACAATAGACATTTTCTCGTTACTCCATGTATTTAATTAATTTTTATTCAGACGAAAAACGTGAGATGTTCTACGATGAGATTTAAAGCGTTTTTTTTTTGTTTTGATATGTGTATTCGAGTCGCTGTGTGTTGGTGTCTAAATAAATGTTACATTTTGTGTGTTTAAAGAAGCTGTATTTATTGTAAAATAATTATCATTTGTAATTAAAATGTTAAAAACAACTGACAAAATGGTAGCAGAAGTCCGTGTTTATAAAGAGAATTTCGTATTTTGAGTGCACAAATAAGGAAATATGAATAGTATCGAAACTAAGCCTAATAGAAGATAATATTTTGTTCCATTGGACTAATCGCCAATAGGAAAAATTTAAGAGGTAAGAAATCTATATATTTAAAACGCTAAGCGATTTCTTTCGACAATCCGTGAGAACAAACTACTGCATCAAATTACATCATTCTTTTTTTAAATGAAAGATATTTGGACACAGATTTGTTATCGTGCATTCGTTTGTTCAAAAATTTAATTAATTAGCCGTAATTTTCAATTAAACTTTTACTTCTGCTAATGACGTCATAATCGGAAAACGTCCACTCTTGCAAGGCATAGAGTTTATTCATTGAACTCAGTGGTTGCGATGATATTAAGAGAAATAATGAATATTAAAAGCTCGCGGCTTTTAGGCCGAATTTTTTAATTTGCAAGTTAAATTTCCGTAAAATTATTTATCCGCGTGTTTTCAAAGCGAATAAAACTTCATATTTATTATGACGTCACGAGAATATTGTCCATTGGGTTTATTTTATCATTATGCATTATAACTTTGTTGATGCTATTTTTGCATTCCAATTAAATGCAAAATATATTTTTATTTGTATGCATGGTGTTTAAGCGTTAAAGTAACGGATATAAAGTACGTGTGAAAAGTTTGCGCCGGTGAAAATCACGTTATGCTTACCTCGAAATGCATTTTAACATTGATAAAACTGAAGAGAAAAATGTATTGGTTATGATTGTGTCAACATGACTTAATTTTAACTGATTTTTCCACTCATAATTATAAAGATTAGAATTGGAGCCGTCATTGATTTCTTCATCTTGATTGCATACCTTGATTACATGTTACCAATTACTTTTTTTTTTTTTTTAATGATAGGTTAGAAGATTTCTTTTTTTAATAAACAAAATCACAAAAGTAAAGGATTTCAGGAAATTTAAAATGATTAAAAATAGTGTTATGGTAGAAAAAAAATCTTGAAATAATGATTGTATTTTTAGCTAGAATAAACAATGTAAGACTATTATTTCATAGGAATTATTTTGGTAATTTTATTATAAGTTCATTTAACAGTTCCTTATTAGCGCATATTTCTTTCCCTGTGAATTTCTCTTTCGATGTAAAAAAAAAACGGTTTTCAACTTTTGGACGCCAGCCAAAATACAGTGGCAATTTTTAGAAATGTACAACGGTTGTGACAACAAACGGCGCTATCGCTTTAGCTTTTATCGCGGTTACATCACTTCTAAATACTCCAAATTTCTATTTTTTACTACATTTTACAACATTTTACAATTTCAATTCTTACATCATCAATTAGAAAAAAAAAATTAGATTTCGATTGAAATTTATTTGAAAACTGCCGCTTAATTTAACGATTTTTTAAATAATTTTCAAGCATGAAAAGTTTTTCAATTCTATCTTATCAATGACCACCAGTTTGCTTCAGTAATGTAAAATAGCCCCTGGGAAAGTTGCCACAATTTAAAATAGAATTTCCAAACCATCATAAAAAGTGAATAATAATCATAATAAAAACAGTGATCAATCATAAGATCAGATTATCCATAAGATAGAGCATTTTAGCGCTAAACAAAAATCTGTCAAAAAAAAACTATTTTTAGTTTATGAACATAAAATTGATATGTTGAATTCGTTGATGTATATTGTATATGTTCCATCAGATATCAGAATATGCTAGGAATTGTATTTTTATATTTTATTACATTTGCCAACTGTATAAGAGGGAAAATATCCCCGACTGTGATGGAAATGGGATAATCATCCTGATTATGTAAAGGAACCGAAGAAAAAATACAAATAAGTTACACTTGAAAACATTAAAAATTTCCCTCATCGGCCGATTGATTTATTACTGTAAAAAAATTCTCCATCTTTACATAAAAGCTGATTAGCTTAAAACAATGGATGCGTTTTAGAAGATATGGATTTGAAACGAACAATGATTAAAGATGACATTTTAAAACTTTTAATTTAAACATTTTAAAACTTTTTTAAGGTCAAATTTCGATGGTGCTTTTGGGTAGATGCAATGCACATGCGCATAGGAGCTCATTCGGTTGCATTGGTTGTGTTCAGGAAAGAAGATCGCGCGGCGCGCGCGCGATGGAGAGAAGGGTTATGGAGTAGGTCTTATCGGAAATTTAAATAATTTAATATATTGAAATAATTTAATTATTTCAATTATTTTAAGCTTCTGTGGCTCGGATTAGGTGAAACTAGCGACTACACATCTTTATCCTCCAAAAAAAATGGATCTTATAATAGGAATATCTATTTTTATTTCATCATAATAAACCCCTGAAACATTCATGAAAAGCATCACGTGATCAGATAGCCCGATCTGCGTTCATAACCTGCAAATTTTTAGCGCGCGCTGCGCGCGGGTGACTCACAAAAATTCTGTGGGCGATTTGATCACGTGATTGGGCTTTTTTGTGTCTTACTTGGTTTGGTAGGTTGATTGATACAGCTGTAGCAACATGATCGGATATCTGAAAAATTTAAAATTTTTAACATTCTAAACTGATTTTTTAAGCCTTTGATCCATCATAAAAATAATAGAATACGAAAGTATGAGGTGTATATATATATATATATATATATATATATACATCATATAGTTACATAACTGCTGTCAACTTATATGTCTCTACAGCACCTACTAAAACTGATATATTAGTTTAGTTGATAGCAGTTACATAAATATATATATTGTACAAAACAATGCATATAATATTATAAAGTTAAATTTTCTATAACCAGTGCACCTTTAACTATTTAACTAACAAGGGAGAGGACGTTCGGATCACCGAATTCCTGAAACACGGTATTGGTGGTTTCAATAAAATTAATGTAAACTCTAAAAAAAAAAAGGGTACTTTTTGGTTAACCGGGCACCAGTGAAACAAATATAAATATATACACAGACACACACATATATATATATATATATATACATACATATATACACAAACATATATGTAGATATATATTTATATTTTTTTTTCACTGGCGCCCGGCTAACCGAAAAGTACCAAAAATTGTTATGTACTTTACTGACGTTTGGGTTGTCCTACACAGATGAACCTGAAAAGTATGGATACAAAGTGAATGCTCGCCGTTTATTTCCGATTTTCTGCCCCTATTTTTATTAATTTAAAAATTATTTATCAGTTGCTTTATATTTTTTGGGATAAATAGAATGTTAATAAATCAAGGTCGTGATACCAACATATGTTGGTATCACGACCTTGATTTACGATAAATCTTTTAACATATGTTAAAAGATTTATTTCTTTATTTATAATAGTAAAATAAAATCTTTGTTAAAATTTGATAAAAAAGCTTTTAAACATTTTATTAAAATATATTTTTCGATAACAACCTTGTTGAAACATAATTATTAATTTCTAAAAATTTATTTTTCTTGAAATTCATTTTTCGATGTAAATTGCATTATTTATTATATTGCAATAAACATCATAAAACACGAGAAACAAATGCTAAAATACTTGTACATTCAGTAGAAAATTTATAAACATTCTAACTATATTTTATTTATATTCATTACGAAACTAGACGGTAAACCACATGTATTTTACCTCTTTACAAAAATAGGTACTGATATTTCTAGTTTAAATAATGTAATATTTTACATTTTATTTTTATAATATTTTTTACATTGTAAAATATGCTTTGCATTCTATTCGTACTAAAAATTCACTGTTGAAGTACTCATTATAAAAACATGGAGAAATTCGTGCAAATTGACTATATTTTCATTTCTTATTTTACATTTGCTAAAAAGAAAATAATAATAATAATAATGTTTAAATATTAAAAGACACTGTAATGTAAAATTTTAATCGTAAAATAGCTGAATTTGTCGTATTTAATTAAATAAGTAATTGTTAATAATATCAAATTTTGCTTTTATAAAATATATTCCATTAATCATGAAAAATACAAAGCAACCGATTAAACATTTTTAAATGAAAAAAAAAAACAGAAAAATCAAACAGAAATTTTGGGGGATCGAACCCGCAACCTCCAGAATCAAGAGCAGTGCTCTAACCATTCGGCCACCAAGTTCACTTCTTAATTTAACAAAATATCATTAAAATACGCTAATTAGTCAAATGAAGGACCGTGATCATTATCATTGATTTGGATGTCCAAATCAATGATAACGAACGCAGGCCTTTCAATTTCATTCACAGTATAGACTCACTCGATATTTTAATCTCCATCGCCCGCGCGCCGCCTGATCTTCTGTTCTGAACAGCCCCAACATCACAGGTGTGTGTGTGTGGGGGGGGGGGGGGAGATGTGTTCTTTATTTACTATGTTCTTTTATTTACTGAATATGATATGACCGTACCGTAGGGATATACTATTTGTATATACTTCATAGGTCCATGAAATTTTTTTCTTGCCGTGGGGAGTATGGCGACAATGTCAAACTGATTTGCATTACACAGTTGTTTACGGATTGTTTGTTGGGAGTTTGTATCGGAAATAGTACTGTATTTGACTGGGGAAAAAAAAAACTTTAAAAATAAAATATTTGAAAGGCTGTTTCATACGCACCCCTTTTTAAATAATAAAGAAGCTTATTTTACTGATATTGTTATAGTATTTTTTTCCGTCATATTTTGACGGGTTCCATCTAGTTTATATTAATTTAAAAATAGGGTACTTACGGATTAACGCCACTGCAGCTACAGATTTGGCAGTTTTTAAGTGCCGCCAATCTATACCTAAAATTTTTGTGACAAATCATGAAATAAAACACTGTACACACTCGTTTTTTGGTAAAATATTTCGCTCCTGAAAAAATAAAATTGCATCTTGTTCTGTTTTTGGCAAATCATAAATACGCATTTTCGTAGCACTAAAAAATGGCGTCAAAAATCAGCAAACAACAAGGCAACAAGGAATCCAAAACATAACTGCGTGCGCGTGCGAACAACAAGTTTGCAACGGGAGAACGTTGCCATTGGAATATCAAAATAAATAAATAAATAAAATATAAGAATTTAAGGACACAATTGTTATTTTAATTAATGAAGTTTACTGAACTTTATTTATTAAACTTGACTACTTTTTTAAATAAAGTGCTTTGAATTTTGAAAGTGTTTTGATTAAAAAAAAAGTGTTTTATGATTTGTCGCAAAAAATTTAGGTGTAGATTGGCGGCATTTAAAAACCGCCAAATCTGTAGCTGCAGTGGCGTTAATACGTAAGTACCAAAAGTAGTTAGGAAGATAACTTAAAGTATTTTAACTATGTGTTAATCCAATATGTTTGGAATTCCTAGAATAGAGCCGTTAACAAGTAAAAACTACACATTGTGGAGTATGGGAGTTGAAGCTTTAATTAAATCAAAACATTTGTTCGATGTTATCGAAAGTGATAAACCGATAAAAAATGAAGGTGATCCCGATAGTTTAAAAGCGCATAAAACATGGTTAGAAAAAAATGATGAAGTTTATGGTATAATTATATTGACGTTGTCGGCAGAGCAAATGATGGCAGTTAGAGGGATTAAAAAAGCTAAAGATTTATGGCAATTACTTAAAAAGTGTTATGCGGGAATTGAAAATCAGAGAAGAATTCAATTAAAAATTAATCTTGCGAGAATAGAGAAAAGCGAAAGAGAAACAAACGAAGAATATTTAATTTGGGTACATAAATTGATGAAAGCGAATTAATAGGATTTATTATAGAAGGGCTACCAAAGAAATATAGCGAAGTAACAACTGCTATATTATCAAACCCAAATACAACGTATGAAGTAATGCGAGAAACTTTGTTGAGATATGAAAGAAAATATGATAGATTTCAGGAAAATGAATCTAAAGCATTTAGGGCTAATGAAAAGAAAAGATTTCATTGTTTTGCGTGCGGAAAGCCAAACCATATAAGGTAAAGTACCCAGTAGTTGACACCTTAAGGGATTTTTCGGCGTTCGTCGCCTTTGGTTCGTGCAGTTTTCAATTAAGGGAAACAGTTTGATCATTACTAGGGGGTTTGAACATTTTCCCACAAAATCATAACGTTTAATGTCCCGAAATGAATACATTTTGTAAAAATTACTAGCAGATATGAAAACATGATTTTTGTCCAGAAGTTGACACCATCGTGAACGTGAGAGTTTAGTAGTTGACACCTTCGTGAACTAGTAATTGACACTGACTGCGGCGGGGCCTAAATTAATAATAATAAGTACTCTTTATTATTATATTACTATATTAATTGCCCCATATGAAGACATAATGATAAGAACCGTTAATTAGTAAATTTTTTTTAATTAATTAATTTTTAATTAATTTTAGTAGTTGACACTCCCTAATTTCAATAATTGACACCCTGTGTCATCTATTGGTTTAAATGCATTTTTAGTTTTTCAAAGGTCAGTCATGAATTTATCTGGTAGATTCCAGCTTATTTTCATTGCACTGAATTAGATTAACAAAACCCCAACATGAGCGAGTAGTTGACTGGGTGTCAACTTTTGGAAATCTGTTTCTTTTCATATTCAATAGTTGACACTCACACTCACTCCCGCTATTTTGCACAAAATGCATCAATTTTATTCCAATACAATTCTTGGACATCGAAACAATCAATATCAATCAAAACATAACCAGAAATTAAGATAAATTACGGGTTTTAATACTTACTGTAACGTGCGGTCCTTATCACTTTTCTTAAGATAAATACGAAAAATTCAACTTTGCACACATGCTTCTTTGTTGTCTTCCGCCATATTGGAATTGGGCTCGACTGTTTATAGTTTTAGTTCTCAGTTTTGCCACAAGGTGATAGATTTTAAAAATTCTGTGTCTCTCATGTTCCGACCTGTGACGTTTTCTTGTTACACTACTGTTTCTAAAAAAGTGTCAAGTATTGGTCCAGTGTCAACTACTGGGTACTTTACCTTAGCACGGAATTGTATAATAAATCGAATATTACACTCTCACGAAATAGTAAGGAATATTCACCTAAGAAAAATTTACAAAATTGTTATAGTAACAAATTTAAAGGATTTCAGGAAGTAAGAGCGCTAACTATATTCTAAAGTGGAAAAGCTGACTTAAGCTAACAAACACTTTTTTTTTTTTTTTTTTTTTTTGACGAGTTAGACTTGGCGGAAAAAATCTCAACGATAAAAGCCGTGGGTGGCCAATCTATATTCTGCCGTAAGGTAGAATTTTTCCCGCTTATTGACCTAGCTTCCTCGAAACAAAATGTAAAATATTCCTTCTGTGGTTATTTTCTAGGAGAAACTTTCGTAGACTTGCTCAAAACCAATTGGAGTATTTAATATCATTATTATAACTCTCATAGAGTTATGTGCTTTTGTTGTTAACATTACTCTTACTTGGCGCCACCTTGCCTGCGTATCTAAATGCAGAATATTATCTATTTTTCTTGTACGAAGAGTGATTATAATATAATTAATTGTTTCATTTCGCATACCACATATCATTTTCAATATTGGTACTTTTATATTAGCAGAGAGCGGGGGATAAATTGCCAAAGATTGTTCAGGTACCATATTCATATTGCATTCATTTTATTTAAAATATAAATCTTTCACTCATATACATTTAAAATACATACATTTAAAATATGTGACTTTCACTCATTTAGTTTAAAATATATCATTTCACTATTTCAATTTAAATTACTAAAAATAAAAAGTACTTTTATGTTATCTGAGCGTTAGTGATAACTCGCCAAATCTTGTTTCAATTGACATCATTTCAATTGCAACCTTATACGTGAGATTTTGTTATTTGTATTGATTTTTAAATAAGATTTTTAAGATATTATATTGCAATGTTAAAATATTGGCTAGTTGATATTAGCTAATGTTAAAATATTGGCAAAAAAAAAAGTGTTGGCGAGATTAAAAAAATTTTGACGATCACTGGCGCCCGGATAACATAAAAGTACCAAAGAAAAATATAAGAAAAAATAATGCCATAAATCAAAAGATTTTATTTAAACACTAAAGAATTGTTTCTAATTTACACCTGCGAAATATGCTGCTTTGCTGATTAAAAAAATGCTATTGGCGAAATTTGCGCCAAATCTTCTACTAAGTTATTGCGGGTTTTTTCTTTCAAACAGAAAAAATTCCAGATTAATTTTCCATTTTTATTAACTTAAAATATGTTTTATTGTACTGAATATTAGTGCGTGCATATTTTTTTTTGTTCCATGTACTCTAATGCGATTGTCTACGAAAATTTCCCGCCGCGCACTTGAAAATTACGTATATCCACTAAATATCCATTCATCGTGAGTCAGAGAAATGTTAACCATGGAGGTAATCATTCGCAAAACAAGATCTCCATGGTGAATTTACAAAGCTATCTGGAGTCGAAAAAAAAAATAGCATTTGTAAACATGACATACGTAATAAGAAAAAAAAAATCCCTGACGGCTAGGCCTACAGGCACAGGTAGATTTCGAAGACGCAGACTGCGGGGTACCTGTTTATTGGGAATTGCAGAAGAAAGACCTATTTGCGATGATGTGGCAGTTGGGACCACCCACTTCGAAATATACCTCTGCCTGTAGGCGGAGCCAGCAGGGATTTTTTTTTTTTTTTTACCGTAAGAGTTGGTCCTATAAAAACTTGTCAGTATAAAAGTTGTAGATAATATTAAGAAGATTTATAATAAATTTAAGTGGATTTGATATCTTAGGAATTGACGAAGTTATGATTTTTTTCTTCTGAAACCCCTATCCCCCCCCCCCCCCCTTAGGGGCATTTTTAATGAAATCAAAAATCTGTCATACATAAATTTTTGGCCCTTTTCCTAGAAGTAATAATAACTTTAAACGAATTCGATATGTATAAAAATCAAGAAGTTATGTTTTTTTTCTTCTGTTTTCACCTCTGCCTATATAGGCGGATCCAGCAGGGATTTTTTTGTTTTTAATTTTTTTTTCCGTAAGAGTTGGTCCTATAAAAAACTTGTCAGTTTAAAAGTTTTAGATAATTTTAAGGAGATTTACACTAAATTTAAGCGGATTTGATATCTTGGGAATTGACGAAGTTATGAATTTTTTTCTTCTGAAACCCCTATCCCCCCCCCCTCCTTGGGGGCATTTTTAATGAAATCAAAAATCTGTCATACATAAATTTTCGGCCATTTTCCTGAAGTAATAATAACTTTAAACGAATTCGATATGTATAAAAAGTAAGAAGTTATGGGTTTTTTTCTGTTTTCACAAAAAGCCCTCCCCCCCCCCTATTTGTCCCCCCTTGGTTCGATTTTGCCCATTAACGAATTTGACCGAGATTTTATCCACTTGATTTTATGTATTAGTTTGGAAGAGATTTGTGCAGAATTATGGGAGTTATCGTGTCCATAAAAAAGTGACATAGTAGATAGATAGATAGATAGATAGATAAAGTTTTGAACTGGGGGTGGTTTTGGGTTCTAGTAGTCATGATCGGTGTAGATCTGCAAAATTTTTTCAGTAATTCCAACTTAGGGGAGAATGTAATAGGTAGTATATTTCTTACGAAATCTACCTAAAAAAATCTACCTTTCGTTCATAGCAGACGATATAATTTATTTCACTGAAATAATAACGATGATTTTTACATTGTAAAACTAGTTATTGCACGAAACGAACGCACCTTATTTGTCACGTTTAACGTACAATTTCCAACTTGGGATAAAGAAAGGGCTAGAAATTTGAAATTTGGCATGGTAGTTACTTGTAAGATGTAAATGCTGTCTAAGAATAGTTTATAAAAAATTCGAATTTTAAAAGGGTGAAATGAGCGAAAAGCGTTCTAAAAACATTCTAAATTACATTTTCTATGGAATATCTGGAACTACCGAACCGATTTCAAACTGATGGGGGCAAATTGATGGTAACAATCTCTGCTTCAATATAGGTTATATGTTATGCGCGGTACCACTACCTCAGGTGGGTGCGGTAATATGAAAAACGTTCTAAAATTGCAAATTTTGTGATAATGAAAGGGGCTAGAATTTTGAAATTTGGCATGGTAGTTACTTATAAGGTGTAAATGCTCTGTAAGAAAAGTTTCTAAAAAATTCGAAATTTAAAAGGATGAAATGAAAAAAAAAAGTTCTAAATTATGTTTTTTGTGGAATTGTTAAGGACAGAAACTTGAAATTTGACATGGCTGCTACTTTTTAAGACGCAAATACATACACAGAACAGTTTTTTTCTTTAAATTTCGAAATTTAAAATGGTGAAGGAGAAAACAACGTTCTAAATTACTATTTTTGTGATACTGAAAGAACTAGAAACTTGAAATTTGGCATGGTGGTTACTTTTAAGTTACAAATGCTCGTTAACAATGGTTTGTAAAGAAATTCGAAATTTAAAAGGTTGAAATGAGCGGAAAGAGTTCTAAAAGCATTCTAAATTACAATTTTATTGGAATTGTTAGGAACAGGAACTTGAAATTTGATATGTCTGTTACTTTTAAGACAAAAATTGGTCGCACGGAACAGTTTTTAAAAATATTGAAATTTAACCCATTCGGGACCATGGTTGCATACATGCACCCTCAAAAAGAGCATACAGAATTTGTTTTTGGCACCAGTAAAAAATAAAAGTAATATTTGCTCTCTCTAATTAGAGCATTTTTGTGAAATTTTAAGTAAAGGTAGCCTTTAAAAAAAAAGTGGTGCTAACCGATTAAAATTCGTGTAAAAGCCGCCGGTCCCGAAGGGGTTAAAAGTGTGAAAGCGCCAAAAGCATTCTAAAACGTTCTAAATTACGATTTATTTGGAACTATTAAGGCTAGAAATTTGATATTTGACATGGCTGTTACTCTAGAGACGCAAATGCTCTCCCAGAACAGTTTTCTAAAAATGAGAAATTTAAAAGGGTGCAGGAGCAAAAAATGTTCTAAAATTGCGATTTATGTGGTACAGTTGGTATAGGAGCTTGGTATTTGGCATAGTGATTGCTTTTAAAATGCAAATGCTCGCTAACGGTTTCTAAAAAATTCGAAATTTACAAGGATGACAGGACCGGAAAACGTTCTAAAATATGATTTAATTTGATTTATTCGAGTTAGAAACTTGAAATTTAATACAGTGATAACTTTTAAGATGCGGACGCTCGGTATAAAATATTTATTAAAAATTTGAAATTTAACGATAAAAATGAGCGGAAAACGTTCTAAATTATGGTTTATTCAGAATTGTTAGGGATAGAAACTTGAAACTTGACATGCCTGTTATTTTTTAGACGTAAATGCTCGCACAGAACAGTTTTTACAAAACTCAAAAGTTAAAAAGGTGCAGAAGCAAAAAACGTTCTAAAATTGCGATTTTGGTGATGCTGCTGGTCTAGAAACTTAAAACTTGGTATGGTGGCTATTTTTAAGATTTTAGTGCTCGCTAAGAACGGTTTCTAAAAAAATTTGAAGTTTAGAAAGGGGAAATGAGCAGGAAATATTCTAAAAACTTTCTAAACTAAGATTTATCTGAAATTGTTAGGGATAGAAACTTTAAATTTTACATGGCTGTTACATAAGAGTCATAAATTCATCCACAGAACAGTTTTTAAAAATTTAGAAATTTTAATGTGTGCAGGAATAAAAAAGTTCTAAAATTGCAATTTCTGTTATATAGTCGTTTATAGCAATTTATACTTAACTAGAAGTTTGGAATTTGGCATGGTGCTGACTTTTAAAATGTAAATACTCGCTTAGTACAGTTTCTAAAAATTTCTAAATTTCAAATAAAAAATTAAATGAGCGGAAAACTTTTAAAATACATTCTAAATTACCATTTATTTTGAATTAATTTTAGCTCTTCTCATTCATTTAATCTCATGTTCGCCTAATGCAGTATAAGAATGAAATTTACTCAAAATGTAGTTTAATTAGTAATTTTAGAATTATCCGTAGCAATATAATTTTCTCTAATAAAACTATACCCACGAATACCGCTTGGTATACTTCAACAAGTATACGAGCAAAGCCGTGGGTTTTGCTAGTGGTTTATAATTTATTTAGTTATCCAGTAAAACCTGTGGAAACGAAATTCTTAGAGACCAGAAAAATACCATTTTAAACAAGTTTCCGTCTTAGAAAGTATAATTGTATATGCTTTCCTTCGGCAGGGAGCAAGTAGAATTTTTCGGTTGAAGACAGGATTCCGTTATAGGCATATTCCATTTTCACAGGTTTATTGTATTTAGAAGAACTTTCTTCCTGCTTTAACAAGTAAAACAGTAAAAATTCCATTTTGGTAGGCTAGGAGACTTTGCTTTTTATGAATTTCCAGCGTTTTCAAACGCTGAAAGTGTGTTTCCCGTTTTTCTTTTCAACACTTTCCAACCTAGTTGAAAAGTGTTTATGACTTCGGTTTGTCTGGCCATATGGCCGTCTGCCGTCTGTCCGTGCTCTAACTCCCGTAAATATGCTCGGATTGCCTTGCGATTTTTATATGTTATTGTCGTTATCTATAGCATGTTCCCTATTTCAACTGAAGTGTGTAGCACTTATAGTTTTTTTATTACAGGGACACACAAAAGAATTCCGTTACATTACGGTCTATGGGGAAAATCATTTGCGGTTTATTTTAATGATGTTACACAATTTCAAACACATTGTAATTGATATATACCACGAAGGTGCATTACAAGAAGCTTAATATGGAATAGGGTGTGCATAGCACTTATAGTTACTTTACAGGGACAGTCAAAATAATTCCGTTACATTACTCTACGGAGAAAAATCGTTTGCGGTTTAATTAAATAATGTTTCACTATTTTAAACGCATTGAAATTTATATATATATATCACTAAGGTGCATTACAAGAGGCTTACTACAGAATATTGTGTGTATAGCAGTCATCGTTCATTTACAGGGACACACAAAATAATTCTCTACTGTCTGTTAACAATAATTCCTGGAAGTGCGTTTTAAAGTTGCTGAACGCGATTTTAAATTTAACTCACTTTTTGTCTATTACTGGGTGTGTATAAATTCTGTAGTTCATATACAGGGCAGCACAAAAATTCGCGAACACATTTCCTTTTATTGACAGAAACTCCAGAAGGAGAATTTTAAACTGTGCTACGCGTTTCCTAACTAAACTAAAATTTAGCATCCTATGTAGTATACATACAAATCTATAGATCCTATACAGGGTTGAATAAAAGTATTCGGATATTTTTCCGAATATTGTATTTGTTGGAAATATATGTTGGAAATTCCTGAAATTACGTTTTTAAATATGTTATGCGTTTTCCAAATTGTTTACTTATATGTTATCTTTCAGCTTATTAAACGGTAATGATATGTAAAATTATTTTGGAAGCGTTGGAAAGTGTTACATAATCTATGCTTGACGCATGATTTATCGTTATTGTTTGTTTTTTTCTTTTGAAATTCGATAGTCGAGTTTCATTAAAAAAAAAAGAAAGAAAGGAATGTAATTAAACGACTCCTCACTAAACAGCAGTGTGACAGGAAATGATCATTCATGTAACCTAGAGCTTATTCCGTATAATGCGGACAGTGCAATTTTTTGAAACAAGTGACCAGTTTTTTGAAGCATCTATTATGCGTTTTCTGTATTTTTAAATACAAAACCGCCGTTTTAATGAAACAAGTATATTGAACAAAATTGGATTCAATAAAGCGGTGGATTTTGATTCCGATAAACAATACTAACACTGATTTTGGTTTTGATTGATTCATAAAAACGGCTAATTTTTGATCAACCATTGCTTCATATAAGCGTCATTAACTGCATCAGTTTTTAGCTCTGGGATGGGTTTTAACCACCCCCCCCGCACCCCCACCCTCGCTGCGCCACTGATACCGAACATGCCATAGTAAACTTCAATAATATATACCAATTGCATGGTGATTCGAGTATATTTACGCGAGTTAGAACACAGACAGACAGACAGACAGACAAACCGAATTTATAAACACTTTTCAAATATGTTGGGAAATGTTAAAAAATGATTAAAGAAATTCAAAAGCTTTCTAAAGAAAATGTGCAATATCGCTCCTATTGGTGGGGGGGAGAAGAAAGAAAATTGCTAGTCCGATACGGTCTTTGGCCAATTTTCTTTCATTAGATTCGGGACGGACCTGAAAAGATTGAATTCCATGTCCAATCCGAGCCCTTGTGTAAATCTCTACAGGCCTGTACATTGACTTTTTAAACCTTCTTGTTAAATTGCAAATGCTAATGCAGACTAAAGTAGCTTTTTAAATTGCTAATTTATTGAACCGTTGCGAGACCTTCAAAGAGAGAAAGTTATATTTAGAGCAAATTACTTCAAAGCGCTCCACTCTGTTCGCTAAAGTTTTGAACTCCAAGCATCTTAGAGAATATCCATCCATGTTCTTGACAAGAAG
This sequence comes from Maratus michaelseni, assembly GCA_963931845.1. Taxonomy (NCBI): domain Eukaryota; kingdom Metazoa; phylum Arthropoda; class Arachnida; order Araneae; family Salticidae; genus Maratus; species Maratus michaelseni. Next base: position 90,147,435 of record OZ007587.1, read on the forward strand.
ATGTTCTTTTGACTCTTTGAATGCAGAAGTTGAGGGAGTTAGTTCTATTTTAGCAACGCACTAGTTTTAATCAAAAAGGCAAAGAATCGAAATCGAGAATGAATTGAACCCGAGCCACAAAAGGAGGAAGAAAAGAGTTCAATAACCATGAAAATAGGGAACTTTGGCTTCTGAGCCGAACACATGTCACTCATATGAAGTTAAGTAACAACTATAATAACTGTTGTCAACTGTTAGTTTTGTTTCTAGCAGTGCTTTGAACCGTACTATTTTTTGTTTCGGTTATCATTCCGGTTCAGTTAAAATAAAATATTTCTGTTCGATTCCGGTTTCTGTTCCTTTTAAAATAACGGTTTTTGGCTCAGTTCCAGTTCAAACCCGTTTTCAACACCGTAAAAAAATCTCTCAAATTGACAGGAAAAAAACTGTCAATTTTGGCGCCAGTGGAAAGCAGTTTACTTTACAGAAACTATCCATATATTTTCATTAAAACAGTTTTTTTCTGTAAAACATATAGATTTTTTCTGTAAAAATGACAAAATCCACATTTTTTTTTACAGGTAAAAACTGATTTCCTTAAAACAGTTTTTTCTGTAGAAAATATACAATACGTTTTTTTGTCAAAATTACAGATTTTTTTTCAGTGAATAAATCGCCAAAAGATGTACACATAAGCTAATACAAAATATGATGCCAAATTATTAAACTTTTATTTAATTTTTTTTTCATGCAAGGCCCTTTCCATAATTTTACAAAATTCTTGTTTTAATATTCGAAATATTTGTTTTAGTGTAGAAAATAATACAAGAACTAAACCCGAAATCTCTTGACTAATAATAGCCAGTACCACTAGACAAGACTGAAAAAAAAAAAAAAAAAAAAGATTATTAAGACAGGAACTAGTAGGGTCAATAAATTCTGGGGAAAAAATAGTTCATAAAACATTCGTATTAAATTTATTTTTTTGCAATCTTAATGAGAATTTTACATCTTGTTCTAGAATTATCTCTAGAAATTAGAAGAGGGGGGAACTTTGTCGGTATTATACCCGTTCTTCGGGTTGATAATTTGGGACATCTATGTTAAGATGGATGTTCATTTCCATATCTTAGTTAATAAATATTTTCATTTTTAGCAGTTTATACACGATTTTTTATTTAACTTTTGATATGCTTTGTATCATAAAAGTTAAAGACCAGAAATAAATGTTATCAATGACTTGTATTTTAATTCGCATTTTAAACAAATAAAATTTTATAAATGAAAATTTTGAAAATAAAAATGTTTTTACGATTCAATTCCAAAGCAGAAAAAACGGACTGTTAAGTTCCGGAACAGAAAAAAAGGTACTTACGTATTATTCGTGCAAGGTCAGATACACTGCACCAGTAATGACGCCGATTATACTAATTGTAGTAATGCTTATTTTTTTCTTTCTACATCGTGATTGCATTTTGTATTTTTAATTATGACGGGTGTCTTAACTTAGTTTCTTTCTACATTTTTATATATTCTGCATTTTGAATAATGCGTTTGAAGGATTTGAAAAGAACTGAAACAGAACCTATTCTTTATTTCCAGGCATTGGTTACTAGTAATACCAAAAATACGTGAGTGTTTCAGTTTCCACAAAATGTAATTTTATATTAATAATTATATTATGTCCATACGCAATGTATAGATAAATGCAGACAGCATATTTCGAATATAAAAAAGGACAATTCGCATGAGGAAACTAGAATCTCATTCACAAATGCATTAGGGGAGATGGGGGATGAATGGGACAAGGGATGGATGGGACGCTCTCAATATTTCAGGCAATGAACATTTTTTTTTAGTTGCTTCCTATATCCTCATAGATTTCACTACCACAGTGTGCTTCAGAACCAAAAGCAAGAGGACATGGCTGTTTTCAGTTTTCTTCAAATTTGCATTTCCTGAAAACTCTGCGCTTAAAAGTAAATTTTTTTTTTACATTTGAAGTTACTTAAATATCTTATGCAATATAAACAATTAAGATATGTTGTAGTTTTTTATTTAAAGGCTCAATATTGGTAATTAAAATGAATTCATATTAACCATTGTGACAAAATAATTTCTGAGACAAAATAGCTGACAATTGAATGTATGCATCATGGGGATGATTGGGACATTTCAAATGGGGATGAATGGGACTGCTTCATTCGTCCCTAGAGGATACTGAAATTTTTTTATTAACTAAATAATATTATATAGGTTGATAAATTAATACTTTCTGGTAATTATTCTTTTAACATTTCATCCTCTTTGCAGCCATCGTCTTCAGTCCACCGTTTATGGGCCTTTTAAGGCAAAGCTGAGATGAGTCCAAGATCATTGACTAACAAATAATCCTGGAGATCATATTACAATTTATAATCTCTCAGCTTTTGCCAAGGTGGCATTTTTGCCAGCTTTTAGTCCTTAACCTCTTCACTCCCAGGACGTACGCTGCGTACGTCCTCTCATTTCAGTAATCAGCGACCAGGACGTACGCTGCGTACGTCTTCACATTTCAGTAATCAGTGACCATTACGTATACCAATACGTTCACTATACAACTTACGTCATTATAAGAAAGAATAAAAGAAAATAAATAGAAAGAAAATGAATTCCTAAGTTTTATGTATATACACAACTAGTGGTCAGGGAAAAATACAGTAAAAAAAAGTGACAAACACCAATATGCTCTTACAGAAAAATTCATGTTGATTATTCGATCAAACAATCAAAATGAATTTTTCTATAAGAATATACTGGTGTTCATCACTTTTTTTTACTGTATTTTTACCTGACCACTAGCCACCCTGATATACTGTATGTATGTATATAATGTGCAAGTTTTATATATTATTTTATACGTATTATGATAACGTTGTAAATCCTTTAACGACCCTACATTCATTACTATTAAATCAAGGAAGTTATTAAATGATTTATGACACAAACATTTTGCACCGCACAGCCTGGTATATAGCCCTTCACCAGCGAAATTAAGCCTGGGAGTGAAGTGGTTAACATTGAATACGGGGAGGAAAATGTTTGTGTCCCATGCATTCCTGCTGTGGGGATGATTGGGACATAGAATAACTTTTTTTTTAAATTTAATTTATATATCTGTATAATAATAATCTTGAACAAATATTGTGTATAAGATGTAGTCAAACACTTAAAGTTTGACATGTGATACATAATATTGGTGATAACTTGTATAAAATATTTAAAATAAATATTTTTATGAGAATGTCCCATTTATCCCCCATCACCCCTATAGTTTATATATTTTTGTAGCAAAGAACTGACTTCTAAGAAATTTTGATTTCTGCCGTGGCACGTCCTACGTTCAAGATAGCGTCTTGAACGTATAATGCCTAATTATCACGTATAATATACCTAATTTAACGATATCCCTAATTTCGTGTCTTTTGCCATAGATCTTAGCTAACTTATTAAACCAATAATTGCAAAGGACATATTTGTTTTTTAGTTGTTCAGATATTTTTTCTTCAGTCGCATTTTAGTTTTTCCATATTTAATAACCCTTCTTGTTTAAAATTTGATTAATAAATACGCCGTAGACATCAAATTAAATACTAAAATTCAACGTAAGGAAAGACCATGTTCAACGATGTTTGTTTATTCTTTGTCGAGATTTATATAAAGTAATAAACTTTCATGTAAATTTAGTTACATCTTTTAATGGGCTTAATAATTATCGAGCAGCGTTAAAGAAGATTTTGAATCAGAAACAGAAGCCTACATGCAATAAGTGGGTAAGTGTGATCGAAGATAGCACAAGCGGTTTCGTTTAATATTCCTTTCAAAACACTTTACCCTTTAATTAATAAATCCAAATAAATTTCATTTTCCATAAAATAAAAAAAAACCAAGTTTTTTATAAAATAAAAATTTACCGGTCGATTTTTTCAATGTTTCGAATTTCTTAAATAGAATATGATTTTGCATATTACCAATTCTTAAATCCCTATCTTTAAAAATTGAACATGCGTTAAAATTTGTGAGGGAGGTATATAATTATCACCAGCATTGTTTTATCTTTCGCATCCGAAAGTAAAAGAAACAAATAATTTTTTGTTAAACAAAAAGTTACAGGTTGATTTTTTTCGATTTTTGAAAATTCTTAATCGGTAATGTGATTTTGCGTATAAATACGAAATTTCAAAACCGTAACTTATCTAGTTTTAAAAATTTATGTATACCTTAAAATCTGCCAGTACCTGAAATTTTATCTGTGGTTAAAATCTTTGTTCCGTCCCATCTGCTATCGATTGCCTGCAACCTGCACACGTGTATAAAAATAAATCATTTTTCACTTGAAAACAAAATTAATTAATATATTTGGTACTTATCGTCCTATTTTTATAAAAAAAAATTAATTAGATATTTGTATTCAGCATTCAAATCTATGCATACATGTGTAAATTTTAAATCTGTAAATGCAATAGTTTTAAATAATTTTATAGAGCCCGAAATGTTTGAGGTTTTTATCACTTTCCGGATGAAATCGATAGCCTCCCTCGAGGTCGCGGTGAAAGAAGATATCTTTGGTAGTCTGGACGGGGATTCGTCTGGACTGAGGGTATAAGCAAGAATGTACTTTTTTATGTTTCTGTGCAATTTTTAGTAAGTTTTTAATTAATATCTCCGCTAATTATCATCGTATTCAAAAATTTTACCATCTGCTGTGCAACAGGCGGTATTCAGTTGTAAGTACACAAAATTTCGAGTTTCTAACTTATACAGTTTCCGAGTACGAACGCTGTGACGGACAGATAGACAGACAGAGAAGTGAAACGAATAGGGTTTCGTGAGAAGAACTAAACCTTAAAAGTGATTGACAACCAATTTTTGTGATTTATCTTCCTGGCATTAATTACTGACTTAGTAATTACTAGTACCATAAAAAAATTTCAGTTCTGGAACTTAAAAACAATAATTAAAAATTTTTAGGTTCAGATATTGAGATAAGGAAGGTACGACAATATAAAATTTTACATAGTTTTAAAATTTTGAGGTGACTATTTCGGATAGATTTTCAAAAATAAAAACTTTAAAAGCATTTTTTTAAAACATGATTTTTATTAACAATCAATTACGAAAAATGCTCAGTCTCCAAAAATCACAGTTACATTTATATAAAACCAATCGTCTACAATTTATATGGTGTCGTGAGAGTATTAAATTATGGGTTTAAATATCTGAAAATTTCCTGAAATTTTACAGCTATTTTTATAAATTTGTAAGAAGTCGTCATAATGAAGCGACAGAAGAACTTCAGCAGTGGTGTAGTGGTAGCATGCTCTTTTGCAAATCAAACCAGACTGTGGCGGGATCCACAAATTAACATACAGAAAACGTACGGAAAATCCTCAAAATGATAGTTTGAATGAACATATCTATGGAAGTTTTTATGTTATGGCTTAGATTGTAGTCATTACATTCTGATACCTCAAATAGAATATTTATTGAAAATAAAAAAGTAAACTATAATTATTTTTGGTAAATATCAAATATTGCATTATTTTCCCCTTAAAATTCTAAATTTAAAAGAAATTGCGTCCAAATTATTTATATAAACGAATGAAATTAGCTTTTTATAAACTGATTTATTTGAAACAATTAATATTATACCGTAATATAATAAATTATATTATATATATAATAATATACTATAATATAACATAAAAAGAAGACGGATCCAAGAATTACTACATAGGCATGACCAGCAGGAAATTTAATTACAGAAAAAAAGAGCATATAGCTAATATTAAATATAATAGAAAAACTACAGCCCTGGCAAGATTATATCAAGAAGAAACCATCCAAATAAATTTCAATGAAAGTAAAATAATATTTCCCTTCAGTCTGTACTATCCATCCATAATAAGAAAAACCATAGAGATACAAACACGCAAAAATAATGTAACGATGCGGCATCTTTTAATTTACCGAAACTGTGGCTCGAGTTACTCCATGGTCATAGATATGAAAATAAACAACCAAGTAAAAATAAAAGATAACATGCGTAATTTAAAAAAAGTACATGAAAATAATAACTCCAAAGCCCGTGCAATCATGGAATATTCTCATTTGTTTTTGAAAATGACTCGGAGTGAGTCGAAACATGTCAAACAACCTAATAAAAGTTATTTTAATTTGTATTATGTTGTTAATTTACACCTTTTAGCATTTAAAAGACCTATAATATTATACCCATTTTATATTTTGGATATCAATTCGTACTTTCGTGATTGTACTCTAATATTAAGGTAAAGCCAGGAGAGATGACGCAGTCGGAGAGATTGCGCACATAGAGCAAGCTCTCAGCGACTCCAGGTAGTTGTACAACAACAGTAGTGGAGTGTCTACTTGAAAGTGCACGTTGATTGCTTGGAGTGTTTAAGATATAGTATTGCTATTTTGTTTTGTTTTCCCAAAGTAAGTGCTTGAATTTTCATAGCTATTCATCAGAATTTCTATACAATGTCAATAGTACCAAAGCTCCAAAGCTTGTATTTTAAACTTAACCCTTTCCGGCGCGGAATAAATCTGTTTGTAAAATAATGAAATAATGGACTGACACCAGATTTTACAAACGATTTCCTTAGAAAAGAATAACTTGCTGATTTTCCCTTATTTTATAAAAGGAAAATTTTAATTAAATACTCTTGATGCCGTTTGTCAGTTTTGGAATTAAAATTAGGTGTCCTTTTTTGTGACCACCGCCCGCTAAAGGGTTAAACGATTTATCATAAGCTACTAATCTAGACTAACAATGTGAACATCAACGGTTCGTTTTAGAAGAGGTCATGTTTAAAAAAAAGGCCGCGCAATCTCTCCTACCGAAATTGGAGAGTTTGCGCATCTGCTACTTAGGAGAGATGGCGCAGTGTTCCCATTAGTTTCTATGCTAGGAGAAATTACGCAGTTTATTGGTAAATTTGCATAAAAAATGAAAAATGAAAATGGACTAATTTTAAGTTAAACGTGTTATTAAGTAACATAATTTTATTTTGTAATCTTATTTGGACTTGCTTTTTCTGATTCTTTAATTTTTTTCCTTTAATTAAAATTTTTTAATCGTTTTTAAAATTATTTCATTTTTCTGATTCTTTAATCATTAGGTTGAAATATTCACTCCCAATACAATAATATTTGTTCACAAAAACATTACAGCAATGTCATTTAAGTGTAATTATTATTGTTAACAATTTAATTGTAGTTATTGTTAGTAACAATCTCTCCTACCCATGTGCGCAATCACACCAACCCTGTAAGGACAGATTGCGCAAAATAACTTTCTTGGTTTTATTACAACTGTTCTATTAATTTGCAACATAACAACAAAATAGCAATGGAAATGCATAAAAAACAAATGAAGTAAAAATTATTCATGAATAGTTTAGAAAAAAATTAATATTTAGATTTTTTATTGCTATTCTATTGAATTGTGCGCAGACTATCCTAGCTTTACCTTATAATTTGGCTTTTAAAATTTCAAATAACCCTTTTAATTAAATTATTACACAAGAAATCCTTTTTAGAAAAATATATATTTTATAATTATATAAGAAAGTAACTTATTACCATTAAAGTAAAATGTGTTTGCTTAAAGTGATAACAGAACACATAAAGGCTTTTAATAAGTAGACCAACAAGTTTCGTACGCTCAATCGGCGACATTTTCATCATCAATAATGATAATAAAAAAAAAAAACTGCCCAGTTAAACTGAGGGCATTGAGCTCACAGGCTATTCACACTAATTGTATATTATACTCTTATTTCAAAGAATTTGAAATATGCCCCTCGAAAAATAAAGAAATCAACAATATATTAAGGGGGTTGGTCATCCCCCCCGTTAACCCCCTCATAGTTAACTAATGAACCCCTTAAACTAATCAGGGAAGTCTCTAATTACAATGAATATATATACAAAATTTGAAGAAAATCGGATAATTCTGCATGAAAAACCCATTTATCTAAATTAAGGGGGGTTAGCCCCCCGTTTTCCCTCTTTATGCTTAACCAATGAACCTCCAAAACTAATCAGGGAAGCGCCTTATCACAATGAACCTATATACAAAATTTGAAGAAAATTGGATAATTCTGCATGAAAACTCATTTATCTAAATTAGGCGGGGGGCGGGTTATCCCCCCTTTCCCCCTTTATACTTAACCAATGAACCCCCAAAACTGTTCAGAGAAGCGCATTATTACAATGAACCTATATACAAAATTTGAAGAAAATCAGATAATTCTGCATGAAAAACTCATTTATCTAAATTAGGGGGGTATCCCCCCTTTCCCCTTTCCCCCTTTATACTTAACCAATGAACCCCCAAAACTATTGACAGAAGCGCATTATCAAAATGAACCTATATACAAAATTTGAAGAAAATGGGATAAATCTGCATGAAAAACCCATTTATCTAAATTATGGGGGGTTAGCCCCCCGTTTTCCCTCTTTATGCTTAACCAATGAACCTCCAAAACTAATCAGGGAAGCGCCTTATCACAAGGAACCTATAAACAAAATTTAAAGTAAAACGGTTAGTTCTATCAAGAGTTATCGCGTTACGTACATACATACATACGTACGTACGTACATACATACATACAGAACCGGCGGGCACATAAGCTCTCAGGCTTTGATAGCCTGTGAGCTAATAAAACTATTTTTGGAATTAAAAAAAAAATGAACTTGATAAACTAAAACCACGAGATCACACGTATAATGAAAGCAACTGGGTGCTCTGAAAGATCGAAATATAACCTTAACAAATTCAATAGTTTTCTCATCGCAAAACCTTCCATAAAATTAAAACAAGTAATAAAAAAAAAAAAAAAAAAAAAAAATTAAGTCAATGCCTGCTTTTTAATCATAAATATATAAAATAAACCCGTGCAGCATTAATGTCCCACGTTATCTTTATTGAACATTATTTTATAATCATCGTTGCTGTATTTTATTTCTGTGGCATCACTCATTTGAGATAAATCTTTCATTTCATTTATGAAAACAATGGGAAGAAATTTTTTCTCCCATTTAAAACTAAAATTAATTAATTAAATTTAATGAATGAATTAATATTTGAAAAAAACTGTATTAACATAAAGTGTCATCCACTACAAGTTTAAAAAAAATTATTTGAACTTGAGTGGATGAATAGAAAATATTTTATTAACGATTGAAAATTTGAACAAGATATAGTATATAGAGAGAGTGTGAGCTAATAGTAGGAATTTAATAATAAAAATTATAATTTAACAAATTACAATAACCATTGGAAAAAAAAAAAAAAACAGTTTGTAAGAAAATAGATCCAATGTAACCTGATCAACTATCAGATGTATATGAAATCCCGTTCCCCAAATCAGATGGAACATTGCACTATTATATAGGAATGACAAATGGAAAGTTTAAAACGAGAATAAAAGTACATATAGCAGATATCAAATACAACAAATGCTACAGCTTTGGTCAATAGCAAAGAGCCTTTGCAAATTAATTTGAGGAATAGTAAAATAATTTATTAATCAATATTTTATTTCCCATCCCTTACCTGAGAATTAATAGAAATCTATATGCGCAGCGAGAACATATGCAATGAATCAGCTTCATTTGAGTTACCTAAAATTTAGCATAAGATGAAAAAAAGCAATAAGATAACATATTTTTCATTTTTTCAGCTGACTTCTTTAAAGCACCTGCTTTCATTATACATGTGAGATCGTGGTTTTTGCTCATCATGTTCGTTTTCAAAAACTTTTGCGAAATTAGTTTGTTTATCATTATTGATCTTAAAACTGTCGCCGATTGAGCGTACGGAATTTGTTGATCTATTTATTAAAAGGTTAATTAAAATAATTTGCTTGGAATTAGAGAAAAATTTAGAGGAAAATTAATTGAACTGTATAAGTGCTCGAAGCAAAATTGCAAGCAGATACAAAAGTGTCTCATTAGTTTGTAATTGCAATTTTTCTTTTGCAAAATTATTATTATTATTATTATTATTATTATTATTGTTATTATTGTTATCATTATTACTATCATTTACATGTAGTAAAATAGGAGCTAAGCGTTAACGAATTACTTGTTTCATTTAATGCCTGTCAGTTACCATTTCTTTTCAAAAGTTTTACATTTATTTATTTTTTATTACATTATATTGAACACATGCAATATTCATATGCAAAAAGAGAAATTATTTTATAAACCATTGTATCATCATATCATAATTTTCCTATTTCTTCGAAATGTTTACAAGCATATGTAATATATTTAAGTTTTCTTTTATTATAAGTTAAAATGTCGGAAAAGTTAAGCAATAAAATGGCAAATAAATTTCAGATGTAGTTCATAATCAGTGTTACGCCGATGTTTTTCTCTTCTTATTTCATTTTCTAAATCTTTTAGTGAATATTTTGACAGACTTTAAATTGTATTTATCTTACTAAACTGGTATCAGTTTCTGTACTAATCTTCTAATTAATTAAAATAATTTGTTTGTTTGGAATTAGCGAAAAATTTAGAGGAAAATTAATTGAACTGTATAAGTGCTCGAAGCAAAATTGGAAGCAGATACAAAAGTGTCTCATAAGTTTGTAATTGCAGATTTTCTTTTGTAAAATTATTATTATTATTATTATTATTATTACTATCATTTACATGTAGTAAAATAGGAGCTAAGCGTTAACGAATTACTTGTTTCATTTAATGCCTGTCAGTTACCATTTCTTTTCAAAAGTTTTACATTTATTTATTTTTTATTACATTATATTGAACACATGCAATATTCATATGCAAAAAGAGAAATTATTTTATAAACCATTGTATCATCATATCATAATTTTCCTATTTCTTCGAAATGTTTACAAGCATATGTAATATATTTAAGTTTTCTTTTATTATAAGTTAAAATGTCGGAAAAGTTAAGCAATAAAATGGCAAATAAATTTCAGATGTAGTTCATAATCAGTGTTACGCCGATGTTTTTCTCTTCTTATTTCATTTTCTAAATCTTTTAGTGAATATTTTGACAGACTTTAAATTGTATTTATCTTACTAAACTGGTATCAGTTTCTGTACTAATCTTCTAATTAATTAAAATAATTTGTTTGTTTGGAATTAGCGAAAAATTTAGAGGAAAATTAATTGAACTGTATAAGTGCTCGAAGCAAAATTGGAAGCAGATACAAAAGTGTCTCATAAGTTTGTAATTGCAGATTTTCTTTTGTAAAATTATTATTATTATTATTATTATTATTATTATTATTATTATTATTGTTATCATTATTATTGTTATCATTATTATTATTATTGTTATCATTATTGTTATCATTATCATTATCATTTACATGTAGTAAAATAGGAGTTAAGGTTTAACGAATTACTTGTTTCGTTTAATGCCTGTCAGTTACCATTTCTTTTCAAAATTTTTACATTTATTTATTTTTTATTACATTATATTGAACACATGCAATATTCATATGCAAAAAGAAAAATTATTTTATAAATCATCATATCATCATATCATAATTTTACAATTTCTTCAAAATGTTTACAAGTATATGTAATATATTTAGATTTTCTTTTATTATAAGTTAAAATGTCTGAAAAGTTAAGCAATAAAATGGCAAATAAATTTCAAATATGGGTCATAATCTGTGTTACATAAATGTTTTTCTCTTCTTATTTCATTCTCTAAATCTTTTAGTGAATATTTTGACAGACTTTAAATCGTATTCATCTGACTAAACGGGTATCAATTTCTGGGCAAAACCCCCAGTGCTTTATTTACTGTATAGCTTCTTCCTCACCTACGCTTCAGATAACTTCGGGTATTTATTCCAGAAATACTTATTTTTCAGTAAAGGGGGAGGGTCGAAGCTCCCCGCGAGAGGGCGTCACTCAAAGATGCGGAAGATGAGTTTGGAAGACAGAAACTTCGTCTGCTAAAGTAGAAGTCAGAATGGACGGAGAAATTTTGGATCGACCAGAGCTTGCCGCAGAAACCAGTTTTGACGTTTTGTTGTATATTTATGATTTGTCGAAAGAATTAGCAAAGTCTTTCAAGAAAATTCTCAAAGGTAAGTAGAATTATATGCAGCCCAATCAGTTGTTTTTGTCGCCCTGTTCGAAGCAAATTATTATCCTAAAATTGGATGTATATCATATGCCTGAGGTAAGTTTCATGGAAAATATTATTATGAGTTCTTTTTGAAAAATGGGTGCATTTTATACAACCATTTGTCTTAATAGATGATAAATCATTTGAATCATTCAGTAGAGATTTGATGATAATGAAATATATACATTTTAATTAAGGAAAAATAAATAGTTGTAATGAAATCTTTTCTATATGAGAGACAATTCAAATAAATGCAAAATTTACTAAATCAAATTACATAAAATTTCAATAAGTTCAATGCTTAAAAGCAGAGTGCTATTTAGAACAATCAAAATAGGTCTTTGCATATTTTCAGAAACATAAAATTAAATATTTCTAAAAGTTATTAAGAAATGTTTAGTGGCAAAACTATTTCTATAATATGCAATTGCTGTTTTGTTAAATTTTTAAATGTATATAAATGTATTTAATTTTTGTAATTAATGCAATCACAAAAGTGAAGTGCAATATTTCACTTTGGTGTCAATCTTTTTGTTATAAAAATATTTTAAAGAGTTTCTGTCCATTGATGAACTTTTAACAGGCTGATTATCTTGGAAATTCTTAAGAATGTTGTATTCATAAAAATGATGCGAAATATTTTATGTATATGTGTGCTTAAGATTCAAATGTGTTGGTGCATCGTTATTGCTTTCATCTCTATACTTTAATTTTATCCTTCCCCATAGTAAATATCACCAAATCATATGACACAGCATATTTCGATGATAATTTTTTATATAACGAAATAAGAATAACAATACTAGTAATTTATAATAATAGTAAATTATTCAACAAATTCCGACTATGTGATTTGATGTAGCGCAACTTTGAAATAAATGGAAAATAAGGTAGCTTAAACTGAGTAAGTTTAGGACAATAACCATGGTTTGCCATTTTATTAAAAAAATAAAAGTTTTAAACTTTTAAATGTTTATTACAAATAATCAATGACTTTTTTCATTTCACTTGGTTAAAGTTTTTGTCAACGTATACGATAAAACAAGGTAGTGTTAAAAAAAAAAAAAAAAAAAAAAAAAAAAAAAAAAAAAAAAAAACGGATAAAATTACAAAAAGTGGGAAAATTTACGGATTTTTTTTCTCTTTAAATGTCTGCTACCTTTAGTTGAGAAAAGGACACTAATAAAAGATAATCAATCATAGATTGTTGCTGTTAAAATTTGTTTTTTCTTAAAGTCAAATGAACAAAAAATATTCCTTTGTTCTTGAGTTAATAAGAAATTAATTGACAAAATACATACACTGAAAATACATTTTAAACCTCTTATAAACGAAACTGAAGAGTGAAGGAAAATTACTTGTTATACTCGAATTTCATTATAATGATTTCATCCCAACATTAATATGTTTACTAAGAAATTTAGGTGTTAATGGGGATTTAATAGTTCATACAATTTTTATAATAATGTATAATAACAAAAACAATTATTTAATTTCCATAGCATTATTATAATTGTTGATTATATTTCCTTAGTTTTATTCCTTAATTTGTCTTATTTATATTAATTCATTATTACTGATGCATGCATGATTTAAGTCCCATTAACAGAAGTTCTATACTTTCATTGTAACTGATGCATGCATGATTGTAGTCTCATTAATAGAAGTTCTATACTTTCATTGTAACTGATGTATGCATGATTGTAGTCTCATTAACAGAAGTTCTATACTTTCATTGTTTGAAAATAGAATTTTATTGCTATAATATCTATACATCTGAACTATTTTAGAGTAGGCATATCGTTTTATAAACGTATATTAGCGTTATTACGTTATTATACATAAACGTATATTAACGTATATTAACGTTTATATATACGTTTTATAAACGTATATATAAACGTCTATTAGCTTTCTGGCATTTGTTACAATAGCAGTTTCAACGAGTTTTTCAATATTCAATTAAGACTGGAAGATTTTTTTGTTTTCAGTGTAAAATGTTTAGTAAAATTACATAGTTTTTCAATCACAAAGTCATGCAAAATTTTCTTTTCTGAAATGAGGATTTCATCGTCATCCGAATTTAGAACGCCTTTTATTTAGAACTTAGGTGATATTTTCTATGCAAAACTTCGTTGAAAGCAATATTTTTAAGTTTTGCAGTATTCTTTATCGACGGGTGTAAAAATAAGTAAAAATATTGCGATTTGGGGTTTTTTTCAATAATTTCAGTATTTGATTTATCTTGTTTATGCGATACATCGGACTCGTTTCCACCGGCTTCCACTGTATTTTTTCGTATTTTCTGAACTATTCTTGAAATTTTATGTACAATATTGGAATCCTTCTATATTAAAAAAAAGTAATCTGGAACTGAGTCAAAAACGAAATGGACCAATCAAATTCTGCGTAGATATTCCGGGTTATTCTCATCGCTTTTTTACTAGGGACTTTTTTGAAGAGCTATTACTTTTTTCTAGCCATCCTACGGAATCGAAAATCATACCACCAGACGCGAAATATAACAAGCTTTCAGAATTAAAAAAAATTTTCACGGTTGGACAATAAGAACTCAAAAAATCCTTAAAAATCGAGTAAAAAATCTTTTATTGAAAAAGTCATTTTTTTTATATTGTTGCCAATTTCTAAATAAGCGCAAAGGATTATGTTTTATCTCAAATAAAAAATGTATTTGCGCGAGACTATTAAAAACAATAATGAAAGTTTAAAATAATAATTAAATGATCACGTGTTGAAAGCAGGAAATAAAGAAAATTACGTCATAAAAATTGTGTTTACACATGAATATTAAAAATAAAAAAGATGAATAAAATGAAAAAAAAACATTATAACCTGATTACAGAAGAAAGTCACCATCCGTGATATTATCATCATCATCTTTTTAAAACGGGATACATTACCAGGTTTTAAGAGGCTGTGAAATCAGAACGGGGGTTGGTGAGCGTAGCGAGCAGGGGGGGGGGGAGGCAGAGCCCCCTAGTTTAAAAAAAAAAAAAGGGAAAAATATTGCGATTTGCAGAGAATTTTAATAATTTTAGTATTCAATTTATCTTGTTTATGCGATATATTGGGATAATTTCAACCGGATTTCACTGTATTTCTTTCTATTTTTAAACTCGTGTTGAAATTTTATGTACGGTCCTAAATAATAACAAAAACTGATCACCCCTTAGAATACCAAACGATACATGTGTATTTGTTTAACAAACAGATATCAAAAGGAAAAGATCTAACGCCAAGATTATTTGGAAAATAAAACAGTAAACAAGTAAGTAAACTTATTTGATGAAATGCGTGTTATAAACTGATTAATAAAACAAGTCGCTCTTATAAGAATATACTTTTGTCTTACTTCAATTTGAATAAAAATATTGATTCACCAAAATTATATCTGCAAGGAAATGCGAAGCAATGAAATAATGGGATAATTTCTGCAGATTTTGAATATTCTACAGTATATTGTATATGTGTATGCATCATGGAAAGTAATACTTCCATTCAATTCTACACTGAAAAAAAAAAGTTGATTTTATGGTATAATACCAACATTACAGTTGTCAGTATTATACCGTAAAATTAACAGTAATAAACAGTAAAATAAACAGTAATACACAGCCGCGCATTTTACTGTTTATTACTGCTAATTTTACGGTATAATACTGGCAGCTGTGATGCCAGTATTATACCGTAAAATCAACATTTTTTTTTTTTTTTTTTTTTTTTTTTTTTTTGTGCAGTGTAATCATATTTAAGGGGATATTCTAATTCTTTAGCCTAAAATTGACTTGATTATTATGATTTTTTTTTCGGTTACAAAGAAAAGAGATACCACCTTCAGACTTTTTGCATATCATTTATTGACATTTCACTTATATATTTAAATTCTTGTGTGTAAAAAAAAAAAAAAAATAATAATAATAATAATAAGCCTTGTCCGTACCTGCAGGTGCGGGCCGTGAACTTCCAATCCGGAGACCGTTTTCTCCGGTCATAAGCATCTGACACAAATTTAGTCGGTAAATTATGAAAGAGCATTCTCTGGAGTTTATACCATCATTTAGATTAAAAAGTTTATTTTTGATAAAATAGTGGTCACTTGAACATAAAAGGTCATGTTTCACAACCTTTTTTTTTTTTTTTTTTTTTTTCCACCTTTTGCGAACTTGAAAAAATAGTTAACCAATGAAAATTATACTTTTCGGTGGTGTAAGCTAAGATTTTTAAGGCAGAACTTATTTCTTAAGAGTAACGTTAAAAAAGAGTGATATAACGAGATATGATATATTCGAGGACACTGTATTAGTTATTTTAAAATCCTTCAAAGCTATGTCCGAAACTAGCTTTTTTTTTAGCCGGGGCAATTTGGCGCCCCCCCCCCCCCGCCCCTCTTCCTCTGCAAAGTAAATTTGCAAAGAAAATTGTACCAAGTTTCTTATTCAAGTCTCCAAGACGACTTATTTTAAAATTTAAAATATGTAATCATAAAATACGTAATCAGCTTTGTCAAATATTTATTCATTAAAACCCGTGAAAACAGAATCGAAAGGAACTGGAAAATTTTCGCTATATACAGGTTTTCTTCTTAGTAGGTACAAGTATTGGTATTTTTTCTGTTGGGACCATGTATTTTTTTTTTTTTTTTTTTTTAAAGACAAGATTTCATTATAAAAAGATTTCACTTTCCCATATTTTGCTGTAGTTTTAGGAATACAAATTATTACAATTGAGGCGTTTAAAGTCATAGTGATGTGAGTCGCATTGTCTTAAGAACTTAAAAACTAAGATTTACTGTAAACATAACAATGAATTCCTATGCCGTCAAATATTTTCGTGTGCTATCTATAGCCAGTTTTGTGGAACTATCCCTTATACCCCTCTTCCTATTTATAGACTGATATGTCTAGATACTTTCCTGAACCTAATGCTAATTTCCAAAATTATGTGCAAGTCAAATCAAAAACACACAAAAAAACAATTAAGTTTTTACTTTTTATTTTGTGAATTTTCCACACCTTAGGTTTTCGTGTCCTAGTCAGTCGCCCGACCGCGCAGTTTCTTATACGGTCGGATCTGGATGTAAATAGTAAGAATTTATAGTTAAAAAAGAAAAAAAAATGTGGCGGCCTTTTTTAGTTGCCGCTTAGGGCGATAAAACACCTCAAAATGGCAAAAAGAGGAGAATTTTTTTTGAAAGGGTGGGGGATAAAGGCAGGGGCGGCTTTACTAGCTATGGCACCCTGAGAGAGATTAGTTTTTTTTTTTTTTTTTTTTTTTTTTTGCTCCTACAAATAATATTATCTTAAAGAAAAAAAAAACTATTAAATTTTACTAAGCATTTTATTTTGTGAATTTTCCACATCTTGGCTTTTATTGTACCAGACAGTCACCTAACCTCGCCCCCTCTAAGGCCAGATATGGATGTTAAAAAGTAATTGTAATAAAAGGAATAGGGCGGCATTTTTCAGTTGTCGACAAGGGCTTCAAATTCCCTAGGAATGGCAAAAGGAAGGTAAAAAAGAAAGAAAGCTTCACGTTGTTCAGCGAGAAAGAAAAATAAAAAATAGAATAAACTTCATGTGTGGAATTTTTTCCCATTATAGAAAAGTTGGGGAATCGCTTGGCAATTATCCTTGTTGGATAGTGACATGAGTGAACTGTGACCTTGAAAAATATTAGTTAGCCACTTTTCTTACGCAGGAAGTAATTTCTGCGATAGGAGGCATAGGCATGGGATGTTTGGATTGGGAGAATGGAAATAGCGTAAGAGGACGGCTTCTTTTTTCTTATTCATTTGCTGTCTTGTATTGTAGACGGATCTTTTTATCTATTTGACAATTTTAATGCACTTGGCTCAGTTTCACTTTTGGATTTTCCGGTTATAAGATATTTTTATCCAAATTTCATATATATATATTTGTATCAAACAACAAACCAAATCTTCGTGTGGCGTTCCCTTCGCCTTCCGTTGTGGCGGCCGGGGCACATGCCCCTCTCCTTCCCCGTCTCCCTATTTTCGACCCTGTTCGAAGCAGATTAAAGAATTCGAAATAAGAAAACTGGAAATTGCATAAAACAAATTCCTTACGCAAAATCCTATAGTGCTGCTATCTAGTGAGAATATGCTAAAGTTATTTCAGTATAAAGATTTGGCCGTAAACTAAATCAATAGAATAAAAATGTTTTAACTCAGATTATTCAAGTTGCGTTGTTATGCAATAAAATAATCATTATTATGACAATATTAAGAATAAAACTTAATTTCATAATCTTTATCATAATCTTTATCATATTCTTCTTCTTCTTTTTTCGGTCACATTTTAATAAATCGAATTTACTTTGTAATCTCAGTGTTGCCAGATTGGAGTTTTTAAAAAATTGAAATAGCTACAACTATTTCCGACATGTAATCTTTGAATTATACAGCCCGATTAAGGTTGTCTGGGACCCAAGGCCCAGCAGATTTTCAGGGCCCACTTCAAACCAAAATTATAGTTAGAATTTTTTTTCGGGAGTATTCGAAATTTCCCTACATTTTATAAAAATGTTCACGAAACTCAGGTTAACTTAATTTTCTGTTCACTGTTTGATACTATAATATCTTAAATATGTCTTCATCTGAAATATTTCTTAATAGATAATTCGAATAAAAATAGTTTGTCTACAATATACTTAATTTAAGCTGTTTTCAGATAGTAGAAAAGTACAGATTACTTATAGGTGTTTTATAGAGATATCTGTTACTCAGATATTGGAGCTTGAAATTAATTTTTTTTTCTTGGAGATTTAAGAACTTTTTCGAAATAATTTTTTAATATAGGCCTGATTATTTAACCACGGAATGCCTGTCATTAAATAAAGCTAATTATTACTATTCTGAAATAATGGTAAATATTTTGAATTAAAAAAAATTCCCAACATGGCAACACTGCATATTCTGGTCAGTCTAGTGATATATTGTTGATTATCATAGTTTCCTTCAGTTTTAAAGATAATATATAGTATGTCCATTAAGTAAGAAGAAAATATATGAACAAGTGAATAAATACCGATATACTGATGGACATCTTGCCATCTGTACTGATAAAAAATACAAACAGATATCTGTTGGCATTTCGCTGACAGTAATTATGTTTATTAATGAAAATGGATAACTAGGATGATTTCGCTGGTAAGGATTTATCACTTTTAAATATTTAATTGACTCTTAAAATCAAATTTACCCAATTAATTTAAAGAAAGTATCAAATGTATCTTTTCTACTAAATTTAGAGAAACTTTATGATATTTACGAAACATACACCAAAAAATTTTCATACGATAGAAGCTAACAAAATTTCTTCAAGAAATGTTTCGAAATTTACTTTGTTGTCATTATTTGTAGTGACTTGCTTTTGAAACTCATTATATTTTAAAACTTGTGCTTCAGTTAAAATTGTTGTTCAGCCAATTATACTCATTAATTTACTATTTTCCAAATAGTGTGTGTTTGAAATTAACTTTTTATTGAGGAAATATTACTAAGTAAACTTTTCAATTTTCTCAAAGATTCACATTTTTTATTATTATTATTTTTTTTTTATTCCCAATCAATTTTAAAGATATCATGATGATGCTAGAGTCGCATTCTCTTAAGAACTCAAAAACTAAGATTTACTGTAAACATAACAATGAATTCAAATACCGTAAAATATCTCCGTGTGCTATCTACAGCCAGTTAAATATAAATTAATTTATTTGTGGAAAGTTCATTGTCGTATGTAAGTAATTTTTTCATAGATTTTTTTATTTTTAATCTTAGGGAAATAGTCTTATTTAAACATAATTATATGCAAGATACTATCGTATAAATATATGCACAATCATCTATATCTTTTCCCTTCAAGAGATTAAATAGAGGAGTTCACTTTCATTCAGATGACTGAATGGAAGCGAATGATTTTAAAATATCATTCTGTCATTTGAATGAAATCTTCAGTGCCACAAATTCACTCTCATAAAATTCATTTCACTATTTCGCTATCATTTTGTTGTCTAGTAGTATGGAAAATTTCACTATCGTGTAATTATCATATCACTGTTTCATTATCATTTTACTGTCTGGCAGAAAAAAATTACTGTCACGAAATTCTTTTCACTATTTTCGCTATCATTTAATTGTCTTGCAGTATCAAAACTTTCACCTTCATAACACTCAGTTCACTATTTCGTTATTATTTTATTATCTGGAAATATGAAATATTTCACCGTTATAAAATTCATTTCACTATTTTGCTATCATTTTACTGTCTGACAGTATGAAAAATGTTACTGTCATTAATTTTTCACAACTTAGAAAGACTATCACTATTGAAGTTTTTTTTTTTACAGGGCTTTTACGAATGCTTACATTTTTAATAATTTTTAAACGAACTACTTTTTTGTTTATCATTAATGACGTGTTAGTGAAATGATTTTTGTCTGATATCTTATAAATAGTCTTTTTTTTATTATTATTGGCAATATTTACATTTCAACATTCGTTACTTTCTAGCTGAATGATAAGAGGTTGTTAAATAAGGAGCAATTTATATAACATAAATTATTGTAATTTATGAATTGAAATTTGATGTATTTTATATGATGTAATTTACCTAATTTATAATTACGTATGTTTATTTTATGTATGTTTGTAATTTTTACGTAATTAAGTGTAATTATCAGATTATTTAGGATTGAAAAAAAAATGATATTTTGTAGAAAATTCCTTAACATTTAGTTACTTTTAGAAAGAAAGTTCTGTTTTTTATATGGCAAAATAAGACTGTTCTTCCTGTGGTCGAAGTTGAAAAACGACGTTTTTAGTAATTTCTGCACCGCCTTCCGCGCGCCCAGTGCTTTTGGTAGCTGATCTCATATCTATGGTTGTACAGGCTGTCCCCAAAAAGATTGTAACGCGATTCAATAGTTTTTACCTATTGAAGATACGTAGGCACTGTAAATTGTAAAAGTGTTCAAAATAAAGTAGGAATAAAGATTATGTAGATGAAATTGTCCTGTCATTAATTTAAAAAAATTACACTTTTAAATTTTTTACATTGTCCCTAGGTTATAAGTTATATTAAAAAAAAAAAAAAAAAAAAAAAAAAAAATCCATGTTCTGACAAGTAAAACAGCAAAAATTCCATTCTGCTACGAACAAAGTTCACAGTTATGATAATTTAAATTTTATGAAATTTCGGAACTTTCTGGTCCTAAAAATGTCTGTTTTTTGTGTTTTTAGTGACAGAAAGCTACGAAATTTCATAAAATTAAAAATATCATAACTCGGTGAGCTTTGGTCGTAGAATATTAGAATTGACTGTTTTACTTGTCAGAGCATGGGAAAATTTAATCTAAATATAACTTATGCGACGCAACTACTGTATAAAATAAATTTTTTAAAATTAATGGTAGGACTTTTTCATCAATACAACCTTAATTGCTACCTTAATTTAGATATTTTTGCAGTTTACATTGCCTACTTATCTCCAATAGGTAAAAGAATGAAATTCGTTTCAATCTTTTCGGAATTTTCTGTATAGGAAGCATAAGTTACAGACCCAAAGTTTTGATTTCAGTGCACCCCATTGAACTTCGCAAGCACATATAAAATTTTGGTTCCAATAAACGCATAAGTAATACGCAACACATGATCAGTTGCAATGTTGTAAAACTACGACAATGAAAACTTGTGCAGAAGAGGAGGGAGTGCAGATTGATGTTAAAATTCTTTCCAAACCTTAAAACTAATAAGATAAATACGAGAACTCTTGTGTTTCGATGAATGTATAAAAAATCTTAAAGAAAAGAAAAAAAATCTAAATTAGTATAAAAATGTTTTGAGATTTTATAAAAAAAAGCGCTTTCAGCGCAAAATAATAGTAATAATAATCATAAAGCGAGAGAGAGATGAGAAACAGTAGTAGATTCAATATTCTGTTATTCCTCACGTATCTTTCTGTTTCTCATTTTCTTTTACTATTTCGCTCTACGAAGGAGACCCCTTTATGAAGCCTTGAGAAAACTTCAAGCTTGTTATATAGCAAGTTATATTTATTTTGACTGTGGGTTTTGCTTTACATTTGTTATTAGACACACTCATATTTTAAAAAAAATATGAAAAAATTAATAATCATTCATTAATAATTATTCAAAATCCCTCTTTGACGAAAATTTTGGCTGCGCCATTTCGAGGAATAAAATAATTTTTGTAAACTTGATTTTGGCACTAAGAAGGGTGAAAATTTTTGAGCCTCGCCGGAAAGGAGCATTACAGCTGGATTGTCACATTTCTGTACGTATTCATCCACTGTATCAATGCACTATGCATTCAATGCTGCAATGCGCAAGCAATAGATAGAATGATTTCTTCTGAACCTCACACCATATAACAACCTTCATAATGACCTCACCATCCCATGTGAAATGGCGTCCTTATAAGGTGAATGTTTCATTGCAAGAAAAAGATAAAAGTACTATGGTGCCAGATCGGGCGTATCAGATGGATAGGGAAATCCACCTAACATCGCGTTCACATTATGAAAGTTAAGTTACTTAACTTTTTGAAGTACTTTTGAAGTTTTTTTTGAAGCGGACGACCCTGAATCAAAATTTTCGATTTGAGGAAGTTTTTGAAGCTCACTTAACTTCTGACACTCTCTTAACTATGAGTTGAGTGGAACTCTGCCCTTTTGAATTCTTTTTCTTATTTGGAACTGTTCTTAAATTTCGAGTTAAGTTCTACAAGTAATTAACCAGTTTTTCGAACCATTCTTTTAATCTTTTATTTATTTACCACGCCGCAAAAAATGAAAACAATAATAATCAGAAGTTGTAGTTACAAATTTAACAACTTATGCGCATGCCCAGACATTTGTTTGGCTAAGTAATAAGTCAATAAAAACGTTTGGTAATGTGCATTGGTAAAGCCTAATTCCTGGTTATACGGTTCAAAAAAGTTAAGCTAAGTGACTTAACTTTCATAACGTGAACGCAATATTATACGCCTATTGTGAACCCACAATCAGCAAAAGCAGCTTGAACAATCGCAGCAAGGCTTTATTGAGGAGGTTCATTGTTTGAATTTCACGAAAAATATGAAAAAAAAATCATTTTCACAAAATTTGGCACAGTGTGTTATAACACTATGCTGTATTAATCGTTCAAAATTAAAGATACTTACTTGTTTTCCTTCCCTGCGAAGCTCAAAATTTCTCACCCTTTGTTCGTACACTGTTTGAGTGTGTTGCAGATTTACTGATAAAAGTTAAGAATGGGTATGTTTGACATTTCTAACTTTAGAAACCTAGGTCATTGTTAAACATACCTTTAGACAATACATATGGATAGCGAAATAAATTTACAATTTATTTCTAATGTGAAAATCTACCACATTTTTCTCGGTTACGAAGTATGCATAAACTTAGTTGAATTAGCTAGACAAAACTATTTTAAAATAGTTATAAAAGAAGAACAGACGCTGATAAAATGTTTCTTTGTTCTACTTGGATTACATTTGTTCGGTTAATTTAAATGGGTCACACGTGCGGGAACTCATCCGTTGTAATGAATTAGAAAACACAAGAGGGGGAAAAAAAAACTTCAACTTGTATTTTAGTGAGCTAATATTTTTCAGTCAGAAATCGACAACGACAATTCTTATGTAAAACTTTCGACTTTCTTTCCTGAGATAAGAAAAAATAGTTCCCATCAGTTTTTAGTGGCGTGATTTTTTGAATTTTTTTCTTTATACCATTTTTTTTATAATGACATTTAAGTTAAAACTTTGAAAAAAATATAAAAAATTTCAGCAATTATACAGAAATAATTTTTTTAAAGTGAAAAATAGTCATTTCCTCAAAACATGCTAACTCAAAAGCAAACCATTGTATTCACATTTTATAAATTTCATAATAAAGAGAATAATTTTCTCTAGAACATAGACTATTTGCATTATAATAGCATCTCTATCTCAGATGCTGTGGCGCTTGAAGCACTAATATAATGAAAAATTCGTAAAATTTGTTGCAACTTTGTCACTTATACCTGTGTAAATATAAAACTAATTAATATAGTATCATGAGTGTAGTCTATTCCCTCAATAAACATTTGTAAAAGAAATTAAAAAAAATTCAAGGCATTTCATGCATAATTTTTTGGTAAAGGATGTTTTGCGTATAGTAAAAATTTGAAAAACTTTTTTTGAGAAAAAGCTAAAAATAACTTTTAAATACTATTTTTACTATAAAAATAACTGTTATTCTTTAAAGGTTTAATTATTAACTGCATGTATTTTCTTGGACATATGATCCAATTTAAATGTTAAATCTCGAAAAGAAGAATGTAAACAAACGTTTCAGCTTACTTCCGGTTTGCAGAAAGATACTTCCGGTTGTAAAATTCTTCGTTAAGCTGTAACAGCTGTAACTTTAAACGGCTAAAACTTTGGTTCTAATTAAGATTCAGACACAATTTGAGAAGAATTCCATAGATAAAAGATTGGATTTTAATATTATTTCAAAATTGAAAAATCGATATTTTTTATCAAAAATTTCGTTTTAAAGGTGTGTGGATACCTTAAAGATATTTAACCATTTCGCATTCATCTTTTACGCAATTGCAGTCGTGAAGTAAAAGTGAATATTTGTAGCTTTCCTTAAATTATACTTTAACCAAACAGTTTTGATATTTTTAGTTGCCCTTTATATCACTTCCCGTCATTTCACTTTTGCTTGCATCTGCCGTCTTAGTAAAAACAAATTAAGAATTATTCAGATTTCTGATATGATGGCTATGATGTCTTTTACCGATCGGAACCTATACTACATTATAAAGAAAAGTTTGTTTCTTGGGGGAATGGCGGGCGGGGAGCAATCTCTGGAACTACAGAACCGATTTAAAAAGTAATGGTGATCGTCTCTGCTTCAACATTGGTTATATTTTATGCCTGTCCAACTATCCCAAAGGGGATGCAGGAGCAAAACACATTCTAAAATTACGATTTCTGTGCACCCAGAAAAAGAAATTGATTAAAACTACAAAACATGTTTTGTTGAGTACATTTTGGTTGTTTTAGCAAAATTCAAGTAAAATTGAACCATTTTACTTGAATTAACAAAATATTTTTTGCTGACGACACAAAAAAATTTTTTGGAATTGCAAAAAAAAAAATTTTTTTGTTGATTCAAACAAAATTTCTATTGACCTATATTTAAACAAAAAGTTTTGTTGGGTCAACCAAATTTTTGTGAATTCAACAAAACTTTTTTCTGGGTGTGATATTCGTGGAAATAGAAATTTGAAATTTAGTTTGGTGGTTATTTTTTAAGGTATTGCTAACTTTTAAGATAAATGCAAATTGGACGATTTCCCCATAAAATTAATATAAAATACTTTGTATTTAAACCATACAAAACTTTCTGAATGGTACACAAGAAATACATCTATACGACATTCCATAAAAACATTAAAATAACGATATATTTATTTTAACGTTTTTACGTAATATCATAACCACGTATTTCTTGTGTATCATTCAGCAAGTTTTGTATGGTTTAAATACAAAGTATTTTATATAAGTTTTACGATGTTTACCTTTAAAATGCTTGCTAAGAATTGTTTCTGAAAAATTCGAAATTTAAATGGGTGAAACGAACAGAAAAATAATTAATAATTGTAAATTACGATTTATTTGGAATTGTTCGGTTAGAAACTTCAAATTTGACATAGCAATTACTTTTAAGATGTAAATGCTCGCGCAGAACAGTTTCTAAAAAAAAAAAAAAAAAAAAAAAAAAAAATCGAAATTTAAAAGGGTGAGGATCAAAATACGCTCTAAAGTTGCGATTTCTGTGATACTGAAGGCGCTATAGAAGCTTGAAATTTGGCATTTTGGTTGCTTTTAAGATGTAAATACTCGCTAAGAAAGGTTTCTAAATAATTCACAATTTAAAAGGGGAACTGAGCGGAAAACATTCTAAATTACGATTTATTTGGAATCGCCAGGGCTAGAAACTTAAAATTTGACATGGCTACTTTCAAGACCTGAATGTTCTCACAGAAAAGTTTCTAAAAAATTCGAAATTTAAAAGAATGAAATGAATTGAAAACGCTCTAAAATCACGATAACTTTGAATCAACTAAACTGATTAAAAAAAAATCATTCAGGATAACACTGGTGATAGTCTCTACTTAAAACTGTGTTACTTTTTATGACTGTTCAACTGCTTTCAAAAGTGTACAAGAGCGAAAAGTGTTCTCACAATCATGGCTTCTTTGAATCTGTTGAGGCTAAAAACATGACATTTGATAAAGTGATTATTTTAAAGATGTAAATGGACTAATAAACATATGAACATGTTCAATAATTTCAGACGAATTTCACTGCTGAAAATTAATTGAAAAATTAATTAAAATTTAAAAGTATGGATGAAATTATTGGAAAAACGCTGTATAATCATGATTACTCTGATCCTCCCGCAGCTGGAATCGGGGCTATTGGAGGCAGGGGCGTCCCCAAGTTGATTGTATCGTACCTGTTTTTTGGAAGGAGTGGGCTGCAAATATGTTGGAATGGTGATTTTCTCATTAATTCAAAAAAGTCTTGCATATTCCTAATGCGGTACAAAAATGAAGTTTCCTCAAAATGTGACTTAGTTAGTAATATTTAAATTATCCGCAACAGTAGATTTCCCTTCCTAATGTTAGTATTCGCACAAATACCACTTGACATATTTCAACAACCACGCGTGCAAAGGTGTGAGTTTCATTACTTCAAATATAAATAAGCTGAAGCTGTGCTACGTTAGCCTTCCTAGCTCGTTCTGAGCCTTAATATGTTTAGTATTCTGTAACCTTTTCATATGGATGACAGTGTAAACTAGAACTTAAATTCGGAAAGAGAATAACTTTCTTCTCTGTGATAATCATTTGTGATATCGCCTAATTTTGGAATTTACTTTAATTAACATTTTGTACATCAAAAATGCATTATTACGTTTTCTTTCTTTCTTTTATTTTTTCTTTTCTTTTACATCTGTTCTCGCCCTTCGCTGTCTGCGATGTACAGGTTAAAAAAGAACACCGCCATTAAGATATGAACTCATTATTTATATCATAAATATCAATGCACAAAATTTAGTAATTTACCCTTTGACCGCTTATTTTTTTTTCAATCCTTTCGACCAATATGCAATCGACAAGTATCTCCTCTGTTATTACATTTTTCAAATCATCATGTGTTTGAAATATGTATCATTTTTCTTTTTTCATTTTTATTTTAATTCATTTTTCATTTACTTTTTCAGCCTTTGACTTTGGAATTTTTAAAACAAAATTACTTCAAAAATTGTGTATTATATAAATTTTCTACTAATGTCTTGTCCGTGGAAATTGCGAGGTCAGCGGTCAGAGTGTTAAAGCTCAGCGAGCCGAAAGTGAGGGTAGCTTCCTAATTATCCACTCGATTCTGACAATGAAATGAACACGATTTCCCGTCAATGGCTTGATCTATTACAATGTAACTTAATACAAACATAAATATTATTAAGACAAATGTAATAACTGGCCTAATTTTTGAAATTCAATCTGTGTTCTGAATTATTAAACGTAAAAGTTTTAATGGAAACACTTGTGCAACAATCTTCCATAACCGGGCAGGAATTACCATAGTGTGCATAGGCGTTTGTCGAGAGCATTAAATAAATTCTACGTCAACTCTGTCTTCGATGTATTAAACGCCCCAACTCTCTCAAATATGCTCTTTGATGTACTTCACTTACATGAAAATCGCTTTAAAATTTTTCTTGTGGTAGCTTCCGTAGTCGGGGGCTAGGCACTTCCATAGTGTATATAGACATTAGGTCTTTATTCGCAATGAGATAAAAAATTTAGCAATGAAATTTAATGGTAACATTTTTTTTCTACATTTTATTTTTTATGAAGCATTTTCTTTTGAACTTGATATTCTAGTAAGAGCTTAATTTCACGTAGCGTACAATAAGTTCTTTGAATTTCATAGGTACAAGCTGATCTGCTGCATTTCAGTTATGAATACTTTATTTATCCTAGCATAAAATACTCAGAACATCATAATTACCGCTATGAAGACGTGCAAAGGTATTCGGCTGTCCACCATAATCCGACCCGGAACAAGGATTGCACTACCACCAAAATGATTGATTTCCCGTGTGTTGGTGGGATGATAGCGTGTGCTATGCTTTCTCTAGATGAAGACTCGTCGAGAATCTGTTTGTGTACTGAATCTCGACTCATCAACGAAGCGAACATGGCTCTAATCTAGCTGAGTCCAAGATGCATGTGTTTTGCGGCACGAAAGATAGGTTCTCTTCTGTATATGTGTTCTCTTACGACACAGCGTATAGGCATGAAGCTCATGTGACACCTTTCTTGGAAGCTCTTGGTCTAGACCGCATTTTATGGATGGTTATGCAAGGTCACACACAGCAAAACTTTTCGATGATTTTCTTGACGCTATTCGCCGTATTTATTGGCCCGCAAGTTCGCCGGGCCTTAATTCCATTGGGAATGTTTGGAATGCTCTAGAGTCTGAGGAGAGACTTTGCACAACGTCAACCTTATCCAATGTACAATCTGAAATTAAAATCTGCGCTTTCAGACGAGTGAGATTTGTTGCACAAGATGCCATTAGAAACCTCATTGACAGTCTGAGGACTCTTGTATGACCCATACAGGGTCATTTTAAAAATCCTGGGCAAAACTTTAAGGGGTGATAGAACACGTATAAACAAGCTTAAAACACCGTACAATGCCCTGTCGTAATTCAAACAATGAAGCACTACAGGGCGCTTTCTGATTGTGGGGAGAACCATGTTTTCTACACAATATCTAATAAATTATTGCTGATTTTATTTATACAAAATAGTGTGTGTGAATGGGAGGGGAGGTATCTTAAATTGGGCAAAATTTTCTTCAGAGAAATTGAAGGGGAATCAGAACTCATGGGCAAAAGTTTAAGGATTGATCGAACACATCTAAACAAGCTATTTTCGGCATACAATGCATGGGCGTATCACAAGCGGCGAACGACTAGATGGCGTTGTTATTATACACATAAAGCGCTGGTTTTTCATACACATCGTCATTTCTACCGTGGATTGCAAAAAAGATGACTAAATTTACTAATCAGGAAAAAGCGGACATGCATTTCATGTTTGTTGCTGCTGTTGTGAGTGCTCTGGAAGTCCTAATTGTGTAGTAAACAGGGTTCTCTCCACAATCAGAAAGCGCGCCCTGTAGATCTTAGCTCCACTGCTTGAGTTACTACTATTCATTGTATGGTGTTTTGAGTTTGTCTAGACGTGTTCTATCACCCCTCAAAGTTTCGTCCAGGAGTTCCGAATCACCCAGGTTGATCAAAAAATTGGAAGATTGTTATCAAAACAAAATATGTTCATAAGACAAATTAAAAATAATCTCGGCATGAATATCTCAAAGGACACAATACATAGACGCATAAGAGAATGCAAGAACTTAACAAAATAAAATATTTTGCACACCGCGCAATAAATCACACCGGAAAGAAGCCAGAAAGTATTAGGCACGGAAGTACATATAGTACGGGTGGTTCACCATGTATAACAGTGCGGGATGACCACACTACATATTAGCCATATTAACCTATTCTGGTGATATAATGCATCGTGTTTTGACCATTTTTGATCACTGTATATATTACAAAAGTCTTACTTTCTTTTTATCTTGTTATGTTGCTATATGATGTTTCATAAGGCGAGAACCTCTCGTACCAAATTTATGTATTATATTAATTTATTTATAACTAGGGGGCCTACCCCCTGCGAGCTAAGCTCGCCAACCCCCGCTGAGACTTCGAGGCCTCTAAAAACATGACAGCGTGCTTTGTTTTAAAAATATTAGTAAATCAGTAATTAGGTTGCCATGCTTTTAACGTTTTAATGGGGCATTTTTTTATTATCATGGCCTCATACACAGCTGTTGCGACAACTGACGACTGTTTTTGGGATTGATAAGTAAAATCAATTACACCTTGAAAACCAGCTTGTATAAAATGGTTAGGTTTAAATTGTGGCTACCTCTCGCACTTTTATAACAACGATCTGTATTATATTCTTCCTTTGCGTTTAAGGATAAGAAAAATTCCACCTGCTTGTGAATAACACTTGAATAATTCAGCAGATTATCGATAAACGAGATTAAATTAACTTAATTAAGAAATAAATATGAAATAAACATTACGAAGATTACTTTAATATGGAAAATACAGCTAACTAGCTTTCGCCATGCAACGACCTGCGATATCAACAAACCATACTGTTGCCATTCCAGTCAACAGAAAAAGTTACATAAAAGAATAAACACATTAAATACATGGAGTATGAGTAAGAATGAAAAAGATAGGAAAACAGTCTAATATTGTCAATTGAAGTTCATAATATTAGCACTTCCCCTTGAACTTGCAATTATGGCATTCTTACCATACCCAAGAGAGTCCTTAACATTTCAAAACGTCTTTTAGGTAAGGCTTTAGTGAAAATATCTGCAATTTGATATTCACCATCATATGCTGAACACTGATTTCACCACTTAAACACTTTTCTCGAACAAAATGATATCTAATATCAATGTGTTTTGTTCGCTGATGGAACTCAGGGTTTTTAGCCAAACGAACTGCACTCGCATTATCAACTTGCAGAATGGGAGTTGATGTTAATGGGGCAATGTCATCAAAGAGGCGTTTCAGCCAAACAATTTCTTTGGTTGCCTCACTTGCAGCTATATATTCTGCTTCTGTGGTACTTAATGATACACACTGCTGTCGACGACTTGCCCAGTCAATGGCTCCTCCACTGTATTTAAATGCAATCCCAGAAACTGACTTTCTGGTTTTTGTGTCACTGGTATAATCTGCGTCACTGTATGCTTCTAAGACACCAGGATGAAAACCAGACTTAAACACTAATGCAAAATTAGGTGTTCCTTTGATGTACTTTAGAATTCGCTTTACCATTGACCAATGTTTTTGTTCAACTTTATCCAAGAACTGAGAACAATATGACACAGCAAAGGCAATATCTGGACGGGTAGAGCTTGTCTGTAAGGGACTTTGTCAGAATCAATCTTTACATTATCTTCCCCTGAGAGATTATCCTTTTCCATGGGAGTAGAAACTGGGTTGGCGTCTTTCATGTTGAACCTTTCCAAAACTTTAATAGCATAATTTTGCTGACTAACAGCAATATCCCCACTTGTCAGCCTTTTTATCTCTACAACAAAGTTAATATTCAGCATCTTTGTATGTTACCTTGAACTCACGCTGCAATTCTTCAAGGAAATGATTCTTGATCTGAGGAGTTGTGGCAACAAGTCCATCATCAACATGTAATGCTAATAACAACTTTTGCTGTTTCTCGTTACTGCAAAACAAACATGGATCAGCATTGCTCTCTGTTAGACCATACTTTTCCAGGAACTCTTTAAATCGCTTGTTCCAACACCTTGGTGACTGCTTCAATCCATAGAGGCTTTTAACTAGTCGACACACACGGCCTGAGTTGTCATCGTATCCTTCGGGCTGTTTCATGTAGATTTCTTCTTCTAACGTCCCATACAAGAAGGCAGTTTTAACATCAAACTGTACCAAGTCTAAATTTTCATTTGCTGCAACACTTATCAAGGCTCGAATAGTTTCAAAACGTGCAACTGGGCTGAAGGTCTCTGAATAATCTACACCTTTTCTTTGAGAAAATCCTTTAACAACAAGCCTAGCTTTGAACCGATCAATGTCACCATTAGCATGACACTTCAATTTATATACCCATCTATTTGTAATAGCTCGTCTTCCTTCTGGTAGGTCTGTCAAATACCAAGTATTGTTTTCTAATAACGATTTAATTTCTTCATCCATTGCAGCTTGCCATTCATTTGCCTTTTCTGACTTTACCGCTTGGTAGTAGTGTTCTGGTTCAATCTGTTCTGCAATACAGCATTCAATAAGACGTTCAGGTGCCTTTAACTGCGTCCTGTTCCTCAGATTTCGATCATGCTGCACATTTTCAGAAGTTTCTTTTGCATCAAACTCAGTTCCATTACAGTCAGGAGAAGGACTTTCATCTATGCTAAGCTGTTCCGGCTCAATTGCAACAATGGTTGATGTTGATATAGATTCAGGAGAAAACACTACTTCTCTTGTTCGTTCGATTTTTCTTGTACCTTTGAACCATACACGATAACCATCCACATCATCTAAGTAGCCAACTAAAATACCTTTTCGACCTTTCGGATCCCACTTCTTGCGCTTCTGCTTGGGGGTATGAACAAAACACTCTGTGCCAATAATTCGAAGATGATTCAGTCTTGGAGTTTTACCACAAAAAACTTCATAAGGGGACTTTTGTTCAACTGCTGATGTTCCAGCACGATTCAATATATGTACTACAGCATTGACTATTTCAGCCCACAGGGATTTTGGTAAATCTTTTGCGATCATGATTGATCTAGCTAACTCGACAAGAGTTCGATTATTTCGTTCAGCAGATCCATTTTGTTGAGGTGTATAGGGTGTGCTGTATCGAAATTCTGCTCCCATTTTCTGAAGCAAACCTCTCAAAATTTTGTTGTCATATTCCAAACCACCATCACTAAGAACTGCCTTTATTGGTTTTTGTGTTTGATTTCTGAAGAAAACACAAAATTCTTCAAATTTGGACACAACCTCAGATTTATACTTGAGAAAATACACTTTTCTGAATTTAGAATAATCATCAGTAAAACATACATAGTAATTGGCACCACCTAAGGATTCTTCTTCCATAGGCCCACAGAGATCAGTATGGATAACCTCACCAACATCCTTAGCTCGTTGTTGACGATTTCGGAATGGTAATCTATGTTGTTTGCCTAGCACACATGCTTCACAAAACTCACCATCATTTTGCACTTCTATACCTTGAGTGTGAAGAAACTTTTTCACATGTTGCTTATTCAAATGTCCAAGCCTCTCATGCCAGAGTTGAAGCGAATTTAATTCAGTAAGTTGAGCTTCAGTAGAGGGCACTGTAACAATGTTAGTTGCACTGTTTACCTCAGGTACTATTACTTTGCATAACAATCTGAATAGGTTTCCTTGGCGTATACCCACAGCAACAACCCCTTTGGGTTTTACAAATTCACATTTATCATGAGACATGTTAAATTTTGACCCATGGTCTAGAGCTTGACTTACCGAAAATAAATTTCTCGAATCATCTGGTGCATATAGAACATTTTCCATTACACTGTCTTTCCAGCTGCCATTAACTAACAGTTTTACAGATATTTTACCATGACCATACGCTTTCATTGTGGAACTGTTACCAACCCTTACTTCAATTGGGCACTTATACTGTGTATAACTTTGAAAGACGTCATGTCTGTTGGTTATATGTTGTGTGGCTCCTGTATCAATGACCCATGTGTCATCACAATTGGCTACATAGCATTCACTAATAAAAACTTCATCGTTTGGTTTTCTCTCATGCACATTATTAATTTTCTTAACCGTACAATCTCGTTTCATGTGGCCCTTTTTTCCACATCTAAAGCATTTATACTGCTTCCCCTGCTTGTTTGCATGCTTTTCATACTTTTCTGCAGCACTGTGAACCTTTCCTAAACTAGCCTTGGCAAGTAAGGCACTTAGTTCAGTTTCTCTAGAAGATTCTGACATTCTTCTTTGCTCTTCTGCAATAAGTAATTTCTTCAGCTGCACTAGTGTTTGTTGTTCTTCAGGTCTTTCACACCAAGCCATTTTCAGTGGCTCAAAGTCACTAGATAATGTTTCGAGAAGTTTACTCATTATCACAAAGTCATTTGGTTTGATATCCAAATCAGACATCCGTGACACTAGGCGATCTAATTTTGCTATGTGCATAGCCATTGAATTCGTCGGATCTCGCACAAAAGATGAGAACTGCATCTGGCAGGCATATTGAGCTTGGATATTTTTCTGCTCAAACAGTTCCTGTAGTTTCACCCATATTTCTCTTGCAGTTTTGCACATCGATACGAGGTCACATATTCTGCTATCTAGAGTTCTTGAAAAAATACCTCGAGCCGCTCTGTTGCCTTTATTGTAGCTGGCTAAGTCACTGTTATATTTATTCCGATCTGCAGCAGAAGCGTCTTCGGCAACCGGTTCTGGCTGTACGATCTCGCCAGAGCACACCTCAAACGCATTTTCTTTTTCCATTAGCAAGCCTTCCACCATCCATTTCCATCTGACCCAAGAAGTTTATCAGTCGTAAAAAGTTCCATATTTCTATCTTAATTAACTAACCAAACACAATTCAAATTTGAAACACGTTTTTACCGTTGGTTAGGCCTAATCTTCGTTACCGTAACTATCGCGCAGTAGAATGCAAGTCTGGTCACATAACCACTTGAATAATTCAGCAGATTATCGATAAACGAGATTAAATTAACTTAATTAAGAAATAAATATGAAATAAACATTACGAAGATTACTTTAATATGGAAAATACAGCTAACTAGCTTTCGCCATGCAACGACCTGCGATATCAACAAACCATACTGTTGCCATTCCAGTCAACAGAAAAAGTTACATAAAAGAATAAACACATTAAATACATGGAGTATGAGTAAGAATGAAAAAGATAGGAAAACAGTCTAATATTGTCAATTGAAGTTCATAATATTAGCAATAACATATTAAGAACCACGGTATTAAAAAGTACTATGTTATAGACATTTTCAGTAACCTGTTTTAATTTTCTCTCTATTTTAGTGCACCATCATGTATATTTTAATGTTATTTTAAATATGTAAATTATTTATATTAATTAATATGTATATACGAATTTTCTAATAATTATTTATCATACAAAATTAATTAAATATTTTGTGCATGCATGCCTGCATTTATTCGGCATCAATTGATGAGATATTTAAACAAATTTGCTATCCGCGATAATTAAAACCATGTTATGTCACTTGAATATTGTCCATAAGATAATCGGGTACTTTTACAGCATAGGATCCTTTGCTTTTAGGTTTGGCGTAATTCGAGTTTCAAAAACGGACAGATTCGTTATTATACATATATTTGTTGCCAAAAGTTATGAAAACAAACACAATGAACTTTTGGTGCTTTTCTATTATAGGGGTCTTGGCTCTTTTTTAAAAAGCTTGGCGCAATTCGGGCATCAGAAAGTGAGATTAGGTGCCAAATGACATAAACAGCCATGGAAACAAATTCGACGACTTTTTTGTTTATATGCGTATTTTAATTATACGTGTATTATTATTGTTTTTTCTATACACATTACTTCTGATTATATATAAAACAGGATAAATGACATTTTACGCTAAACAAATTGCATAAATATTGAAAAAATGCTTCTGTATACGAAATAACAAAGTGAATAGGTTGACAGAAAGTATGTTGCCAAATTTCCTTTTCCGCCAAGTCTATTTTCTCTGTTTCTTCTAGGCCCCATATACTGGAAAAGCGCCGAAATTTTATGCTTGTTTATACGTGTATTTATATCTATATATATACAATTTATTTATAATTGTCTTTCAATTTACCTCTTTTTGTACATAAAAATAGATAAATGGCTTCTTTATATTAAATAAATTGTATAAATATCGAAATAACTGCTTGTGTATATCAAAAAGCGAATTGTTAGAAAACATGTTGCAGAATTTCAATTCTTTGCCAAGGTCACTTTCTGTATCTCGCGAAGGCCCCTAAATTGGAAAAGTAACGAAAATCATTTTAATATATAACGTAATTTACACCTTAAGTGTGTTTCGAGTATAGTAATTTAATTATTTGTAGTTTTTTCTTCTCTTTGTTATTTATGTGTAAACATATAATTCATTATTAAAAAAGTAATGCTACTGAAATATTAATTTGTTTTAAACTTTAATATATATAGGGAGCATTTTTTCCTTGCTGCTAATAAGAGAGAAAGGAGTAAATATCATTTTACCATAATTGATGTCATATTCTCATTCAAATTGGAAAGAAAACCAAGGAGGATATTTTATTCTCTTTGCGTTCAGTTGGGCAATTATTATTTTATATATTCGTTTCAAATTTCCGAATTAGTGATTTTATAAATTCGTTTATTTAAATTTTACAAAAAAATAATAAAATGATATAAATAAATAATAATTACTATTAATTCCTTTCCCCCACTTTCTTTTGCGTTTACATAAATGACGTCATTTGGACGAATTTATTCAAAATATTTTCAGTTTATAAATTAAATAAATGCTGACAGACGATTGAATCCTGACAATAGAAATGTGATTTTTTTTTTCAAATTTTCCTGAAAAACATAATTTAATCACAGTTTTGTCTTCATTATCGATTGAAATAAAAAATAAATTCAATTTCAATTTGAAAATGACGAATAAAAAGAAATCAATAATCCCTATCGGGATCTTTTTCAATTTTTTTCCCTTTTTTGTCCCAAAAAAACTGAGTAATTAGTTGCCATCATTACAGAAATGTCATTAAAATTAGAAAAAAATTAATATCTCGAAAACTAATTCCAATTTCAAAATTCTATTACCAGTTTTGACATCCGCGGATTTTTATGGACAATTGGTATTAATTTCACCATCAAGCGTTTAATATTTTATTAAAAATAGCCCTGAAACATAATCAGTCGTTTAATCAGTCGTTTCATAAAATCCTTTCATAAATTCGTTTCATAAAATCGTTTCACAAATTTGTTTCATTAGGATTTTATATATATAGGGTAGATAAGTAATATAATTTTTTTTAAAGTCAATTCCTACTTTTTAATCATAAATATATAAAATAAACCCGTGCAGCATTAATGTCCCACGTTATCTTTATTGAACATTTTTTTATAATCATCGTTGCGGTATTTTATTTTTGTGGCATCACTAATTTGAGGAAAATCTTTCATTTAATTTATGAAAACAATGGGAGAAATTTTTTTCTCCCATATAAAACTAAAATTAATTAATTAAATTTAATTAATGAATTAATATTTGAAAAAACTGTATTAACATCAAGTGTCATCCACTACAAGTTTAAAAAAATGTATTTGAACTTGAGTGGATGAATAAAACGT
Source organism: Maratus michaelseni (assembly GCA_963931845.1). Classification (NCBI taxonomy): domain Eukaryota; kingdom Metazoa; phylum Arthropoda; class Arachnida; order Araneae; family Salticidae; genus Maratus; species Maratus michaelseni. The sequence continues at coordinate 90,184,776 of OZ007587.1, forward strand.
ATTTTATTAACGATTGAAAATTTGAACAAGATATATAAATATATAGAGAGTGTGAGCTAATAGTAGGAATTGAAAAAACTTAGTCATAAACAAAATATATTTGTAAGTTAATAATAAAGATATTTCAACGAAATTTTAAACAGATTTATTGTTTTTTGTGTGACATGTGACGATATTTCGAGAAGTGTTAGAAATGACCACTATTCAAATTCAAATAGCGCCGAATTAAACGCCCCATATTTCCATTTCCAAATGTAATTGACGATACATATTTCACATGACGAAATACTGTACTCTTCCATAATTTTACATCCCGTCATTGCATTTTACACAAAGTAAGGTTTGTAAGTTAAAAATTTAATTAAACTTTCTTTATTTTTGTTAAAGTTATGAACAATAATTATTCTCGGATTTCTTTTATGTTTGGAAAATGCAACAAAAGTTCATTTTAGTGGCCCAAACGTGAAAATTATTGCATTAAAATACCTGTAGGATGGTTGGCCCATAATCAGAAAGTGAATGAAATTTTGATAATCTTGCATGCTTTCAGGTCTGTAACTGGGAATTATTATTTTTTTATTAAGTTGATTACCAGTATTTATAAATAATAATAATCTTTCTCCAAGTTTAGTAGAGAAGATTATGTAGATAAGCAACATAAAGATTATTGTTTATATATAAACAATATATTGTTTATATATATATATATATATATATATATATATATTTATAACAAAATTATTACGCGACAAATAGAATATTTTGTGGCAATATAAGAAGGGAGGTTCCAAATATATACCATACCCTGAGTCTCTCTTTGACTTGATCAGGACCTGCTACTTTCTATACTTTTAAAGCCAGACCAACAAACGCCAGACAAAAATTTTGAATATTTATACAGTACTGGCATCTCTTTTTATCTCTGTATGGAACGTAAGTAAAGCAGCTTTTTAAAGGCACGAGAAATTATACAAAATACAACTTAAGACTAATTTTTTTTTAATTGAATGACTTTTGTTTGATTGAAACTTTAATGCAAATTGAACATACTTTATCCATGTCCTAAGGTTAGCGATGAATGTTATAACTGATTGCATGTGCTTCACAATATCAAATGATTTGATAAAACTTTCAATGAATGAATTCCGGAAATTATAAGGAGGGGAATTCCCCAATCCCAAGACATCACAATTTGCCTCATTGAATTAAGATTTTCTTCTTATTAATACGCCCGTATCAATGCAGGGTTGGTTTTAGTAGCCACGACGCCCTGGATGAGGTTTTTTCAGCGCCCCTACTAATATTATATTCTAAAAATATATTAAGTTGTACTAAGTATATACTAAGTATTTTGTATATTTTCCGCCCCTTAGTTATTAGCGCCTAGGGCAATGGCCCAACTTGGGCCCCTCTAAAGCCGACCTGCCACACTGCATCCTCTGACGTGTAGAAATCTCCTTTCCAACACTGTAAAAACATTTGCAGCAAAGTATCCGGTCATTCGACAGTTTTTATAGAAAACGGTTACATAATCGTAATTTAACGCTATTCTGACCATAATATTGCCCATATTATGATCAGAATACTGTTAAATTAGGGTTATGTAACCCTTTACTATAAAAACGGTCGAATGATCGGATACTTTGTTGCAATTTTTTTACAGTGTAAAAGATCTAAATTTAACTCTGTAAACCGCGCTGTTTGTATTTTCTAAATTCCATATATTAATGCAAGCCATTTGTCTGTAAATAATGATTGATAACACGGGGAATATTCACGTGCATGAACTGTGGCCAACAACCCTCTCTCCATAAATATTTGCGGCACAGTCTGTCATCGGAAAGCGTCTAAAATCTCGGTTCTCACTTTTTGTTCTTTCAAGCAGGGAGCAGGGTATTTCTAGAACAGAAATAGCTGCTCCTAATATTTTCAAAAAGTTGCTGTTGGATTTTTGCCAGCTTACCCCGAAATATCGTGTGGGGAAAAACAGGGAATTTTTAACGAAAAGAAAACTGTAGCACATAGAAGCTGTTTTATTATAAATTTTAGGTAGAAACTCATTTTTTTTGTCTTTTAATAAAGATGACTGAGAGACACCTCCTCAGAGCAATATAAGTAGCCATATTAGTATCATTAAACAGCAATATTTACTTCTACTAGATCATAATAATACTACTTGAGACAATAGATGATACAATTTTTGCAAAAACACGATATAAATAATTACATTTAATATATTTTTTAAAAATTCTTTTTTCGTAATAAATCTCAGGAAAAAAGAAATGCATGTTTTGAAACTGATTAGTTCCGACATTTTTAGTTATGAATAGATTCACAATTGTAAATAAAATAATGATAATAATAATAATAATAATAATGGACCTATTCATTTTTTTTTAAAGTTTACTTTAAAGATATTATAAACATCCCAATTACAAAATTTTAAAAGTTTTGAGTTCTATGATACCGATATTCAAACGTTCTTAGAATGATAGTCTTTTCAAATATTTTTCTTTTTCTTTAATTCTTATTGAAATAATCTTAATGTTATCTTCGTTTTGACATTGAATGTACTGAGATGGTTACTAAAGAAAACAGACATATATAGATGGTACAGGCACATGAATAAGGTAACTAAAGTTTTCAATAATACTTATTGTTGCAGTTCTAATTTGCAATTATTTTCTTAATAAATATTGCCAAATTATTCCAATGAAATGTGGTCGTTCGAACTCAAGTCAAGGGAGTTAATAAACTTACGAAACTTAGTAAAAGTTCGAAAATATGTACAAACATTCAAGTGCATTCGTTATAAGTTCTGTTACAGATAGCTAAAAGTTATTGCCAATTTCTTAACGTCTACACCATGGCGCCAAGAATCTGTTCCAGTACTTTAACGAGGACAGAAGTTATTGTTCGTTTTTGAATGTATACGACTACTTCTTGAACGTATTGAATCGCAGTTTTTTTTTTCATAAGGGGTAAGAATGTTAAATAAATCTGTCTTATTAGCAGTAAACGTGAAGAAAATCGCGACATGAAAGAAACTATTACGTTGGATGATTCAGAACCAGCAGACAGTGAGATAGCTTAAAATATTGCATGCTTATGCTCATTTTTCCACAAACGCCGACTAGTGTGAACCCCTTTAATCTATTTTTGGCCCTTTATCTTAAGATGTGATCAAGGAATGGCTTTAAATTTTATTAGAATTCATAATGACCAACAATTTATATTTAATATTAAAGGACTGTAAATAATACTGTTTTTAATGTAACAATTATTGCGCTACATTATAATCAACCTACTTTGACAGCGTGCGAAATTTTAATGATGTATTGAAATTTAACAATTATGTAGTAATGAACCATGTTATGAAACGTATAATTAGATTATCTTTTATCATTGATTTAAATAGGGAAGCAATGGCATGTAACAAATGCTTTTATATACATTGTCAAAAAAGATTAATAGATCAGGCAAACAAAACGAATAAAATAATCTGTGAATCATTAATAAGTGAACATAAAATAAGAAGTATATCATATATGCAGGGTGTCCACGTATAACCTGACCGACCTTTATTTTCGCAACCGTTGGTCCTAGATGCATACTTCCAATTACAAAAATGGTTTAAATAAGGTAAAGATTTATTTTTAAAGCGATTTGGGTCAAGAAAAACATTTATTAAAAAATTACGAAATTTAAATTTTTATACGGTCCCCCGGTCCTATAAGTGATATTTAGTAAAAATTTACTGTGACACTAACAAGTAAGATAAAAAAAAAAGTCCCATTCATGTACGATTAAAACTGACCGAGTAATAGCTGTTTAAAGTTGGAGTACATTTTTTGTTGCAAAATAGGGGTCATTCACAAATGTAGTAGAAATATAAATAATCGTCAGATATATCAAAAAAATAGTTGAGAGCAAAATTAACATTGCAATCTAATATAAATGTGAAATCTATAATCATTCTGACATATTAATGCAAAATATACAATTTGTACTGAACATATAAGAGGATAAAAATAACAGAATTTTTGTTAAATAAAAGGAAGAAAAATAACAGCCTCAATTAAGATTTTAAATGGCTGTTAGATCTTTCAAATTTTGGGTTGTGTCATGTTTTTTAGCTTTTGAAAATTGATTCTAATGTATTTTTTAGCTCTGAATCCGAAAATGACCTTCATTTTAAACCATCACGTCAGGATTTTTCTCAAATCGAAAATTTCAAATTTAAAATTGACCCCTCCCTCCCCTCCCAACCTCATCGGACCCCTGAGCTATTTAGTTGTAAAAAAACCAGTATAAGCCAAAAAATTGAATAAATTATTGAATTAAATAAAATTAAACTGAATAAAAAAGTCTTACATCTAGTTTATAGTATCAGATTTTTCGGTATTTTTTAACCTTGAAATTTACGATTTGCGAAAAATCGTGACATGATGGTTAAAAGTGAAGGTAATTTTTTTATTCAGCGTTAAAAAATACATAAAACGTAATTATAAAAGTTAAAAAACGCAACCATCGCAGGTTTATGTTATCTAATCTAAAACTTTTTCTTAAACTTATTGACGGTAATCTATCCGTATTTATTTTGTGGTATCCTCTAATATGAGTATTATTAAGATGGTAAGCGTCGAAAATCATAACAATATTACATTGTCATCGGATTTAAGTCAGTATGTAAAAGTTAACTTCGATCGGACATTTGAAAGTGAGTTAAAGTTCGAGTACAAATTTTAAACTGGAAAGACGATCGTTGCAAGTTAAATAAAACCTTATGAAAATAATATAATTTTTGTTAAAATAAATCATAGCCTCAAATCCTTACAAAATAAAACATATGATAAAATACAATTATTTTAACTAATCTGAAACTTAACTTATAAAATGTAAGTCATTCGTAATAGTTGTACGATTTCTTTCAAAGCGCAGATACCTTGAAATAAGTTTAAGTACTTTATATACGACCCCTGAAAGCACGGCCGAAATAATCTCTTTTGAGATGAAAAAAAGTGGTATAAGTCATGAATTTCAAAGTTTCTTAATTCGGTCAATTTTAATGTTAGATGAGTGGGACTTTTTTTTTATCTTACTTGTTAGTGTCACAGTAAATTTTTACTAAATATCACTTATAGGACCGACGGACTGTATAAAAATTTAAATTTCGTAATTTTTTAATAAATGTTTTTCTTGACCCAAATCGCTTTAAAAATAAATCCTTACCTTATTTAAACCATTTTTGTAATTGGAAGTATGCATCTAGGACCAACGGTTGCGAAATAAAGGTCGGCCAGATTATACGTGGACACCCTGTGTGTATATATATATATATATATATATATAAAACCATAAATGAAACATTATCATAACACCAACTTAAACCATGAAATAATTAAGTATGAAATAATTAGTTGACAATGAAAGATTCCCCAACACACTTAATATGGAATCAAAAAACATTGAAAGAATAAGAAATTAAATAAAAATTGAATCAATGGAATAAATGAATTAAATGAAATGAAATTTGTGGAATTTAGACAGAATTATCAAGTCCCAATTGCCTAAATACCACAAATAAAATGAGATGTTTCATCTTCATATTAGCCAAACATTGCTAAAAAATATGATATTGGTACTACATCTCAAATAAAATGATTCAAATCAGTGATAAAATAAAAAATAAAATACAATATAAAAAAGGAAAGAAACCATACTTATAAAAAATCCATAAAGATGAATAGAGATATAAATAAGATACCTTGCAGTTCATGAACCATCATGAAAACTCCAACATGACTGGGGAATGAATTGCATAAAAAATCATATCGTGTTGCCAATTTTAGAAATATAAATTGCTTAGAAATATAAATTGCTTGCACTGATGCCAGAAAGAATGTTAAAATATAATGGATTATAAAATAAACAGGAACATTAGTGCTGCCATCTATTAGTAAAAAAAAAAGTGGATATAATCTGAATCGAAGGAATAGAATGGAAATAAATGTTTCATAATTCAACCAAATTACTAACTTAATTGATACCAATTAGTTAAATAATAAATAAATGAAATTAATTAATAAATAGAAAATCGAATTATATTAAAGGATGTATTAATGTATAATACTATGTTAAATAAGTATTAAGATGGAAAAATTAATAATAAAAAACAACTTAAAATAGTGCTGCCCTCTAGTGGTAAAAGTAAATATAAAGTATGGATGGAAATTAGTTTTTAATAATTAAACCAAATTACTATCTTAATGATAGCCATTAGTTAAATATTAAATAAATGAAATTAATTAATAAATAGAAAGTTGAATAATATCTAAGTAATGGATGTATAAATTAATAATACTATGTTATAAAAAAAATAGTAATATGAAAAAATTAATATTTAATGCAACATTAAAAATGTACCATTAAATGTCAACAACGATTAAATAACTGTACTAAAAATGCAACATCATTTAAAATAAATTAAATTAAAATACTAAAGATTTGAATTAAGAATCAAAGAATTTAAAATTAAAATTGAGTAAATATTGAAATGAATTAGTCACAAAAATGTGGCTTTAAACAAAGTTAAATTAAATAAAAACACTAAATAAAATTAAAACATATTATATCAACACTGTATAAAAGTAAACATTATCTTAGAAGTAGATATGATATTGTCCACCAAAGGTATTAATCCAAATCATTAGATCAAATACATTCTATATATATATATATATATATATATATATATATATATATATATATATATATAGACAAAAACAAACTGAAAATAAGAAAATACGAAAAAAAATACATAATAATAAAAAAAAAAATGAGAGGACTTATAATGTTATGAACATGAAAGGAAGTTCCAAGGATAAAGGTATGTAAATGAAGAAAAAAGCACTTTCCTATAATGGGGTGTGTTGTGTGGTCCCCCTCGTTAATACTGTTATAAATCTGTTTTGGATGTAATGAGATTACAGGTGAGGTTTAGGGAAATTCTACTTCATTCTTTAATAAATACAATCTAATACACCATTGTCTGTAACACTCCAATACGTCATTCAAACGTATCACATTGTGGCATTTGGTGTCTCTCGTATGCCACGATCTCATAGATGCAGGCCCCGATCATGACTGATTGGGGGTCCTGAGCAGATACATTAGGGGGAAGCCCATTCGAATCGTTGCAACATTATTCAAATAGAACTGATGGTCAGTCATATGTGTAATGCATAAACAATATTTTCGTACCTTGGATTTTAAATCGAAGAAAATTCTTAGCTCCATCAATTCTAAATTAAGTACCTTAATTAATAAAAATACTCTTTTCTTCTCTTAGTACAGAACAAAACTCTTATATAGCTTCAGCAACTTGTTATATTACTTTAAGATGAATTTAATAACTTCAACTTATGGAAGATTGTCAAATACTCTAACATGTAAATATGAGTTAATCAAGTTACTTTTTTTACATCTTTTTAAGTTATACTACATACCACCTGACATCAAATCAAATAGATTCTACTTCACAAGTAGAAAGTGTTTTTTCAATAAATCTAAAAAGATGGCAATTTAGCTAATAATGAATATAGCTATTATGTATTATTATGCTCTGTGCTTGCAGCCAAAGTGGAGAGGTGCTTTCCTACCGAGTGGTTGATATTAGCTTTGCGAAAGCACTGAGCTCTGTGAGTTCTAAATAAAGTTTGTTTTTCAGAAAGATTAGTAGAATTTTTTAAGCATGAAATTTGTATTTTGTATTTCAAAATTTTCAGAGTTGGAATTGGGGGTAAAAAGTAAATATTTTATAAATTAATATGTGGATTTGGGGGCCCCTTGAGGTCCGAGGCCCCTGGGCAAAGTCCCGATCTGCCCATGCGATAATAAGGGCCTGTATATATGCTTGATAGACTTTAAATCAGGATAGTATGCTGAACTCTGCATGGATTGTATTCAAATAGATTCAACACAAAACGAGTTCTATAAGGTGTTTCGTTCGATGGAAATGGAAGAATCACTAATGACTAAAGCATAAGATATGAAATCGTTGGCTCGTCAAGCTGCCGTTCCCGATAAAATACAGATCTGAATGTCCATCTATGCTGATTTCCCTCTAATATACCTCATCTATACTGAGATATTTTATGCATGAGATTATATTGTGTGCCCAGTACCGTCTTAATAAATGGACCTGTGAGAAATAGGCCCAGGACTACAAACTAACAGTTTTTGAAGCTTTAATTTTTATCAATTGTATAATATCGAAAAGCATTTATCGTCCTAGGGAATCATAAAACTCTTGTCGCATATTTTCTTTTTTTTTTTAAATGCATGAAATTATTTCCATATCGCATATTCTTATCGGATATCAACAAAAAATTATGTATTATATATATATATATATATATATATATGTTGCGTTAAGGGGGGGAAGCAGTCGTGTCCATGGTCTCCGAATGTCTTAAGATCCTGCACGTGACTACATGCCAGCAGATCAGAATCGTCATAGCTGAATAGGGATTGATTAGAGACTGGAACAACTAAAATTACATAGAGCACAGCTTGTTGAAGCGTATTCCACATTGCTGGACTTGTCATCTACTGGTCTGTTGATAAAAGAATATCTCTCTGCGGTTGAGAGACATTTTGTCTTCTGTTTCGACGGGCTTTTAACAGTGAGGAATTTAGGTTGTAGTCGGGGGGGAGCATACCCTGCCTCGAAAGATTTCCCGATTTTTCATTTATCTGGTCTGAAAGTGCAAATTATGTCGCAACTGCAGAAATCCCTCCCGAAGAAATATATATTTGAATTCAACTGACTTTTCACCACGACCTGATTAAAGCATGGGCCAACTGGTCCGTAGTCCTGAGGTCCCTGTTTTGGTACGTAATTTTCATAAGGCTGACATTTGAAATTGTACTGATTATAATCAACACTATGTACTTTTAGTTTTATAAGAGTAATACATATGTATATATATTTGTCTAAATATGCACTTATATGTTCACATACATATGCTACGGTATCGAAAATATTTATTTTTTCCTGACAGTACAGGAAAAGGGTTCCCGGATGAATTTCAGGCCCTGGACCTCTTTTTGGTTTGATCGGGTTCTTCTTTTGATTGTAAACGTTAGAAATTGGTCATCAATTGAAATGGTAGCACTGGAGGACCTTATCATGGTCGCCATCTAACAATTCTCATTTCTTGATGACGAATCCACAGCTGTGAAATGACACTGCTTATCACAGCAACAGATTAATCTAAACCACTTTGTGTTTGTCGAATTTGAAGTCTCCCAATAATTCATCAAGGGGCCCCATTTGGGTGTGAGTAGAAGGTGGGACAATTGCCTCTTAAGGAATTTGATATTTCAGAGTGTTCAAAACAGGGACACGTTTATCATTATCAAGTACTTCGACCAAGTTAAAAAAATATATGTAAGAATAAAACTATCAATTGCTTTTCGACTTTCGCACGGTAAAATCAAAAGAAACTTTTGCCCTCCCTCCCCCGGAAGAAAGTTTTAAAATGACGCTCCTAATTTCTGCAAGCACCAGGGCCGCAGAGAATCTGTGGGCCCTTAAGTATGGTATTGGTAAATACACTTGTTGAAAAATTACTTTTTAAAAAGCAATGCATGTTTGTTTAAAATTTATATATCACTATATTAACAAAATATAGTAAACAATTGCATCCGCGGTCACTTACCCATTCTTATCTGCAACGAAAGTCTCTAAAGGTGTGGGCCCCTTGCACTTTAATATTAGACACATGACAGTTTCATCCTTCCTGATAATTTATTAATAGATGGAAAGTTTAAAAAAAAATGCTTTTTCCTGTTTCTGAGTGAAAAAATTAATAATATGCGCAACTTATCTAAATCAAGTTCTGACTGTTTAATTTTCTTACTTATTTTGACTAGAATTTTTTTTTTGTATAAATGATGGCATTTAAGTCTTTATTTTACTATTTTATCTAAAAAGTAAGACCCGTGACGGGATCTTTAAAGGAACCGGGCCACGATAATTTGTATCGGCTCCACCCGTCTTTCTCGGCTCTGCCAACCACAATTTCGGTTGATTTTACATCCCGACAAATCAACTTATCACAAAAAGCATTAAACTATTGCGCTTTTCGAACAAAACAACACGAAAAAAGAAGCTCCGGAAAATTGTGTTCGTGGGGGACGTTTTGGAGGGTCGCGGAATGACCTATCAGTTCTTCAAAAATGTGTTATTAATTTTATCTGCGGCAAAAAATATAACGAATGCAATATACGTTACATCTTCAGAGAAAGAAAAGTGTGGGGAAATATAGGTAAGCAACTTAGTGAAATGGCAGTGTTTTATTAATTTTATGTTGAGAGTGACTTGAGACTAAAATTAATAAGTTTCAACCCTGATATAGACACACTTATTGGTGCAAAACAATGTACGCAATGTGCACAATTGCACTGATTTTTAACACTTTCCAACAAAAGTGTTTATAAATTCGGTTTTTCTGCCTATCTGTCGTCTGTCTGGCCGTATTCTAACTCGTGTAAATATACTCGTATTATAATGCAATTGCTATATCTTATTGAGGTTTACTATAGCATGTTCGGTATTGAAAATTAAGTATATAGCGTCAATATAGTTCGTTTACAGGGCAACTCAAAATAATTCCGTTACATTACTGTTAATGGGGAAAAAACTTTTGCAATGTATTTTTAAAACGTTGCACTATTTCATACATGTTGAAATTGATATATGCCGCTGAGATGCACCACAAAGACTTACTATAGAATAGGGTGTGTGCATAACATTCATCGTTCGTTTACAAGGATGCACAAAATAATTCGGTTACAGCACTGTACATGATCTATAATTGCTGGAAGTGCGTTGTCTGTTGTGGTAAGTGTTTTTAAATTTAACTAATTTTTTGCATATTACTTGGTGTGAATAAAATTTTTTAATCATATATAGGGCTGCACAAAAGATCTCAAGTACATTTGTGTTTATTGACGGAAATTGTTTCAACTGTGCTCATGCGGTTCCTAACTGAACTAAAGTTTATCATACTATGTAGTACATATACAAATATACAGATCATATACAGGGCTTCACAAAATAATTCAATATTTTTACGACTATTGGTAGTAATTGGTGAAATTGTGTTTTCAAATGTGTTATGCGTTTTTCAAATTATTTACTTAGACATCATATTTCACCTTATTAAACGGCAAAATTTTATTAAAGTATTCTGAATGTGTTGGAAAAAGTTTTATAATCTATGCTGGTAGCATTACCTTCCGTTCTTGTTTATTATACAATTATTAATAAACTTGTATTAATAAACTGCATCAATCTCAATCAGAAGGATTCTCTTTAAATTGAATCCTTTGAGTCGTATATATTTTGCATCAAAATTTTGTCCCTAAACTCACCTACACTGCAAAAAATAATTGTTGATTTTACAGTATAAAACTGGCACCCCAGCTGCCAGTATTATACCGTAAAATTAACAGTATTAAACAGTAAAATAAGCAGTAATACGCTGCCGTGCAAGCAGTAAAACGCTACCGCGCATGCGCGGTAGCGTATTACTGCTTGCACGGCAGCGTATTACTGCTTATTTTACTGTTTAATACTGTTAATTTTACGGTATAATACTGGCAGCTGGGGTGCCAGTTTTATACTGTAAAATCAACAATTATTTTTTGCAGTGTATTTGCGGAATTCCTCTCCATGTTCGTCACTAAGGTTGACCACTACCAATCACTCAGTAAACCCTTCAATGTAGTAAAATTAATCGATACAATACAAAAAACAGTAAAAGACTCAAACAATAAATTCAAAATTAGCTGGGTCAAAGCACATGTGGGTATCCAAGGAAACGAGGATGCCGACGAATTAGCAAAAAAGGCTGCAGAAAACCAAAGTAAAGAAATTCCATACCATCTAGAAAGACCGATATCAAACTTAAAAAGAAAACTAAAAGAACTCACTATCAAACAATGGCAGTTCGAGTGGGATTATGGGGAAACGGGCAGGAAGACATATGAATACTTCCCAAAAGTAGATTCTCGCAGAATCATCAGCTGCAATCTACTAAGTCAAATTTACACGGGTCACGGAGCATTCCCGGACTACTTACACAGGTTTAAGCGCAAAGACGCACCAAACTGCTCATGCGGGGAGTTGGGACCCCCAAACACTATCTAACAGACTGCCCACTAACCCAAACACTACATCTGATCCACATCACACCGAACAACGAAAAAATATGGCACAACCAGTTAGCGAACAACAAACAAGTACAAACAAAAGGAAGAGCAGTGATGAGATGGTTAGTAGAAAACATCGATCTCATATCACAATAAATACACCTTCCCAGCAGCGAGATTCCTCAAAAGCATATCCCACTCTCAAAAGCCATCCATTTGGTAAGTATATTTTCTAATATATCTTTAAAAATTAAAAAAAAATAAATAAATAAAAAAAAAAAAAAAAAAAAAGTAGCAATGGAACCTCTTTGCTACGCCAAAAAAAAATCGATTTTTTTCAGCACTAGTGAGAAGTGGAAGTCATCTGTGACGGACTGAATTTCACCAACTGATGAAGGCAAATAGCCAACAAAAAGTGAACAAAATAATTAAATGGTGAATGCACAAAGCACACCTGCCAAAGAAAGTTAATGGGGAAAAAAACAGTGTCAAATCAAGTGAATACAGCCTCATAGATACATGACGGACTAACGGCCACGGAACAAGCCCCACTCCATTAGTGCGACAAGTTTCTCAAACAACAAATCAACAAGTTGCACAAAATTCAAAAGCAGTGATAACAGCCATTAGGATTCAATGGACTGATCGCAAAAAGCGTATTCACGAAGGGAAAAAAAAATCAAAATCCCCAATGCTTGGGTGAGATAAAGTGACAAAGACAACAAAAATGAGTGTGCAACATCCAGAAATGTGACAACCACCAGTAACAGAAGTTACAATGTGACAACCACCAGTAACAAAAGTTACAATGTGACAACCACCAGTAACAAAAGTTACAATGTGACAACCACCAGTAACAAAAGTTACAATGTGACAACCACCAGTAACAAAAGTTACAATGTGACAACCACCAGTAATAAAAGTTACAATGTGACAACCACCAGTAACAAAAGTTACAATGTGACAACCACCAGTAACAAATGTTACAACGTGACAAAACCCACGATAGTGACATAATAACCAGTGAAACTCTCGAAAGAAGACCAAGATTCAAAATGGGAAAACCAGCTCTAGCACAAGCTAGAGGTAAAAATATATCAAGAAAGAGACAAAAAACCAATGAATGATAGACAAAAAACAACCCACAACAGGGGCGAGCCTATAAAAACGCCAAAAAGCCTTGACAGAGACAAATACAACAAGAAGGGAAATCAGCCCATAAAAGAGGCGATAAACACTACAGCGACAACCCACCATGAACGTGACAAGCCAACAGACATGGTAAATATGTAAATCTATGTACGCTAATGGCACCTGGTGCATGTAAAATCCGTCGTGGGTGCAAAGCCCTCCAAGTTACCTGTGAATAATACCTCTGGGGGTGCCTAGTCAGGTGAGGGTCTCGTCACCTGATCAAGGTTCTAAATTACGAGACCTATTAAATCTGTCAATTCAACAAAGTTAAACAGAAACCTTGAACCGGCAAACAAAGATAGCGGTAGCAAATCACAAGAGAGCAAGCACAGCAGCGATGTGAACAAATCAATAGTCAGGTGGATCACAGCCATGCTGTGATCAGGCGATTTCCGCCCCGCACCCAGGTACTAACCCGTTAAGCTAGGCATTCATGCCGGGCAGGTAGGGGCCTGGTTAGCGGTATAAAAAAAAAAAAAAGGTTGACCACTACACCGGTCTACATTATACTAATCATTCTCATATACGTTTAAAGCTATTTTTGCAGATATAATAGAATATGTGCGTCATTTTGATATTTTGTATCAATAATAATAATAAAAAAAATATAAATAACAATGAATATTTTAAACACGAGTTCATTTTTACGTGAGACATATCAGAAAAATTTCGTGGAATAACCACTCATATCTGACAACGTATTCGAACGAGTTTGAGTGACCATATATTGTAACATCAGATTATGTAAAACTAAGAACCACAAAACATACTAAAATTTAGTTCAGTTGGAAAACTCATAATACCATTGAAAACGTACCCGCCTATAGACGGTAATGTATTCTAATATTTTTGTGACGTACAAGTATAAATTTTAGATGTATCATACAGTACATTGAAATGTAGTTCAGCTGATAAATGTATAACACCAGTGGTGGGATTCAGCCGGTTCGCACTGGTTCAGTAGAATCGTTACCTAATTCGTGTTTATTGAGTTCGGCGAACTGGTTGCTAAAACGACACTTGTAATATGTGAATCACAAATTTATATTCCTTGCTTTCTTCCAACGTTCATCTGTGCAACAACATATTTTAAGCAAAACATTGCAACATGTTCTTATTTGTTTCAACTTTGCGTTTCGTCCAAAATTCCTGTTAGATAAATGCGCTGGTGTTCCGTAGAGTGTTTTATAGAGGAGTAGTGACGTATGCACATAGTGAATGATCAGATTCGAAGTTTTTGTCCGAAGTATGATAGCTTAGGTTATTGAACTTATTAAGGGTTAATTAGTTCACTTATCAAAGAATATTACAGAGGGTCGTTCACATACGATTTTCACAGTTAATTTCCGTGCATAAATTCTCTGCAACGATTTGTTTTTGTTGAATACCCTTGACTTTTGACAATAGCTCGGCTCGAAATTTCCACGATAAGTAAAATTTGTCGTATTACAATTTTCTTCTACACTTCTTGAGAAACTTTCCAAAGTCTTTTTAATGTTCGCGGTCAGCGTCTTTCCAATTCTCGGTTTAACAAGACCAGTGCAGTAAAGGCCATGGGGGAGGGGGAAGGGGCATCATGTAATTTTACATGTATTTTTACAAATGGGGCACAGTTTATTTCCGTTTGTGTTTCTTTCTTTGCTAAATATTCGGCAGCTGACTGGGAAGAGTAACAGGAGGTTTTGTCCATATGAAGTTCGAATTTATTGATGTCTCTTCTCTATAAAGCTGCAATTTCTTCTTCGAAAATGGATTCTAAAATATTTTGCTGATAATAAAGTGAATTTACTTTAGATTTACTTCATACATTTTTTAGCTTTAATTTACCTTCATAATAAAATCCAGCAGCAATCGTGAATACTTTTGGAAACTTTTCTTTAGATTCACGAACCCATTTCATTGCTTTTTTCTTCAGTAACTGATAAAAAATTGCTTTTTTTCCCCCCTCAAAGCCATATTTCATACAGTGTTATCAGAAATTTCCATTTATCACCAGCTAAGTGTTTGTTAAAGCGAGCTTTAGGAAGACACTATCCACAAACATTTGAAAAGTTTCCTAAGAGATGTGGGAGAAATTTGACATGACTGTTGCTGAGAAAAAAATCTACTATGATGAAAATTTCGAATCATAGCTTATAACCAAGAGCCAAGGCTATCCAACAGAGTCAAATTGTCGCAAAGAATATGGCATTCATGTGCAGAAATTAACTGCAAAAATTGTTTCTATCAAGTTTGAACGACCTTCTGTATTTTACAATTACAACTTTCAAATACTATTATCCTCACGATAAAGCAGTCGGACTGTAAAAGTTTATTGACCAAACTTAGTGCCAAACACGTATTTATAATAAATTAAATCCAGAAATCAAGCCTCTATGATCCACATGACACGAATTATCAAGAACTTTCTAGATTACTTTGGAGAAGTTATACCTCGTTTATCGCCAAAATAAAAGTATAAGTAGGAATACTGTACAGTCAGTGAGTTAGCAGTTTCATTAGAATAATTCTTATAAAGTTGGAAAGTGTTTCATTATCTACGTGTGATGCACTATTCTCATTTTTTGTTTATATTTGAGAAAGTCATAACAGCAGACAACCGGTTCTGAAATTATTTGAATCCCACCATTGTATAACACAATTGAAACAGACAATTATCGTCCACGCACGGTAATGTATCCGATTTTTCCTGTGGTCCTTGTAAAAGCATCATAAATGTTAAACACTTAATTTTTCCATAATGATAAAGATGTAGTGAGCCTCCATAACGCACATCAATTCCATACTGTTTGAGTAGCATAACATCATTAAAAAATACATCAAACAATTACCGTCCATAAACCGTAACATACTTCAATTCTTTTGTATATCATCTCAAATTAAATTTAAAGGCCTCGCACACCGCTTTACATATGGGTCAGGGTTAATATTTTAAAAATAAAAAAAAGCAACGGAGCGCAAATTTTTTGTAGTACTAAAACTGTCGCGTACCCCCGAGCAAGAGCAAGAGATTTCCAATAATTATTTGAAAGTATTTTAAAATAAATATTCACCCCCCACCCATTCTCATAGGAAATGACCATGAAGAATTAAATCCATAATAAATAAATTTTAATAACTTTAAAATCTAAAAATAAAAAATATATATAAAAATAAATAGGGGACAGAGCAATTACACACTTCACGCTGTGAAAATCGTTTATCACCACATTGATTTGAATTCAAAGCAACGATAGGATATCATAAATAAAGGTTCCATACAAAATCCGGTTCGTGTAGCCAAAAAATCAACACTCCCATTTTCCAGAAATGTCTTACATTTTCGTAAAACTAATTAACTAAAGGAAATTAAAAAATAAAAAGTAATATCTCAAGAATTTATAGTCCTAGAAAATGAACGCTGAACTTGAAGCTCCCAAGTATTTTCTTAGGAAAAAGTTTATTCTCGATCTATTCTAAGCCAATGCTTACAGACAGCACATAGGATGAAAAATGTTATTCTATCACTGTGTCACACTACATATACTAAACTATGCTAAAGAATCACCATGCGGCAACTCGGCGTTGCCGTAAGACTTTCCCCGAGGAAAGATCACAAATAAACTTTTCTTAAGAAAATCCCCAAACAGTTTAAGTTCAACGTTAATTAGTCACAACGAGGAATTAATTGAAAATTACACAATTTTATTTCCGGTGGATAATGAATGTTAAAAACAAATGTTAAGTAATATCTAAAAATAGCCTTTTTACTGACATAAGATAGATGTTTTATTATTAAAACCTAGACGGGTTTTATTCGTTTACACGGTCTGGTCGTGGACTACCAAGTATTCGATAAACTTTTGTAAACTTTTCGTTACACTTTTACAAAACTGTGTCAATTTGAGCTGAGTGAAAAGAGCATATTTAACAGAATTTTTTTCATAAATTATTTCTTGTCTCTATGTGGTATGTATTTGATTTCATTTTTTAAATAAAATTTCTGATATTCGAAACATGTTTATTTGACTTGTGTCAAATTGACACAGTTTTGAGGAAGGTGGTAAGTATGTTAATAGCGTAAATGAGGGATTTGTATAGTTCCAAGATGTTATTTTCTCATTTAAAATACATAATACTGCTTAGCTAAGAACGAGGAGCTGATCAATGCATGGACCAACTGGGCCGTGACACAGGGGCCTCGTGAGTTTATGGGCGCATGAATTTGGTAAGCAATTTTCTTAAAGACTATATTTTAAATTGATTTTGATCTTGTACTGATGTTAAGATGCACTAATTAACACATAAACAATTAATAATAACATTTAATGAACGCTCAAATGCTTTATGGTTACATGATAGAAAATAGAGCTACAACAGCTACAGGTTACAGTCAGTCATTTCAAATATAAATAAAATGTAAACATGACAGATATTGCCATTTAATGAGCAGCAACACAAATAATAAATAAACCAAACAATATCTAACATGCCGCTTTACAAAGAAAAAAAACTGTTACTATTGAAATATTAGCTTTAAGAATTTACATACAGAAAAGATTCAAATAAAAAAGAGTTTTTCAACTGTGACCGGACATATATATATTTTTAATTTAAGTTCTTTTAATTGTAGCCGTAGCGAATAGGTTTGAAAATGTTTCTCGAGAACTTTCTTGTTTCATTTACGCTATGTTGACTGATTGTAACATCTACTTGGAACTTTTAATACTGGTTAGAATCTCTCAGAACTGGACACGACAACATCTCTCAGAACTTTATCAACTTCAGTAGAATCATTGCTATCATCCATGAAAATATCTTTGGCTGATCTTGACCACGCAGTTCTTCGATCTTGAGATTTATCTGGTCAAATGTAATACCTATTCCTGCTGTAGACACCTGCATCTTCTTCTTTTATTACAAACGAACGAGGCTGAGGGCGTACTTGAATTATGATACTTTGTTTCCAAGGCTCTTTCATCTTCTGTTTAACCACTCAACGGTCACTTTTTTGACACAATAAACTAAAAATAGGTATTAAACACCACTTTTTCCGGACTAAAATATTTACCTTATATAATCGAAAAATGTCTGTCAATTAATAAAGCGAAGATTACAATTGAAAAATAGTGGTATCCGAAAGCTTTTAGTAACGAAGCAAGCAAACTCTATTTGCCCGAACTCAGTTCGGGCAAAACAGTTAAGTGGTTAAACTACACTTTTGTGTTATTATGGAAAACTGGAACGACAGTTGCATGCATATTAGCACACTTATTTTGAGAGATTTCTCTCTTCTTCAAAGCTATACGTGCATCTTCAACATTAAATTTAGATTCAACTACTGTGGATGTGATAACAGGAAGGAACTCAAGTTTCGAACCATTAGTAATTCACCTGTTGATGCCATATCTTTTGCTGGTTACATTCAATAGTCCACCAATACGAGATATAGATTTTTACCTTCTTCTACAGATTTAAAAAGAGAATTATTTATTGTGTATCGTACTTTCAATTTGTCCATTTGCTCTTGAAAAGTGTGGTGATGTAATATGATGCTTACTACACCATTCTTGGTAAAATTACCGCATAAAATCAGAGTTAAAAGGTGGTGCTCCATCACTTATAAGCTCTTCTGGTATTTTATGTGTTGCGTAGAGTGACTTCATTGCTGTAACGACAGCTTGTGCTGTTGTACTGTTAAGTGGTTTCAATTCAACATATTTAGATCAATAATCTATCAGTAATAGATGCTGTCCTTCTTTTGAATAGAAGAAATTACATACAACTTTTTGCCATGGTCTATGAAGAATGTCTGGCTTCATTAGAATTTCGTTTTGTTTTTATCTTTGGTATTTTTGAAAATCTTGCGGCTTAACACAAATTATTCAACTATTTAAGTTGGGTCAGTAAAAAATATTATCTGGCTTTAATTTTAGTAGAAACTACATCTTTTTGGGACACATGCAAAATATATTCAAAATTTCTTTTTTTGACGTTTATATCAGAGTTAATCGCTGTCACCTGCAGATAATGTCCTCTTTTGTAACATACAGCTCTTCATTACAATGCCAGTAGGCTTATGTAGCAGTTCTTGTTTTCCCTTTCTTAAGGTAGCCATTCTTTATGTGAAAAAAACACATCTTTTAACACTTGATCACTTCCTGTTAATTTTGTAAGTTATTCCTATATTTTTGTCATTCCCATATCCCATTCAAAATAAACGTTAGTTTAGTAAAATGGCTTCATTGAGTGAGGACGGATTTTCAAGAGAAAACGAACATAATAATATTCAAAAACGGAAATGAAATAATTGCATAAGAAATAATGATGAATATAGCTAAATTGCAATGAAAAAGCAGCGTTTGAGTGAAGGAGAATATACGAACTACAAAAATAAAGTTATTCCGGCGAAAATTATCGGTGAAAGTTGCAGGTATGTTACATTAATAGTCACTCTAAAAATTGTTATTTAACGTACTAAGAATTGTGTCCCTTAGTTTGCGTGATATTTTTTTCCGATGAAAAATGAAATGCTTCAAGAGAATTTCAGAAGAGAAAAGACTTAATAATTTTCTAAAATTGTACCAAATACCAACGAAAAATGAGCAAGATATCTGCAGAGCTTGATTACTTCTTTAAAGATAGAAAGAAAGAGACAACGTGAAGAAATAGAAAATAGTATAAACCGGCTTGGGAACGTCAAGTACTCTGTAATGCTTGTAGACGAAAAGGTGAAATTAAAAAAAAAAATGCAAATCAGGTTTCGTTTCAATATTTTGATTATAAGGCAAAAAGGTTTGTCGCTTGGAGACTCCAGAGCTCCAAGACTCCATAACTCCAGATTTATAACTCCAGAGAAATAATATACTACCATGAGATGATGGTCGTGGGAAAGAAGAAGGTTCACGAAGAGCTGTGGATGGGGCTGTTTAAAGATAAAAAAACATATAGAATCATTTGATATCGAAAAAGGCTATGTGCAGATGGCTTCAGATGGCTATGTGCAGGGCGAAAAAAAAATAACACAATGGTCAGAAAGCTTTCACTGAAACCCAAAGATTAAAATAAATAAATTATTACTTTCCAATCCGAAGTCATTCCTTTTTGTTATGTGACAGAGATTTTGGTTTAGTCAAAAGAAAAATGAAGCGTTATGATAGAATATATCTGCCATCAGAATATGAAGAAATAGCAGTTCAGATGCCCCAACATTCCAAAAAATTTACATTTATAAAGTTGGTATATCAAACATTATTGATTTCAAAAGTTAGTGGTTCAGGTACTATAAAAAAACTTCCTTGCTTATTCAGTCATTAGAAAAAAAAAGTACCAAGAGGCAAAAAAAAAAAAAAAAACGAAAAAAAAAAAACGAAATTCAATATATATTTATTTTACGAGTTTCAATATGAATCTAACAAGCCAAACCTTTTTTAAACATCTGAATTTATAAATGGAGCCGTAAAATATGATTTCAACGTGTCTCGTGGCAGTGAAGGCGGTAACCTACAGAAAAAGCATACGATGCAGAAGTTCCTATCAATAATAATAAATATTGATGACATAAAGAAGGTGGTGAAACAGATTCCTAGTGATTACTTGGATTTTTATAATGTAATAATAAATTGGCCTACTAAAACTTCTGAGGACATTGAAGAAGATGCTTAAAATAAAAAGATTACAATTGTAAGGAACTTGCTATTTTTCAAAATAAAGACTCAGTAAACCCTATACAAATATGAATGTTTCGTTAAAATTATCTTTATAATTTCGAAAAGGGCACAAGTCCACAACTTAAAAAAAAAGAAAATTCAATGTTCCTGACTATCAGTGTTCACAAAATGTATATATATGTGGCGCTTTGACGAGGATGAGATACCACCAGATGTAAATTTCCATGAGACAAGGGTAGTCCGTTAAAGAACTAACATATTTCAGTCGATATTCACGATCATGGCTAAGTGGTGAGGCAATAAAAAGAGAATCCACCAGAGTTTCTCCAATAAATACCAGCCAATTTCCAGATAAATAGTTTATTTAGAACAAGAGCGATGCAGCGACAATTCCCATAGGTATGAACTTATAGCCCTCGGGCTTCACGATGGTTCACTACATGATTTAATAGATGTTAATAACTGTATGAATATTCTATGACACTAAAACACCAGATACATATTTGTTTACGCTTCCAAATACGTCAAAAATCTCCTTCTCCGACGGATGCGAGCGAGTTTTGTTCACTCAGCGGAGACATACAGAAAACTACGTCACGAGCGCACAAACCAATGAGTGAGAGGCAACCTCCAGACCAGCGAATGAGACGAGAGAGAGAAGCTAACACAGGAAAGAGTTCTGCCCCTGGTCGCGTATCAATTTTGAAGTGAAAAATCCTCAGCGCGCGGAAACTTAGCATGGAATAATAATAATAATAAAAAGAAAATGGCTTTTTAAAAAACATTCGAAATGAGAACGCGTCTCGGAATTTTATAGATTGGGAAGCTGATAAAAGCTACGAATGAACTTAAAATTTTAGATTAAGATTTGGAATAAGATAATTATTAATATACGGATATTTACTTTTAAAAGGACATTAAATAGGAATAAATATTATTAAGAATTAAGGAAATATTGACTAGGACAGAAGTTAGATTAATTTAAAGACTAATGCGAAATAAATGTGAAGGATTTGCGAAGGAAATAAATTTTTTATATAACATATATTTAGTAAGTTTTAATAGTGTATTGACATATAAAAAAAAATAAAACAACACCAATCCTTTAATTTTTTATATTGCATCATTATTTGTCTCTCCTGTAAAATTTTGAGTAGTGGACTTCCGTCATTTTCAAAATCACCGATTTAATTGAATATATATTTTTTTCTTTATCATTGTCTATTCTTAACTAAATTGTTCCGGATTTAACTTTATCATTTTCCAAAAGATAAACTTTATAGTGCAGTTCTAATTTTTCAATTTTTATGGAAGCTACTTTTTATATGCTTGGTTTGAATACATTTTTCAGAATAAACGAGTTCTTGCGAGTCCATATGAAGAGCTAAAAATTAATTTGATGTCTCTATTCTATTCACTGTTTGAAATTTAAAGCCATTTGTCCATTTACTAAGTAATTTTTTTCAACACTTCAGTTCTTTCGTAAAACGGAAAGTCTGAGGAAAAGAAGTCTGAGGAAAAGAAAAGACATTTGTCTAGAAATTAGAAAGCTTTGAGTTCGTCTTCAGCTATTTATATTAATAAAAGAAAGACGTTTGTCTGTGTGTGTGTGCGAGTGTGGGCGCGCAATGGCTATAGAAATCTATTGCACGTAGAGGTCTGCAACTTTGTTTCCGGTTCGACAAAGACAGGTTAGAACGTCAGATTTTCGATATTTTGTTATTTATATGGAATGAAAATACGACTATTTCCCCGATTTTCCAAGTTCGCTGGTGATTTTGAGTCACTCATAAAAGCAATCCAAATTCAATGTTTTAGCCCATTAGAGTAAATTTTGTCCTCTTTTCAATAAAGTTTATTCGAAATTCGTAAAGCGATTTTTGAATTTTTCGCGAATTTATACGAGTTTTCCTTCCGCCGGAAATGAGGACTGTTTTTTATTAACCGATTTCTGTTTGATACTTTAGCCGCCCAATGTTATATTTTATGTCAATGTATGAAGGAAACATTCGGGAATCATTAAAAAAATAAATATCAATAATTTGAATTTATTCGAATATTTAGACATTAAGAAAATGATAAATTTATGATAGCAAAAAATTATACAACGAGTGAATTTTCCCCCGTTGGTTTTCTACGGCAACCTTGTATCGTCAAAACCTGTTGCTATGAGGACAAGATTCCTTCGTATATGAATTCTATTGGTAACTTTTTAGCGACAACGATAGATGATTTCGTCGTGTCACCTAGCGGCATCTTACGTTTTAAAAAATAAATAGCTCGAAGACTTTTTTTGTTGCGTTTGGTAAAGTGTCTGTACTGGCCCGTGCCGGGACGAAAGTCCGAATCATGAACAGCCCGCGAATCTGTTTTCAGCCGATTTTTTTTCATTAGACTGCGGCCGCGCTTAATTTTTCTCAGCAGATTCGGGCCGGATCGATCCCGGGCAACGCCAAGTGTGTTTGCTAAAAAAAAAAAAAAAAAATGGATGACTAGAAAACTCTGTAGTAATTGCAAAACACAATAAAAATTAATTAAAAAAAAATCTTTATTTGATAATATATGTGGGGAGTTTTATTATTCGAGAATCACGATCGCCTTTTAAATCAAGTTCACTGAGTAAAGTGACTAAACTGATTGTACTACTCTGAAGTAATTTTCTTTTGTAAACTTAAGCTCAGGCTTTTATACCGTGAATTTGGTTTTGTTCCAATTCTTTCACCAGCTGAGTACTACAATGCCAGTGTAATCAAATTCCTGAACATAAGAAAATGGGGATTAGCTTATTGGTTTTGGAGAATCGGTTATTTTTATGTCTCTGTAAGTGAAAAGAAAAAAAAAGCTCCACAAAAAGCTGTATAAATTATTTAATAGTTACGTTTTTAAATGCTGGTAAGGCAACAACTGAACCTCTATATGCCAAAAAAATTGAAAAAAAGGAGATTAGAGTAGAAAATGTGTCTTATGCAGTGATTGTGCTATTTAATAGTCTGAGTTTTAACAGCCTTTTAACCCTTTGTAGCGCAAGAACTCCGAGATGAAAAATATTTACTCCGATGTTAGAATATACCATTTCAAGCATGTAAGAAATACAAGAAAAAATTAGAACATAAAAATAGAAATTTAGTAACAAAAAGGTGCTTGTTTCATATCTGCACAAGAAAAAAATTACATTTTTCTCACAAATATTGTAAATTTTTTAATTCAAAATTGTAAATTATATAAACTTACGTCTATGAAAAATATATTTCTGGACGTTTCCAGCCTTTTTAATTTCACTAAATTCATAAAGTTAATTTTAGTAATAACCACGTGAAACAGCTCAAGTGATAAATTTCACTTTGATATAAAAATTCAACTCAGTATCACCATTTTCTGGAGATTATACGAACAATTTATATTAACTGCAGTTTTGGAAGATAGCAGTAATCAATAAAATCGTCTTTTAAAGTTCACTTTGCAAATTACATTGATTTTGGGGTATATTGCAGGCATGCAACACGGTGATACAAAGGGTTAAATTTAAAAATCATTTGGGAAAGCGGAAAAATAAAAGTAAAAATGTTTTTTACAAACCACACTTTTATTAGTATACTTAAACATAGAAATACGCCGAATTTAATATCCATGTTTTATATGCATCTACTTTACATGAAGTTGCATTCCCTTACAATATCATATATTATAGGTTCGAAATTAATGGATTTTATCAAAAAAGTTTAATGTTTATTCAATTCTTTTTTAAAACATGGCAACAGAAAAAAACATTCTTATATTGCTGTAACTGTATACATTCCTGTAACAAACGAATATTTATTGTTGTATCACGTGGACAACCGCCCCTACTCGCGGAACAGGCGGAACTGCGGGCCCTTCGAGGTTTCCCGTAACGGTAGCATACCCGATCACGGGAGATTCCACTGGAAAAATTTAAAAGCTAAATTCAATAAGTTTAAGACATTGACCAGTGGGTCCAGGAGAAACGGGGTGTTTAATATATCGAGCTTATTCGAAGATTAAAAAAAAAAATATCATGCCTTAAAATTATTTAGACAATCAAAGATTTCTAATTTGTTTTCTCAAAGTATAGTCAAAATCTAATTACAATTAATCTACTAATTTATAATTAAATTCTAAAAATATCGAAATATTGTATTGTCATCGAGAACACATAACTGTACATAATTTCTAGAACACTAGAACATCAGGAGATGCGTTAAAAATTACTTACAAAATTCCATTTTTAAAAATATGAACTAAGTTAAGTTAAACAAGTTGGAAATTGTACGTCAAACGTGACAAATGAGGTGCGTTCGTACTATAACTAGTTACATAAATATTCAGATCTTTTCTGATTTTTAATTCTGTGAAATGAATTATACCGTCTGCAGATTAATTTCTGTAATAAAATAAGTATCTCGGTCGCTTGACGATTAAACTTCGGAAGCTCCTATAGCAAAAAAGCACCGATTAAAAAAAAAAAAATCAAATTTCTTAATAAATATTTTTATTAATATCTTAAGTTTTGATTCGATTTTCATAAAATTTGAAATGTCTCGACAAAATTCTGCAAAGATAATATATTTTAAATTGCAAACCATTCGGTTGGGTAGTTTTTGCGTTGTTATATGCGGACGGACGGACAGACAGACGGACAGACAGACGGACGGACCAAGCGACGGCAATAGGTGCTACGTATTTATATAATTACGAACGCACCTAATAAAAGAGTGTAAAAACAACAAATTTGTATATTATTACAGTTGAAATATCTGTTCAAAGAAACAAAATTGAAATCATCCTTAGCTCTAGTTTCATAACATCTTGTAACAGTTGATTATTACTAATTTTTTTTTCAAAATAATTTTTAAAACAAATTAGGAAATCTGTAAATATAAGATGTGTTACAGAACTGTCAATGCTGAATTATTCCATGAGACTTCTTGAAAATAACTTTTGTTTTCACTATTCAATACAACAAATACAAACCCCTTTTTGGATCATCGAAAAGTATGTCTTGAATTAGGCTAACTCATTGGACACTTTCCATTCTTCGCTAGAAGAGAATGAAGATCTATTTTACTTTTTTCAGTCTGAATTGAAGTAGGTTAGTAAAACTAGATTAAGTCACTATCATGAATGACTTTCCAGTTTTCAAAAACGCGACAGCAGTTCAAACTGCACAATTGTGAGACAGGGAATACGGGAGCAAGGATCGGAAGACAGAAATAGAATCCTTGGTGAGCGACCCCGCCTGCGTTCCAGACAATCCAATGCTTTTCAGACAGTTGTAAACAAAACGGCATCGATTTTGTATTTCCATGTACCATACTATAAGGAAAGCATCTTTAATTCCAATCACTTACACTACAAACTAGATAGAGAAATGTTAAGAGCTAATGATAATAATAAGTTTTTCCGTTTGTTTCTATCGTGGTACTACACTGCAAAAAAAAAGTGCACATGCGCGGCAGCGTATTACTGCTTATTTTACCGTTTATTACTGTTAATTTTATGGTATAATACTGGCAGCTGGGGTGCCAGTATTATACAGTAAAATCAACACTTTTTTTTGCAGTGTACGGAATATAGAATCGCACGTGCAATGTATAATAATATAATGTGTATTCTAATTTATATTAGTTTCATAATAAATGAGGAATTAAATTTTAATTAAAACTGATGTTGTGAACATAAATTATTCATTTAACTTCACCACTACCAAAAAATATTTAAAAAAAAAACAAAGGTTGATGACATATTTTTCGTTTGAATACAATTAAAGGTATGCCCAAAACAAAAAGTATCACGGAATACTTGACAGTGATATAAAATTAGTTGTATCCCAATCAAAGTTCAAGAAGTTCCAAATTCCAGAGGTATTAACATACATATAAAGAAATACTATATTTTATTAGTCAATCTGCCTTTTCAAATCAACTACACTCATGGACAAAATAAATCCATGAATTAAGAAAATATATATTTTCCAAGCAATCTTAGTAATAAGCTCTCACTATTATAAGATGTCGCTTCATTTTTTAGGGTTTCGTTCATCTCACGAAACCCTATTGCTCCCGCTCCGTTGTCTGTCTGTCACAGAGCCATTCTCGAAAACTGTGTAACTTACAGAGTTGAAACTTTGTGTATAAATCAGAATATCAGCTGTAAAGAGCTGAAAATATTAAAATTTGAAAAATTCATATTATTTTAATAAATAGAGATAAAAAACCAAAATTCTAACAGCCTTTTCTTATTAAATTTGAACATTTTCTCTTATAGCAGATGCCAAAAATTAAAAATCCATGATGAAATTCTTTCTACAATAATTAATTTTCTATCAGACGATTTCCACGTGAAAAATAAAAATGAAATAAAAAGTTTCACCAATTGAAAAAAAATATTAATATGAAATAAAAATTATTGACGTCATAGTGGTAATAAAACAGAAAGATTTCTCAATAATACAAGGAGTATGAGTATGTGTGCATGTACACGAAGCAGATTAATTACACGTCATTAGAGAATTAAAAAGAAAATCTGACGTCATATTGGAAGTTTAACGAATTTTTCAGATGTTTGAGAATAATACAAAGCGAGTATCAATATGAGTAATAGAGAATAGTAAATATATGAGTTTGAGAAATATATTGAATCATGATAAAAATCCGATTATGGAAATATTTTAATATTTTAACATTTTGAAGGTGTACAACATGTTTAATTTTGAATTTTTTTTATTTTTTAATATCGCGTTTAGTCCGCATGATAGATATTATTATGACAGAATATAATAGCGGGCTGGTTTTGATATTCGAAAAAACGAAAAAATAGACCGGTAAATTTTTACTTGATAAAAAACATGACTTTTTTTTTTTTTTGTTGCTAAATGAAATTTATTTGGATTTATTAAAGAAATAATAAAGTGTTTTGAAAGGAATATTAAACGAAACCCTTTGTGGGAACTTGGATCACACTTACCCACTTGTTTTTGTATATATATTTAAGAAGGAATGAGGAAAAAGATGATGTGTTCAAACCATTTAAAAATACGTTGAAGAGGCATAAGATACCGAACTGGAAAAATATTTAGAAAGACAAAAATGAGAGCCTTTCATCTGAGTTACCTACATGGGCATTAAGAGCCTACATCAGTCGCGCAAAAAAAAAACCCGCCAGCTAATGTTAAGCGTATGGGAAGGTTCTTGCGCGATTTCTCGCTCGCATTTTAATATTTTTAAATGATTTTTTTTTGCATAGGATAGCTGACGTCGATCTCTAACGTTGTTAATTTTTACTTTTTCGATTTTGGTTCCAGTTTTTTTTATATAAGGGTACGTTCACTTTCAGAACCGGTTCCAACCGGTTCCAAAATTGAAAATGTCCGCTTATAGAAAAACTGTAACCAAAATCAAAAAAGTAAAAACTAACAACGTTAAAGATCGACCTCAGCTATCCTATGCAAAAAAAAAAAAAAAATAATTTTAAAATATGCGAGCGAGAAATCGCGCAAGAACCTTCCCATAGACTTAACATTAGCTTGAGCATTTCTTCGCGAGACTAGCATAGGATTCTTAAATGATGGACGAAAAATGTCCATCTCTTTTTAATCCTCTCTCTTTATTATTATTATTTTTAATTGCATGTCGATATACAAAGAAACATTTTCTCTGAAATTTATGAAAGGTTAAAACGGTCCATCTATACAGATTTTGTTTCCTCTACTCAAAAGTAACGCTGTTTATTATCGCTTATCCCAGATCAAAGTTATCAACATACTGAGGCCGACTATGGCCAATTAGTACAGGTAAAATAGATCAAAAATTGAGTAATAGATGACAACTGGTGTCCATTGACGAAAATTTGCGAATAATTTCTTTTTGGCACTAGAAATAAGGACACGATAAATTCCTAAATCCTCCCCCCCCCAAAAAAAAAAAAAAAAAATTGTTTTACTATAGTTTGAGGGGCAAAATTTTAACTCGTGAAGAGATGAGGGACTTTTTTGAACTAGGTCGAGTGGGGTATCGTTTTATGTAATGTTTCATGCGGAATCAAAGGACACCATTTGCAAGCCGATATGGTGACTTGTTACAGAGTTACCACGTGTTTTATGAATAAAAAGTCAAAAATTACACTTTATAAGAGAGCAGAAATTTATTACACTTATTTTACACGCCATACACTCACATAACAAGTCATCTTCATCTTTTAGATAGTGATTCGAATTGTAATTGATTGAAGATGAACACCAGGTTCTTTAAAACTGATAAAAAGTCCCAAAAGTTATGTTCAGGTGTTACATAATTTAGGTAAATGGAATGTAGACTCATTGCATTAATCCCATTCTTCATATATCCAAGGGTTTACATTATCCATTGAGAGTTGGGGTCTGTCGACTGAAAGACGAGCACATATAGAGTGTGACGGAGTTTTATAAAGACACAAAAGAAGGGGAGAGGGTTTCACCAAGTTGCCGATGCAGGTGTTCCTTTTAGCTTTGAATATTCTACCCGTTAGTGAGAGCAAAGTTACACATTTTTTGCCGTACGTTATATGAATAATTGTATTGTTATAGTAAATAATTAAACAAGTATGTAGCTTTTTATTAAAGTTTTACAATTTACAAAGAACAAAGTTCTTATTCTAAATATGTAATGAAAATTTATTTGAACCCTTGACTTTATTTTTCTTATCTATCTCCTTATCGTCTCTGTTTATATATTCTGGCATGCGAAAACAAGTGAAGTCAGCACTGTACGATGAATTTACAATTGTTGATGAACGTAAATTTAGTCGCACTAGAGCTTTCGTTGTTGATGCTGGTTATCTGCTGCCTGCTACAACATGGAACAAGAACACTTGACAATACTTAATACATTTGCATGCAGTGCGTAAACTATTTGAAAACAATTTCATGCCAGCAAAAACACACGTAATAGTGTTTTTCGATGGTTATGATGATCCAGATAGTATGAAATAGAGTGAACAGCTACGTAGGTACCAGAAAATTATTCCACTGTTTCAGATTTCTGCAAGTAGTCCGGTTTATGGTAATCAAGATCAGTTTTTTGGGTAATGCTCAAAACAAAAAGCAGTTGATCATCATGCTGTTTACTACAGTTAAAAACAATAACGTCGTGGTGAGACATTCTTGTGAGATACGTGCTGTTTAGAAAGCTGTAAAGTAGGCGCAGCAATTATTATTAGCAATCATTGTTGCTCAAGACATAGACGGTCCTAATTACCATTATAGCACCTGAAAAGTCTATATTTTTTCTTAAAATCCAAAATATTACCTGTGAAGAGGAAAGTGAATTATTCCATCTCATTTACAATCGCATGAAAACCTACATCCTCCTCACACACACGTTTAGTGAGTGTGACACAACTAGTGTCACACCTGGCAAAGATAAAAAAGCTACTTATGAAGTCGATAGCTAGTGACAGTGCATTAAAAGAATTTGTTGACACTTTCAATAGAACTAATCCCACGGCTAATGAAGTGAAAAATCAGGTGAAACTCCTTCATCTCTACAGAACTAAATTAGAAAACCTCACAATAGATGCACTTCGTTACAATCGTCGATTGTACGTCGTCGATCGTACGGTGATTCGTACGTCTTCGATCATACTGTCGTCTTTAAAAAGGAACGCACCTAAATTGTAATCCCTCCGCCCTCCTTTTGCTAGTGCTGCCCAATATTCATTTAGGATGTACAATAAAATTCAACAGTGGCTTGGAAATAAATTGAAACCCAAACAGTGGGTATGGAACGTCAAAACGGTGACTTACATCCTGTTCGGACTAATTTATCTCCTGCTCCTAAAGAAATAATCAAGCTGATAGCTTGTTCCTGAAAAAGTGATTGTTCGTCAAACCAGCCCAGTTTCAAGAAAAGAGGAATAACATGCTCTTCACTGTGAATTTTTTTTGTGAGGGAGTAGTCTGCTGCAATACACTTCTTGAAAAAATAGAAGTTACGGTGCTAACTGAAGTAGATTTTGACAATTCGATGATCTTGAAAAAGACCCTTATTTTGATTATTGCTATTTTGAGGACATTTAATAAGTTTAAGATTATTCAATTTGATATAAAGAACATGTTTTGAACATAAAATAAATGTAATAAAGTTGTGTTCTCTTATGAAGTATATTTTTCAACTTTTTATTCATAAAACCATTCGGAACTGTGCAACATGTGATTTTACCGACTTACGAATAGTGTCATTCGATTCAGAATTAATAAATACATGTTAATCAATACACCACTTGAACTATTTTTAAAAAGTAGGTTGAGTCCCCCCCCCCCTCAGAGCGAGTTAAAATTCCTTTTTTTTTGTCCCCCAAACCATAGCAAAACAATTTTATTTTGAGGGGATTCAGCGTATCTTTATTTCTAGTGCCAAAATGAAGTTCTTTTTCGTAAATGTCCACCAATTGTTGCTGTAAAACCCTATTTTACTTGTACTAAATAAGAAAGAAAACTCTTGCACCTAATAAAAAATTCCAAAAATGTCATTTTTATCTCAAGATAACATTCTGATATAATGATTGAAAATAAATTTCTTCTCAGCTATAATAATAAGGTGAATAAAATTTAAAAAGCTTCCGATAACTTAATAAAATACAAAAACGTCAGCTATAACACATTTACTCATCTCTAATATGGGTTATTGTACAGCTATCTTAACATAATCCGTTTCAGCTATTTTGATTCGTAATTAGGAGCATGGTGCAGATCAGAGAGCTTGGTGTTTTTTGATGTAGGAGTTCGCATTTACAATTCACCTTGAAAGTGATTTTGAAATCATTTGATGAAAAAGTACGCAGTTAGTGAAAAAAACATCTTTGTTTGCTTGCCAATCTTCTGAGAGCAGATTTGAATCTATTTGCTTTTCTCTGACGTAAGTTTTACACTTCATGATGATGATTCATTCGAATCATCCGTGAATAAACATGTTCAACAAATACATATGTAGAATAATCTCTGTTTAATTATCCTCTTATCGTCATAATTAGTTTAATCTCTTTATCAGATAAATGATTTTTTTTTTATTCCTAAATGATTTCTGCCTTAAAAATATGGCCCAAAAAATGTATTCTGTTTTACACAGAGATCCAAGCTTCAAATGTAAAGAGATAAATTATTTTAAGTGTTTTAGACAGCATACTCAAAATCTTTGATTAAACTTAATGGAAGAAATAATGTGGAGATCTTTTAAAACAAATTTTTCAGAAATAAAGAGGACCATTTTTGAGAAATATCAAAGTTCTGGAGGCACGGCAGTGCCTCCGCCAAGTCGAGAAAGCACAGCCGTAAGCATACTTTTCTGGAAGCAACTCAGGGCACTTTTGACCCCCCCATATCTCCGCGCTGGAGTATCCCAAAAATTTTAAACTTCAATTATAGAGAGTATTTGGCACACAGGACCAAAATTTAAAATTACAACTTTCTGTCTTTTCTAGTTCAGGCGATATATGAACTCAAACATTCGATTTTTTGTCACTTCTTACTCACTTGTTCACGCGTCATCAAAAAGATTGGGTAGATCCCGTAGCCCCAGAAACTTGACATTTGGAAAAAAGGTAGTGTTTAGGATACAAAGAAAGGAAAAATTATAAAATCCAGAAAATTCGAAAAAAAACATTCGAAAATTCAACAAATTCCATCAAAATTGAAAATTGAAAATAATACGATCTTGTAGTCTTGGAAACTTAAGATTTGGTGTGAAGGTAGTGTTTAACATCCAGAAAAAGAAAACATCAAAAACACCAAAAAAATCGAAAGCAAAATTGAAAAAATCGAAAAAATTGAAAAAAACCGAAAATTTGAAGACAATCCGATTTTGTTGCGCTAGAAAATTCAAATTAGGAATAAAGGTAGTATTTAGGATACAGAAAAAGAAAAATTAAAAAAATCCAGAAAATTCGAAAAAAAAAATTAAAAAATTCGAAAAAAATTGAAAAAATGAAAATAATTTGATACGATAACGCTCGTATTTATAAATTAATTTGGATGAAACTAATTGTGTGTATTAAGCTCACCAATGCCTCGAACGAGTTCGTTGGCCAGCTTGGTCCGCCATCTTGTTTCAAGATGGCGGCCACGGAAAATTTTAAAACTAAAATAAATATACAAAAAAGTTAAAAATTCAAGTTTATTTTTTAATTAGGTGTTAGGACTTGATACAAGAATTCCAGTGAAACAAAACAGCACATTACAAAAAACCAACGATAAATTTATGGTCAATAATGGTCAAGCAGGTGCAATCCCGAATGAATACTCCGTGTTATTATAACTGTAACTTTGACTTCGAAATTTTGATACGTTGCATTTTCTATTTGTTGATATTTTTGAACTATGATTTACGCTAAGTGAAATGTTGTTGTTGAAGAGGGATTTTCCATGTAAATCCGAAACGTCCAATTTTAATATGTTTTTAATGTTTTATGAAAGTGTATTGTAATGTCTGTAATTTTAATGATTTTAATATAAATTTATAAGTTTTAGTGAACGCGATTTCTCGCAAATTATTTTCTTTCATTGTTGTAATCATTTTCCTAATTATACGCATAAAACTATATATTCATATCCATTAGCGCCAAATTCTCGCCAAACTTGACGACAATTGGCGAAATCTCGCCAAATTTGGCGACAAAAATAAGTCTTCATAAATGAAGCCAACTTGGCTATAGCTCAATAATTTGGCGAATTTCTTATTCAAATTCAGTGTAAACGAATCTTTTGTAAACGGTTTCTTTGCATTTTAACTTGCTGTTTTCGAGTAACATTAGCTAAAATTTTAAAACGAAGATATAGGAAAGCTACCTTTTCCTGCCGGTACAGGCCGGAGGACTTTTTTATGAGTTGTCGGATGCAATCTATGTTTTGCATTAAATAAAGTAAAACATTGAAAAACAAATCCCACAGGATGGGGATAGTTTGTTTTAGATAGGTTTTAAGATAATTGTCCTATTAGCTAGTACACCTTCCGTTATTGTTTTGTGTTATTTTCCCCGGATTATGCTTTTCTTTTCTTTTGTTTACGAATTTTGTAATAGAAAAGTTCCGCTATAGACTGGCTACGTTATAGACCTTTTTTTTTATAGACAGGTTCATTTTCTTTCACAGGCTTTACTCTATTTAATTTATATATGAAATATTTGTTGTTAAAAGATGTTGGTCGCACAAAAATTTTCACATCTCTCCCTCCCTCCCAACATTACTGGTTGGTTATGGCTTGATAGTCCTTTCTAAATAAAATCATGGTGATTCTAAGATTCTCTTGATTTATCTCTAAATTGAACATAAACGATCCTAAGAAAACGGATCAATGAATTACTATATTGGCATGAGGAAATTTAGTTGCAGAATAATGGAGCATATTAGCTAACATTAAGTCTAATAGGAAAACCACAGCCTTGGCAAGATTGTATTAACAAGAAACCATCCAAATACATTTTTATGAAAGTAATATAATTTTTCCCTCGAATCTATACAAACCATGCATTATAAGAAAAACCGGTACTTCTCTATTATCCTGTCGACCACTTTTCATAACAAAAAACATCGCCAAACTGTAAGATTAAACGCCAAAAATGCAGTCCCATTTACTTGATGTCAGAAGCATTACACGTGTTTGTTATGTCATCAAGTGGTTTTTAATTCGACATTTGCGTGTATTTTTCATTATGTTTTACCGATTTATCTGGAGGCACGGCAGTGCCTCCGCCAAGTCGAGAGAGGACAGCCGTAAGCATACTTTTCTGGAAGCAACTCAGGTCACTTTTGACCCCCCCATATCTCCGCGCTGGAGTATCCCAAAAATTTGAAACTTCGTTTTTCTAGAGTATTTGGCACACAGGACCAAAATTTAAAATTACAACTTTCTGTCTTTTCTAGTTCAGACGATATATGAACTCAAACATTCGATTTTTTGTCACTCACTCACTCACTCGTTCACACGTCATCAAAAAGATTAGGTAGATCCCTTAGCCCTAGAAACTTGACATTTGGAAAAAAGGTAGTGTTTAGGATACAAAGAAAGGAAAAATTATAAAATCCGGAAAATTCGAAAAAAAAAAACATTCGAAAATTCAACAAATTCCATCAAAATTGAAAATAATACATCTTAACTTATAATCTTGTAGTCAAGAAACTTAAGATTCGGTGTGAAGGTAGTGTTTAGTATCCAGAAAAAGAAAACATCAAAAACACCAAAAAAATCGAAAGCAAAATTGAAAAAATCGAAAATTTTCAAATAATCCGATTTTGTTACGCTAGAAACTTGGAATTCGGAATAAAGGTAGTATTTAGGATGCAAAATAAGGAAAAATTAAAAATTCCGGAAAATTCGAAAAAAAAATCAAAAATTCGAAAAAAATAGAAATAATTTGATTTTTTAGCCTTAGAAACTTAAAATTCGTAGTAAAGATAGTGTTTAGGATTCAGAATAAGTTAAAATAAAAAACGCAATAACATTCGAAAATAAAAACAAAAAATCGAAAAAATCAGGAAAATCGAAAAATAAGGATAGTTTGAAAATAATTCAATTTCATAGCGCTAGAAACTTGAAATCTGGAATAAAGGTAATATTTAAGATACTAAATAAGGGAAAAAAATGGATAATTCAAAAAATACCCATAAATTAGTGCAGACGATATATGAACTCAAAGTTTTGATTTTTTGTCACTCACACACTCACTCACTCTTGCGTCATCAAAAAGATTGGGTAGATCCCGCAGCCACAGAAACTTAAAATTTGGAATAAAGCTAGTGTTTCGGATACAAAGAAAGGAAAAATTATAAAATCCGGAAAATTAAAAAAAGACATTCGAAAATTCAAAAAAATTGAAAATTGAAAATAACACGATCTTGTAGTCTTAAAAACTTAAAATTTGGTGTGATAGTAGTGTTTAGAATTCAGAAAAAGAAAACATCAAAAACACAAAAAAAAAATTGAAAAAAAAAATAAAAAAATCGAAAATTTTCAAATAATCCAATTTTGTTGCGCTAGAAACTTGGAATTCGGAATAAAGGTAGTATTTAGAATGCAAAATAAGGAAAAATTAAAAAATCCAGAAAATTCGAAAAAATTCAAAAATTCGAAAAAAATTAAAATAATTTGATCTTTTGCCCTTAGAAACTTGAAATTCACGGTAAAGATAGTGTTTAGGATTCAGAATAAGTTAAAATAAAAACGCAATGAAATTCGAAAATAAAATCCAAAAATTCAAAGAAATCGAAAAATAAGGAACTTGTGCAAATAATTCGATTTCATAGCGCTAGAAACTCGAAATTTGGAATAAAGGTAATATTTAAGATACTAAATAAGCAAACATTAAAAAATATATATATATAAAGAAAGAAAGAAAAAAAAGAAAGAAAGAAAGAAAAAGAGAGAAATTGAAAATAATATGATCTCGTACTCTTAGAAACTGAAAATTTGGTGTAAAGGTAGTGTTTAGGATTCAGAAAAAGAAAAAATTAAAAACACAACAAAAATTGAAAAGAAAATAAAAAAATCGAAAAAAAAAAACGAAAATTTGAAAATAATTCAATTTTGTAAAGCTAGAAACTTAAAATTTGGAATAAAGGTAGTATTTAGGATACAAAAAAAGAAAGAAATAAAAAAAATCTGTAAAATTTGAAAAAAAATTCAAAAATTTGAAAAATTGAAAAAAAAATCGATTTTGTAGCTTTAGAACTTAAAATTCGACGTAAACTTATTGTTTAGGATACAGAAAAAGGAAAAATTAAAATACAATAAATTCGAAAATAGAATGAAAAACTCGAAAAAGATCAGAAATTTCAAAATAATTCGATTTTGTAGAGCTAGAAACTTGAAATTTGTAATAAAGGATACAAAATAAGAAAAAATTAAAAAATCCAGAAAATTATAAAAAAAATTCGAACAAAAATTGAAAATAATTTTATCTTGTAGTCTTAGAAACTTAAAACTTGGTGTAAAGGTAGTATTTACTAATCAATAAAAGGAACAATTAAAATATTCGTTAAATTCGAAAATAAAATCGAAAAATCGAAATATCTTTAAGAAATCGAAAATTCGAAAACAATTTGATTTTGTACTGCTAGAAACATTAGTTTTAAGATAATTGTCCTATTAGCTAGTACAACGCCCCTAATTGTTTTATGTTATTTCCCCCGGATTATGGTTTCTTTTCTTTCGTTTACGAATTTCGTTATAGAAAAGTTCCGCTATAGACTGTCTACGATATAGGCGATTTCTTTATAGACAGGTTTGTTTTCTTTCACAGGTTGTACTCTATTTACTTCACATATGAAATATGGATTGTTAAATGATGTTAGCCCCACAAAAAATTTCACAGCTCCCCCTACCCTCCCGACATTACTGGCTGGTTATGGCTTGATAGTCCTTTCTAAATAAAATCATGGTGACTCTAAGATTCACTTGATTTATCTCTAAATTGAACCTAAATGATCCTAAGAAGACGAATCAAATAATTACTCAATCAGGTAACTTAGAATTAAAATCGAAAAATCAATAAATTTATAAAAAGTCGAAAATTTGAAAATAATTCGATTTTGTAGTCCTAGAAGCTTGACATTTGGCAGAAAGGCAGGGTTTAGTACACAAAGTAAGGAAAAATTAAAAAATCCGTAAATAATAAAAAAAAAAAGACTAAAAAAGCGAAAAAAAAAAACATCGAAAAAAGGAATATAGTTTGATTTATTGGAAATTTCCGGAAATTTTAATTTTGGCTTTCTTTTTATACTAAAATGTTCTTTTATGTTAAATATCAAGTATCTAGGGCTGCGAGTAATATCTCAGATGGATAGCACCTATCCTGGAAGCAATTGAGAGTACTTTTGACACTCCCCCTCCCATAACTTAGTGCTTGCCTAGGATTCTGAAATCTCTTTTTATCTACAGTACTTTGCAAACGAAACTAAAGCTACAAATTTTTGATACCTGTAAATAATAGGGACAGAGTGTGGGCTTAGCGAAAATCAGTGGATGATCTCCAAAAAGAACCCAAAATCAAGAAAAGGAGGATTACTTACAAAAAGAAGTGAAATCTCATCAAAAAGTCACCAGTAAAAAATCCAGCCAAGTCTCGTAACTCATTTACCATAAAAAGTACTGAGATCGTATAAAGCCAAGTTTAACTATCTTATTAACTCTGAAATTTTCATTCACAAATCACTCCTAGTCTCTGCATCTTTAGTTAATTATTATTTTGTGACTTGGCAATTACGCAGCACAGGGAAGTTATTACACCTTACTATGTTATGGGATGGGATAATTTAATTAAGACAAATTATATACGCACAGGGAAGTTATTACACTTTAATATGTTATAGTATTATTTGATTAAGACTAACTATATACATCACATTCTCGTGCTACGCAATTGCCAAGTCACAAAATAATAATTAACTAAAGATGTAGAGACTAGGAGTGATTTGTGAATGAAAATTTCAGAGTTAATAAGATAGTTAAACTTGGCTTTATACGATCTCAGTACTTTTTATGGTAAATGAGTTACGAGACTTGGCTGGATTTTTTACAGGTGACTTTTTGATGAGATATGATTTTACAAGAGGAATACGGAGGTGAATATTGAGTTGCGAAATGAGACTTGGCATAGAAAATAAACAGATACTCGACTCCAAAATCTAAAATCCGTTTCGGATGACGTGCATGCATGCAAGATTTATGAGTCTTCAAAAGTCATGTAGCACTATACTTTCAAACATAAATGAAAAGCCAATGATGGTATTTACAGGTCCGTAGGTTACGGTTTATACAATGATGTAATCGTAAAATGACCAGAGGGTTTACGCTGGGGAAAGAGAGTATATGCTAGAGACTCTACGATATAGCTTTACGTGAGAAAGAGACGGTATACGGATATTTAAAAAAAATCCAGAAGGTATACGACGTATACCACTTATACCCTTTACTACATCTCGGGGTTTATATTAGTGTCAATTATTTACAGTATACTGGCAACGAAACAAATTTACAGAATGAGAGCACAGCGCATAGAAGCTAGTGTGTCAAAAATATCACAGCTATAATCAGTAGTATCAAAATAATAGTCTAGAAGTTAATATAAAAATGTAGGTGCATTTAATACTCACGCTTGTTAAATGAATAAAGCGAGGAGTAAAAAATCTGGAAGTGAAGAAATGCCTGCAGTTTGATGAAGCGCAGATTTTTATGCACTACTGTTTAGATAGTAAAGTTGGTAACTGTGACACTTATGATACACTTGTTTTTGTGCAAAGTACTCATTGTTAAAATTGTTTCCCGCATGCTGTATTTGGTTTACATTACTGCAAACCATAACCTACGAACCTTCAAATGCTACCAATATCTCCTATTTATGTATTTCAGTACAGTGTGCTACATAACTTTTGAAACCTCGTAACTTTAACACGCATGGACGTCAGCCAGAACGGATTTCAGTTTTGGAATCGACTATCTGCTTTTTTTCTATGATCCAAGTCTCATTCTGCAACTAAACTTACAACACCCTTAAACTTCCGTTGTTAGGATAACTTCCAATGTTCAACAATAATGCATGCAAATTTTCTGAGTGCTTTGATAATTGTACATAGCAATTTGTAAAACATTGGAATTGTCATTTAATATATAGAAAAATATTCTAAAATTGGAACAAAATTCACTTTTATGTATCGATTAAAAATGAAACCATTAAAATGGATCACAATTTGTGTAATTACTAAAATAGGTGTAAAAATAAAAAGGTTCTAAAACATTAAAACCATTTTAAAATGTTAAAAACATTATCGGAGACATTATCGGAGAATACACAAAGGTGAATTTTTTTCCAATTTTTGAATATTTTTCTATATATTAAATGAGACAAGTGGTGGGAGATCGTGTAATGATTTGTTATCATACAATGTGCCAAAAATCTGGTATAATCTACTTGATGTTGATGGTACATTTGGGTTGGGATAACCCACCTCGCTCAGTAGACTAGTCCATCCCCCTTCACCCCCTTCTCCATTTGTGGTTTCACCTTCTACTATTTAAACAGCTTACATTCCGGAGGTTACAGAATTTTTTCTCATTTCCACCCTCTGATGATGGCCAGGTTTTCTGGTTGAAAGCGCTCGGGACTCCGCTAATGTTTTTAACATCTGAAAATGGTTTTAATGCTCTAGAACCTTTTTATTTTTACGCCTATTTTAGTAATTACACAAATTGTGATCCATTTTAATGATTTCATATTTTAATTGGAATTGTCTCTGTATACTTCTCCTACAAGGAGAATCCTTTCTACATAATACATGCTCCATTTTAAAATTGACTTTAGAAAAATAATTAGCAATTATTCACTATACAATTCTGGCCTTTAAAAAATTCTTTTCAGGCATATTTTTGTCTTGTGTTCCTTGGCCGATCGAGACATTGGATCATGTTCGGAAGGCCTTTATGGTGGGTGCAGTTTTCATTTACCGAGGCACACCACAGGGGCAGATATTAACTTTTCCTTACAATTTTCAGCCTTATCAGAATGGGGAGGAGAATCTTCCGGCTCGGTACTTCGCTTCCATCTTACCAACCTCCCAGCGAGAGATATCCCTGCATACCAATGATTACACGTTCTGGAATATGGCATCCGTACAGAAGCATCTACACATCGTTCCCAGGCAGTTACACAAATATTTTTAAACAATAAAAGGTTTAGAATGAGAATTGTGTGATATGCGTCTGTGAATTGTTTGTGACAAAAAGCAGGGTTTATTTACTTCACTTGATAAAATTAGCATCAGTGTAAAAGATCATACAACTCTTATGCATTAGCATAGCAGCTCACCCGCCTGTCCTTAAATCACGTAGATGGGCATGATATTTGTCCGCGAATAACTAACTGCAAATGAAAGTGATTTTAATCACTTCGTTTGTTAAAAATAGTATAACAAATCATACAGAATTGGGAAAACAAATTAGACAATTTTACTAAATGGTAATCGCGAAAGCAATTGAGGATAAA
Organism: Maratus michaelseni; assembly: GCA_963931845.1. NCBI lineage: Eukaryota > Metazoa > Arthropoda > Arachnida > Araneae > Salticidae > Maratus > Maratus michaelseni. The sequence continues at coordinate 90,225,860 of OZ007587.1, forward strand.
TAAATGATCCATTCCTTCACTAACTTGACGGAAAATTCTTGCCTTCCTTCCAAATGTTCACTTTAAAAACAACACGCATGAACGCATGATTTATACTAACGGTAGAAGATGTCCAAGTTTGTTGGTTTTCATTTGTTTTGCACTTTCGCAACATTCTTCAGAGTTTTCTGGTTATCTATTCCGTCTGGCTAAAGTTCCAAAAAAGTACTGCATAAATTTTCCGAACTGCACTTTCTTTCTAGTAAATGTACAATTTTTTCCGAGAAAATAAAAATTGTTTATAAAATTTCTTCTTAATGGGATTTTTTTACTTCTTTTTTCGCATTTTTATTACTTTATGAAACAAGTCTGTATTTTTAAAAACAATGCCCATAAATTTTATACACTTTTCCTTTGTTGATTGTGCATACTTGATTATCCCATGTAGAGACGAAAATAAATACCTTTCTCTTTAAAGATTGTATTTAAGTGAAACTATCCAATAGCTATAAGATTATACTCATTTAATACTTAAAACAAAACGGGTCGAATTTTTCCGTAATAACAAGGGTTAAAAAAAAGTCATTCCGGCCTGTACCGGGAGGAAAAGGTAGCTTTCCTATATCTTCGTTTTAAAATTTTAGCTAATGTTACACGAAAACAGCAAGTTAAAATGCAAAGAAATGTTTACAAAATATTACTTAATACTGAATTTAAATAAGAAATTCGCCAAATTATTGAGCAATAGTCAAATTGGCTTCATTTATGACTTATTTTGGTCGCCAAATTTGGCGATATTTCGCCAAATGTCGCCAATTTTGGTGAGAATTTGGCGCTAACGGATATGAATATATAGTTTTATGCGTATGATTGGGAAAATTATTACAACAATGAAAGAAAATAATTTGCGAGTAATCGCGTTAATGCGCTGTTTTGTTTCAAAATGTCAGCCCCCCTAGAATTTCAAACTGCTCTATCTCAGCCATTTTTTAAGATAGAGGTAGACCAAAAAATGCTCTGGATTCCTCGTATCAAGGCCTAACACTAAATTAAAAAATAAATTTGAATTTTTAACTTTTTTGTAAATTTATTTTAGTTTTAAATTTTTAAGTGGCCACCATCTTGAATCAAAATGGCTGACCAAGCTGGCCAACAAACTCGGTCGAGACACTGGTGAGCTTAATACACACAATTAGTTTCATCAAAATTGATTTATAAATACGAGCGTTATCGTATGACATAGGTCAGATATATATATATACAGGGTGTAACTGAAATGCTTCAACAAACTTTGAGGGATGATAGTACTCATGAAGATGAACAAAACAATAGAACACGGGGTCGCAAATGACATTTAACCCTTTCAGGGACAGTGGTATGTCTAAAAAACCACTTAATTTTAATTCCAAAACGCCACAATGGCGCCAGAATTTTGCTAAAATCTTTTCCATTTAATATTTATGTGAAATATAGCCTTTTTCTTATTTACAAACAATTTTTTTTGTAAATTCCGGTGCCAGTCCATTTTCAGACGCATTTTCTCTATTTTTATCCTTTAAGCCTTTTAGGGGCAAACTACTTTTAGTACTAAAATGTTGAAATAAATGACTGGCACCGGAATTTATAAAAAAATTTGTTTGTAAATAAGAAAAAGGCTATATTTCACATACATATTAAATGGAAAAGATTTTAGCAAAATTCTGGTGCCATTATGGCGTTTTGGAATTAAAATTAAGCGCTTTCATAAACATACCACTGCCCCTGAAAGAGTTAAACGTCATTTGCGACCCCATGTTCCATTGCATTTTTTGTTCGTCTTCATGAGTACTATCATCCCTCAAAGTTTGTTGAAGCATTTCAGTTACACCCTGTATATATATGCATATATATATATATATATATATATATATATATATATATATATATATATATATATATATATATATATATATATATATATATATATATATAAATCAACATTTGAACGGAGGGTGGTTTTGGGGTCTGGGGGGTCATGATCGGTGAAAATATATCGAAATTTTCTGGAACTGCTTTCCTCCGAACGGCTGCAATAGGTAGCTTTATACTTTTTTGTATTGAAAGCTACCTAAAAGAACGTAAAAAAGTCACTCCGGCCTGTACCGGGAGGAAAAGGTAGCTTTCCTATATCTTCGTTTTAAAATTTTTGCTAATGTTACACGAAAACAGCAAGTTAAAAAGCAAAGAAAACGTTTACAAAAGATTCGTTAATACTGAATTTGAATAAGAAATTCGCCAAATTATTGAGCAATAGCCAAATTGGCTTCATTTATGAAGACTTATTTCGGTCGCCAAATTTGGCGATATTTCGCCAAATGTCGCCAAGTTTGGCGAGAATTTGGCGCTAACGGATATGAATATATAGTTTTATGCGTATGATTGTGAAAATTGTTACAACAATGGAAATTTTTGTAATGTGCTGTCTTGTTTCAAAATGTCAGCCACCCTAGAATTTCAAACTACTCTATCTCAGCCATTTTTTAAGATAGAGGTAAACCAAAAAATGCTCTGGAATCCTCGTATCAAGGCCTAACACTTAATTAAAAAATAAATTTGAATTTTTAACTTTTTTGTATATTTATTTTAGTTTTAAATTTTTAAGTGGCCGCCATCTTGAAACAAAATGGCGGACCAAGCTGGCCAACGAACTCGGTCGAGACATTGTTGAGCTTAATACACACAATTAGTTTAATCAAAATTGATTTATAAATACGAGCGTTATCGTATGACATAGGTCAGATATATATATATATATATATGAATATATATATATATATATATATAACCATAAATGAAACATTATCATAACACCAACTTAAACAATGAAATAATAATTAAGTATGTAATAATTAGTTGACAATGAAAGATTCCCCAACACACTGAATATAGAAACAAAAACATATTAAAAGAATAAGAAATTAAATAAAAATTGAATAAATGGAATTAAATGAATGAAATGAAATGAAATTTGTGGAATTTAGACAGAATTATCAAGTCCCAAATGCCTAAATACCACAAATAAAATGAAATGAGATGTTTCATCATCATATTAGCCATACATTGCTAAAAAATATGATTTTGGGACTACATCTCATAAACAATGAAGCAAACCAGTGATAAAATAAAAAATAAAATACAATATTAAAAAAGAAAGAAGCCATACTTATAATATACAGAGAAAACATTAAATAGAGTCAGTAAGTATAAAATCCATAAAGATTAAAAAAGATACCTGTGCACCTCAAGAACCAGCATGAAACTCAACCATGACTAGGGAATGAATTGCAAAAAAAATCATTACATGTTGCCAGTTTTAGAAATATAAAATGCTTTACAATGATGCCAGAAATAATGTTAGAATAATATGGATTGTAAAACAAACAGGAACATTAGTGCTGCCATCTATTGGTAAAAGTGAATATAAAACACCAATTAAAATAATTTAAGACAGACATGAGTACACATAAAATAAAAATTTATAAAAATATATATACTTAAAAACAGTTAAAAATACAAAATAGTAGACGTTTCGCCAAGCGACACGCAAGGCATCATCAGTACAAAAACAATCTATTGCATAACGAACCACAGAACAAGGAAAAGGAAAGTTGAAGATATTTTAAAAACAGATAATATTCATTAGGGACAGAACGAGCTTCATTCAACGTCTGCGATCGCAATTGAGTGAACCAACTCTCAAGGAGTAATCGACCATGGTAGCTGTCACAACCTGATTTCAAAATACTGGCGTTCGTAATTAGCGGGATGTGATTCGTTTGAAGTGAATGCTGGACAGTTTTTGAATTCAAATTACTATTTTTTAAAGCACTAGTATGTTCTTTTAGGCGAATTTCCAATGATCTACCTGTTTCACCAATGTAGACACTATTGCAATCTTTACAGGGAATAATATAAACAACACCGGGTAATTTAGACTTATCATATTGAAATTTATGCTTAGTGAAAAAGGAACTCACTTTATTAATTGGTTTAAAAGAAACCCCAATATTGAATGATTTTAGAATGCCAGAAATTTTTTCAGAAATGTTCTTATAATAAGGGATACAGATAAAAGAGTTTGGTTTACTACGTTGAAAAGGGGGGGGGAGTAGAATTCACAAAATTTAAAGTATTTTTAAAGATTTTTTTAACAAGACCTATAGGATAGCTATTATTAACCAAATCGCGATAATCGTGAATATTATCTGTTTTTAAAATAACTTCAACTTTCCTTGATTTCAAACCTTTCTTTTTCCTTGTTCTGTGGTTTGTTATGCAATAGATTGTTTTTGTACTGATGATGCCTTGCGTGTCGCTTGGCAAAACGTCTACTATTTTGTATTTTTAACTGTTTTTAAGTATATATTTTTTTATAAATTTTTATTTTATGTGTACTCATGTCTGTCTTAAATTATTTTAATTGGTGTTTTTAATATTTTTCACATTCAGACGTTAAAATGTATACATTTTGCAAAGTGAATATAATCTGAATCGAAAGTATTGGATGGAAATTAATGTTTAATAATTAAACCAAATTACTATCTTAAATCATACCAATTAGTTATATAATAAATAACTGAAATTAATTAATAAATAGAATACCGAATTACATTAAAGTAATGGATGTATTAATGAATAATTCTATGTTATAAATAAGTAGTAAGATGGAAAAATTAATAATTAAAGCAACATCAAATAGTGCTGCCATCTATTGGTAAAAGTGAATATAATCTGAATAGAAAGTAATGGATGGAAATTACTGTTTAATAATTAAACCAAATTACTATCTTAATGATAGCCATTAGTTAAATAATAAATAAATGACATTAATTAATAAATAGAATATTGAATTACATTAAAGTAATGGATGTATTAATGAATAATTCTATGTTATAAATAAGTAGTAAGATGGAAAAATTAATAATTAAAGCAACATAAAAATATATGTACCATTAAATGACAAAAACGATTAGATAACTGTACCAAAAATGCAACATCAAATAAATTAAAATAAAATAAAATACTAAATATTTGAATTAAGATACAAAGAATTTAAAATTAATATTGATTAAATATTGAAATGAATTAGTCACAAATAATGTTCCTTCATACAAAGTTAAATAAAATATGAACACTTAATATAAGTGTTAAGGGTGGAACGTTTAATAAAATTAAAACATATTATATTAACACTGTAGAAAAGTAAACATTATAAGAATTAAATATGATATTGTCCACCATAGGTATTAATCCAAATCATTAGATCAGAAACATTCTTAATATTAATGAATATAAATTCATTTAAATTAATTAAATAATGAATATGTAAATCTAACTAAATTAATATACATATAAAAATATCACATCGCAGTCCATTATAAAATGTGTATTATCAAACAATTGTGTAAATCAAAATGCCCCCATTTTTTTTTTATATATACAGGGTGTAACTGAAATGCTTCAACAAACTTTGAGGGATGATAGTACTCATGAAGACGAACAAAAAATGCAATGGAACATGGGTTCGCAAATGACGTTTAACCCCTTCAGGGGCAGTGGTATGTTTATGAAAGCGCTTAATTTTAATTCCAAAACGCCATAATGGCACCAGAATTTCGCTAAAATCTTTTCCATTTAATATGTATGTGAAATATAGCCTTTTTCTTATTTACAAACAAATTTTTTTTATAAATTCCGGTGCCAGTCATTTATTTCAACATTTTAGTACTAAAAGTAGTTTGCCCCTAAAAGGCTTAAAGGATAAAAATAGAGAAAATGCGTCTGAAAATGGACTGGCACCGGAATTTACAAAAAAAATTGTTTGTAAATAAGAAAAAAGCTATATTTCACATAAATATTAAATGGAAAAGATTTTAGCAAAATTCTGGTGCCATTGTGGCGTTTTGGAATTAAAATTAAGTGGTTTTTTAGACATACCACTGTCCCTGAAAGGGTTAAATGTCATTTGCGACCCCGTGTTCTATTGCATTTTTTGTTCATCTTCATGAGTACTATCATCCCTCAAAGTTTGTTGAAGCATTTCAGTTACACCCTGTATATTAATAATATAAATTAACCATGCGTATTTTTCCATGCAACTCCGCCACACACCTCCTCAATCCAGCGTCAACCCACCCAACCGTCCTATTATAATTTTTTTTAATTATTTTTTTATTTTATAAGATTATATGATTTTTTTATACATTTTTTAAACGCATGTGTTAATTTGGTTGTAAAGATCAAATAAGAACTAACTATATATTAAGGAATATATTATTTTTTTTGGAAAACCATGTTGTAATGCATCATAGATAAGTTTTTTAATATTGTTGTTAATTAGTTGAGAAAAACATAAACTTTTTATTCTATAAATATGATTAAGGAGTATATTACGATATACAGAATTATGAAGACATGATTTAAAATTAGTAAATGAATTAACTTTAAAGTTAAATTCTTTACGTTTATCAAATAGATCAATTATTGTTTTGTTTTCTTTAAGTGTAATTTTAAGATCTAAAAAGTTAATAGTATTGTTAGAAAGGAGGTTTTCCGTTAATTCTAAATTAGTAGGATAATCAACTGGAAATATAGAAATATTAGTGTGATCAGTGGCAATTAAAATTATGTCATCAATATAACGATATAAATGTATATTACTATTAATAAAAGTACGTTCATAATGATACAAGTATAAGTCTGAAAGTATACTAGATGTACATCCCCCTTGTGGTATACCGACTTTCTGTAAATATAACGTGTTATCATGCATTATATAATTATTATATATAATGAAATTTGTTAAAGTTTTAAAATAAGCTGTATCTATATGAATTGGTAAATTAAGTGAATGATGATACTTATAAAATAATGCATTTATAATATTATTTAGATCTAATAAATCTATATTATTAAATAGATCTTTGGAATCATATGTCATTATATTGTTAACACATTTAAGATTTTTCAAAATATTGACGAGTTGATAACTATTTTTTATACAATGCGTATTATCAGTGGATGTTGTCAGTGTATATATATATATATATATGGATATATCTATATATATATAAATCAACATTTGAACGGAGGGTGGTTTTGGGGTCTGGGGGTCATGATCGCTGAAAATATATCGAAATTTTTCGGAACTGCTTTCCTCCGAACGGCTGCAATAGGTCGCTTTATACTTTTTTGTATTGAAAGCTACCTAATATAGAAGATGTTGAAATGCATAAGGTTTCCTTCGATTTTTACCAAACAAATAAAAGTAAAAGCAAACTTTCATTTTGCTAATAGTTTTACTGAACGTGATATCAACCTTTTATTCCATTGCGTTTTGCCATAATCAGACAATTCCATGATGTTTTATTATTTTTTTCTCTTTCTCAGTAATTCAAGTTCAGAGTTTGTTGTTCTTTTCGTACTCCTTTGCTGTAGTACGCCAGGAATAACTAATTTCTTTTAGTTAAAGCAATTTTGTGTAGATTGAAATTATTGATAATTTGAATTTCCCGATGCTTTCCCCCCAAAAATCTGAAAGTTTTTTCAGTAAAGGTTCAAGTTTCGAGTTCGTTGCTCTACTCCATTAATGTGGTCCTCCAAAATATTTTTTCATTAAATTAATTTTATCTGGGCTGAAATGAATAGTAATCTAAATTTTGTGATTTTTATCCCGAAACTCATTTTTTTTATTCAATAATTAAAATTTCAAGTTTAGAATTCCTTGTTCGTATTGCTATTCAGTGCTTCAGTCCTCCAGGAAATGTTATTATTTTCCTTTTTATTAATGTAATTTTGTATGGACTGAAATGAATGATAAGATGAAATGGGGGTAAGTGCATAATTCACATGGAAAATCCTAGCACAGCGGTATACAAAGCTGCTATGTGTTTTTTTCTAGACCAACATATGATACTAATATCATATGTTGGTATACTAGTATCATATGTAGGTCTAGGTATTTTCAATTTCATTAAAAAATTAGTGCTGATGAGAGCGCCATCTGTACATTCTCTGTGTCTAGTACACTGTACTCTGCTAAAATTTTCATGCGAACTACGAACTTACCCCCACTTCATCTTAATCTGAATGAAGGATGATATGCTCTTCAGTGAATTTTAAACTATGTTTATGTATTTTCGGATTAACGGCAGACAAGGTAATTTTTTTAAATATTTATCAGATGAGTTAATGTATTTATATATCGCGAACGGGGGTGACTATGTGCCTATAAGGGCGTCTTGATGCCATGTGTATTTTCGGAATAAAAGCGATTTCTGTAGGTTTCAACTAAATGCTACCAGTTTAGACAAAAATACTATAGGTAACACAGACATTAAGAAAATTTAGCCAGTGGTTGCTTTAACATATACGGTATTAACGGAAGAATATCATTGTTTCTGTGTAAACGCCTATTTTCAGAGTTTGCAAGGGAAGCGTACGTCTCCAATAGACTAAAAAGAATAAATTTAGTTATTTATTCCTAATTTGTCAGAGATTTTAAGTACAAACCAATATTTTTATATGTATGTTTGTTTACGACATATTGAGTGGTGAGTAAAAAAACAGGAACTTTGAGGGGTGAGAATGTGCTACCTTTTTTGAGCATGAATTTTTTGAGAAAAAATCATAGCATGTGTTTTCTGTTTTTATATTTTCTATTGTATTCTGACTGTGTTTGGTTGTTTTTATTTGCTGTAAATGACCAGAGCCTCTTTTTTTTTTTTTTTTTTTTTTTTTTTTTTTTATACAAAGAGAAACACATAAAAAATAAGAAGAAAAAAAAACAAGAAAGCGAAATCTGTACGTCAAGCATAGATTAGGTAACACGAAAGTGTTTCCTAATCTATGCTTGACGTTCAGATTTTGCTTTCGTTTCTTCATCGTTTAAAAATATGATAGACGATATCTAATGAGTTTAGCAAACGCATACTATATTTGAAAATCATATTTCAGCAATTACTGTATATAAGCGGGGAGGTACTCGAATTATTTTGTGAATTATCACGGTACTCGAATTATCATTGTACAGTACATGTATCTATAAATATACTTATACACTAACACTACATAGTGCACGCTAAAATTTAGCTTAGTTACAAAACGCATAATATTGTCGAAAATTCACCTTCAGCAATTTCCGTCAACAGTCGTAAATGCAATCGAATAATTTTGTACAACCCTGTATATTATTTACAGATGTTTATACATACCTCATATTAAACTAAAATTTAATTCAGGGAAAAACGCATAACACAACTAAAAACGTACTTTCAGAAATTACCATCTATAGATGACAATGCTTCCAATTCTTTGCGCAGACCCGTATATAAATTTATTTATGCTATACAAATTTCTATAAAATCTCTTAATATACCAAATATAGTTCAGCTGGAAAATGCATAACCCGATTAAAAAACACCATTCATCAATTCATGCTCATAGACAGTAATGTTTACGAATTATTTTGTGTAAGCCCTGTGTATGATCTATAGAATTTACACACAACATGTAATATGCAAAAATTTAATTAAACTTAAAACCGCATTCCACAACTGAAAACGCTCTGTCATAGGCAGAACCGAAATATTTCGGGAGTCCCTGTAAATCAGCCATACTCATTTTTTTTTTCCCCTCGCGGGCGGCAAACGTATGTCTAGTAAGTTAGATAGGTAACAACACACTATACTTATGTAAATGCAATAATGTAAAAATGAGTAATTAAAATAGTAAGATAACGAATATAGGTAAAATTGAATTATCTTAGGTTACAAGTTGCCATGATACGTTTCTAATATGTTTCAAAGGAGAAAACAAGTGTGTGGCAGTTAGTCACACAGACCAACATGTGAGTTGTTGCCGAAGTAAAAAAATCCTCTTCACCATTTGAATTCAAGTTTTCAAGAAAATTTCCTAAACTCTGTTCATTGATATTTCAGAAAGTTATACTCTTGCTTAAGACTGATTATTTTTTTTTTTAAATGTTCCTACTAATGCACCATGTTTTTGGGAGTTTATAGGCTTATTTTTCCGTTTGTTATAAAAAAAGTTCTACTATGTTCACGCTTTCAAGTATATAATAAATGGTTTGAAAAAAAAAATACATATAGGATTTTCTTCTTTTTAAACATTTTTAGTTTTTAACACCTCCAATTATTTTAGAAAATAGTTTCAAAAATAGGAAATAGAGTGTAGATTCGAATATCGGGTAAAATTGAATTATGTTGAGTGACAAGTTGTCACGATGCGTTTCTAATGTGTTTCAAAGGAGAAAACAAGTGTGTGGCACTTAGTCACACAGGCGAGCGGGTGAGTTGTTGCCGAAGCAAAATAAAATCTGGAATTTAGATTTTTTAAAATTTATAACCTGAAAGCTGAGACTTAATGTTGTATTAACTATTCAGCCCAATCCATTTAAATATGAAAGAAAATGGCACATGAAAACCTGAAAATATTGCACTTTGACACCCCGGTTTACGGTACAAGATGTTGATCATTCATTTTAAACAAATGCATTTACTAAGAAGTAAATGTAATTAATTATTTATCAAGGAAAAAACCCCCATATATTTAGTATAATTAAAGTTCAGTGTCGAGACTCTTTTTAATGTAAAAACATTTTTATTATTCTTTAACACCCATATGAATCGATTCTGCTCTTTCAATACAAATTACCCCCGAATTTATATACTTAATCACATGCCCTAAAAAAAAAAAAAAAATACTTTTATGTATTTTAGCATATTTAAACATAAATGTTTTAAATGATATTTCTTTTCGTTTTGTAGGAAAACCCTTACCAGGAATTTGGCATACAGGTCTAGTTGCCTACGGGAGAGAATACTATTTTGGATCTTCAGGTATTGAGAGTTGCCGTCCAGTAAGTTCTTTTATATTTATGTTTTACTAGTCAAAACATTCACAACAACGCAAATTTAAATATAATAGACACATCCTTCAGTGGCAAAACAATATTGGGCCAATATTGTTTGTACTGGCTATATCTTGGCCAATACTGGCATGAAATATAGCGGCAAATTAGGGTGTTTATACTTCATTAATATTATACAATATTGACAAGAAATATGTAGCCATTTCATTGTCAATATTTCCAATGTAAATCCAATATTTCTACAATTATCCTACAATTTAATCATTCTACAATTAAATCCAATATTTCTACATTATTTGAATGATTATTCTCTCTAAAAATATTTTTTATTCTACGGCTGCATTTTTTTTCACATTTTCTATCTTCATGAAATTAAATATTGATACCTTCATTGAAACAATGTCTTAGTTTTATCTGTGAATATCTTAGGATATTTTGATTGCCTGACGCTGAAATTATAGATTTTCTTGCATATGTATTTTTTTATAGATCTTAGGATAAACTGCTTTATAATAAACATGGGAAAACATTACAATATTCAACTGGGTAAATTATATTCAATAGTTGGAGTAGATTTTTTCCAACAGAGTCGGGATAGCTCAGTAGGGAGAGCGTTGGTACGGCAAACCAAAGTACCCAGGTTCGAGTCCTAGTCCCGGCATATTTACACTCTGTTGGAAAAAATCTCAACTGTGATACTCCAACTACTGAATATAATTTACCCAGTTGAATATACTTTCCCATGTTCATTATGACCTAATTACATGGTATACAGGAGTTTCCGTGCTGTTTCAAGATTCATCATGTAAATGCTATAGCTATAGCTCGGATGAATGAAATTAGCGAGGCAGTTAGCAGCCTTGTCCAACAAATAAGAGTGAGATATGCCGGACCAGGATATCGTCGGGATAGCTCAGTAGGGAGAGCGTTGGTACGGCAAACCAAAGTACCCAGATTCGAGTCCTGGTCCCGGCATATTTTCACTCTGTTGGAAAAAATCTCAACTGTGATACTCCAACTATTGAATATGCCTTATAATATTTAAACAAACTATTTCTCTTATTCTGAGATATTTTTAGTAAACTTTTTATTTAAAATAATTATACATTTTAAAATGAATAAAGTCTTTTTAACTATGTTGCTTGTTGTCTTTGTTGTCCATTATATACTATTCAACCATTCTATATTGTATTATCCAGAAGAATGCAATTTCCCCCTATAGATTTAGTTTTGTAATATATCCTGATATTTTCAATTTCATGATGGTTGAATTAAACTTTTTTCCAAAATGATTTTGTTTTCTACTTCCGAGAACAATACTAGTAAATCTGGAGATTATGGGCCTCAAAGACAGCTCAGCAAGCCATTTTTAGCACTTTCCAACCTAGTTGAAAAGTGCTTATGACTTCGGTTTGTCTGCCGTCTGGCCGTCTGCCGTCTGTCCGTGCTCTAACTCCCGTAAATATGCTCGGATTGCTCTGCAATTTTTATATGTTATTGTCTTTATCTATAGCATGTTCCCTATTGCAACGGAAGTGTGTAGCACTGATAGTTTTTTTACAGGGACACTCAAAAGAATTCCGTTACATTGCGGTCTATGGGGAAAAATCATTTGCGGTTTATTTAATTAATGTTTCACTATTGTAAATGCATTGAAATTTATATATATCACTAAGGTGCATTAGAAGAAGCTTAATATGGAATAGAGTGTGCATAGCACTTATAGTTACTTTACAGGGACAGTCAAAAGAATTTCGTTACATTACGTCTATGGAGAAAAATCGTCTGCGGTTTATTTAAATAATGTTTCACTATTTTAAACGCATTGAAATTTATATATATTACTAAGGTGCATTACAAGAGGCTTACTACAGAATAGTGTGTGTATAGCAGTCATCGTTCATTTACAGGGACACACAAAAGAATTCTCTACTGTCTGTTAACAATAATTCCTGGAAGTGCGTTTTAAGTTACTGAACGCGATTTTAATTTTAACTCGCTTTTTGTCTATTATGTGGTGTGTTTAAATCCTGTAGATCCTATACAGGGCAGCACAAAAGTTCGCGAACACATTTCTGTTTACTGACAGAAACTCCAGAAGGATAATTTTAAACTGTGCTACGCGTTTCCTAACTAAACTAAAATTTAGCATCCTATGTAGTATATATACAAATCTATAGATCCTATACAGGGCTGAATAAAAGTATTCGGATATTTTTCCGAATATTGTATCTGTTGGAAGTTCCTGAAATTATGTTTTTAAATATGTTATGCGTTTTCCAAATTGTTTACTTAGATGTTATCTTTTAGCTTATTAAACGGTATGTTTTGTAAAATTATTTTGGAAGCGTTGGAAAGTGCTACATAATCTATGCTTGAAGCATGATTTTTCGTTCTTGTTTAAATCTTACTTTGAATAATATTTAAAGTTTTATAATTCACAATTAAAATTTTTAAAGTTATGTATATATATTTATAAGCATATAAGATTCCCCGAAGCTTCTGAAAATTTTAGAAGTGTCACATTAAATGCGGTTTTATTCAATGATATTATGATCAACTGCTTATTTTTGTAATTTATTCTGACTGAAAAGCATATTTCTTCAGGAAGGGGGCGGGGTGTGCCCTCTTCAAACCCCCGTAGCCTCATTAATTTGACATTCACAATTTCCTATTGATTATGCTATATTGTGATTGTAGTATATCTTGGATTTCGTTTTACATTGTAATTTTATTAAGATAATCATTAGTTTTTGACAGGGAATTTATCTTATTTTTATATCCAAATAACAATACTTACTTACCTGCCAATCACGAAACATCTGCATCTAATGCAGAAGTTAAAAAACGAAGTTAAATAAATGTATGAAAGATACTTATGGAAATGTAAACTTAATTTACTATATTTATGTATATATAATTTAGATATCTTACAGTTTTTACAATTTTTGTTTCGAAAAAACAGTTTTGGTGGACATTCTATAATATTTCGATGCAAAATTCTATCTAAATACATCCTGATGTACTCGATAGAAATAGAATATGAATCACCCAAAAATAGGCATATTTGGAGACTTTTAAACATATTGCGTAATCATCCATAACCATATCCACTCAAAATTGACTATTTTAGCAAACGTGATTTGACGCTAAAAAGTGAATTTTGTGATAGACTTTTAATAGTATCCACATTCAAATTAAATGTACTAATGTTGCTATCATCGTTGATATTCGGTGCAAACCTAAGTTGTAGACCCGATTACAAAAGATTAGCTAACCTTTATTTCCGTCATCTGAACTTTTTGATTAATTTTTCGTAATTGGAATTATTTAAAAAAAAAAATAGGCTAAGAAATACAGTTGCTAGGGAACTGATAAAAGAAAAAGAGAAAAAAAAATGAAATATGTATCGTGTTAAATAAGGTAAAGTAAAAGAACAAAATGTTTTATATTTTTCGAACTGACGTATAAAATTACACCAAAAGTTAAATATACACCTAATTTTTTTTTTAAATGACAAATGTATTGACAAAATTTCAAATTAATCGGAATAATTTAAGACCCCCATTGGAAATTTTAGCAATTCAAATCGGTTGCAATTTGTAGAGAATTTCAAAAATATAGATTTATCCGATACATCGATTTATCCGGGCTCATTCTATCGCACACTACTGTGTATTACTTTCATAGGTGAGCAATGAGAAACATATATGCATCTGACGAATATATTCTTTATAATTAATCTTTGTAATCATAAATTTTTGTGAATCTATTTCATAAAAAAATTCTGCAATAATGTTTAAACAAAAGTAAACGACATTTCAGTTTTCAGACTTTAAGCATTTATTGACATTAAATTCTAAATCGTGATGAAAGAAATAAAATATTTTTATATGTTTTTACTTAATTTTAATTATTATAAAAGGAATCTAATTTTATCATCATACGATCAAAAGCGTCTGATATTAATTGATAAAAATCAATTACGCAAATCAGTTTTCCCATCATAAAAAGATAAATTCGCTGTTTTCATTGATATTTTTAGGAAAGTATAAATATAGAATTTCACGAAGCTAGGAAAAGCGAAAGTTCATCAGTAATAGTGTTTTCAACATCGCCATTTAAAATATCCAGTTTTACTTAGCACCAATTACAAAAACAATTTTTTAAATTATGTTTTTAACATCTTACCATATACCGGGTGTCCTCAAATGGAATGACTGATTTTAAAATTCAATAATTTCCAAACGGTGACAGATATTAAAAATATTCTTACGGGAGAGTAATGTATGATGTCAGGAGTTTTTTTTACTGCAAATGCTGATTTTAGTTCAAATTTCCAGAAATAGATGGCGCTGCGAGCACTATACCTCCAATCGAGGCAGAAACAGCAATCACCCAGCACTTCTGCGAAGGAAGGAGGTTAAATACATGGAGTGGGTCTCATTCACCAATATAACCTTATTCAGAATCGGGCCCTAAGAACAAGATTTTATTAGCGAATGAGACCCACTCCATGTATTTAACGGCCTTCTTTCCCACCAATACTGGGTGATTTTAGTTTTTGCCTCGGCTACACGCCTATTGCTCGCAGCGCCATCTATTGCTGGTAATTCGAACTAAAATCTGGAAACGAAAAAAAAAAATCCTGACACCACACATTATTTTCCTGCAAGAATTTTTTAAATATCTGTCACCGTTTGGAAGTTATTGAATTTTAAAATCAGTCGGTCCATATCAGTCGGTCATTATGTTTAGCGTTTTAGGACACCCGGTATATTTCCACGTTTTGTAAAACTCTTTCTTACTTTATCTAGATCTATCTTCATAATATTTTACTTATAACTGTTAATTTATAGATTTTAATTTGAGACATAGTATTTTACATGACGAACTAAAGTTGAAGAAAATTAGTATTTAAAAAATTAAATGCGATAAAATTAAAATATATTTCGGAATTCATTTATTGTCAGTTTTGCAAAGTTTTATGGTAATTTAATAGACAATATCAATGAGTGTAATTGGCAAACAAAATTGTCATGTCTTTTCTCGACCAATTTCACTCGAAAGTATTAACAGAAAGAGTTATCAAGTTCTTGTTCTTTTTTTAAATTTTCATTATTCCAAAATTTCTTTTCATTAGAATGAAAGCTACTGTTATATGACAAAATGAAGCAAAATATTAGCGATATCATTAAGCAAAAAGTTGTATAACAATATAACATAAAGTTTGTCCTCGCGCAAAGTAAAATGTTTCTTAGAAATTTAAATGTTGCATCTTTTAGAACACTGTACTGTATTTAGGGTTCATTCATTAATTACGTCACACGTCAAGATAGAAGGGAGGTCCACAAAGTGTGACACAGTGTGACAGTTGGCGGTAGTGGATTAACATGGTGGGGCATCACATGTAGCATATGAAAGTAGATAGACATTATTTGCAAGCAGCAGAATAAAGTTCGTAATTTTTTTTTATTGCTATATTTGTAAAAATTGCACTATATATATTTTACCCGTTCCTTTATATTGCATCAGTTTGAAGTAAAAGTTCGCAAGATCTTGAAAGCTTTATAATAATTATATCCGTTGTTAACAAATCGTATAACTTTTCTTAACACTTTCTAACATAATTGAAAAGTGTTTATGAATTCGGTTCGTCTGCTCGTCTATCCATGCTCTCACTCGCGTAAATATACCCAGATTGTCAATTTTTATACGTTATTGAGGTTTTCTATAGAATGTTCGGTATTGAAAATGAAGTATGTAGCATTTATAGTTCGTTTACAAGATCACGCAAAAGATTTTCATTATGTTATGGTCTATGGGAAAAATCGTTTGCGGTGCATTTTGTTGATGTTACGATATTTCAAACATAATGAAATTGGTATGCATCGCTGAGATGGACTACAACATGATTTCTCGGGAGTATAGAATAAGTAGCATTTATGGTTCGTTTACAGGGACGCACAAAAGAATCCCATTACATTATGATACTTGCCAATCTTCCAAATATTTTTTAATTAAATAAATACTTTGAACCAGAAATTTAATTAAATGAATCTTGCTTCTATGTGGTTGTCATTTGAAATTCACTTGATTTCATTCAATAAATGAAATGTCTGGTTCAAATATATTTATCTGAATGGGAGTCTCCCGCTAAAATCGCGAGAATTGGCAAGTGTGATTCTATGGGGAAAAATCGTTTACAATGCATTTTAATGATGTTATGATACTTCAAACATAATGAAATTTAAAAGGATTTTTAAGGTGTAATACAACATGTTTTCTATAGATTATGGAGTTGTTTAACATTTACCCTTCATTTACAGAGATGCACAAAGAATTCGGTATATGCATTTTTAAACTTATATAATTTTTAGTGTATTACGTGGCGTGTATAAATTCTACAGATCATATACAGGGTTGCACGAAAGAGTTCGCACACATTACCGAATATGAACAGCAATTGCTGAAAATGAACTTTTACTGGGTTCATTATGTGTTTTTAAAATTACTTATTTAGATATATTATTTCATTTTATGAAATAATGAAATTTCTTAATGATATTCTGCTACTGTTGTAGAGTGTTTAATCTATGCCTGATGTATGATTTTTTATTCATGTTTTGCATAAAATTAGCTCTAAATCAATAGTTGCAAAATTGTGACGTTACAATAAGGGGGAGGGTATCACTCAAGTGTAACAACCTGTTACATAGGCGGAATGAAGAGTAACCCCCCCCCCCCCTGAAATTTGCATGCCGTAATTAATGGACGATCTCTTATTTAATACCTGAAAGCATTCTTTGAATGTATGTGATTTTTATTTAAATGTTTATGGAATTAAATATTAAGTTCTAGAGTTGAGCAAAACTAGATACAGCAAGTCTGATATTGTTAAATATTAAAATATTGCAATTTTTAAAATATGTTCTTTCTTTTCAGGGTGAAACAATTTTAGGAGAACCTGATCAAATTCTTAAATTAGGCAGAACAGAATTACCATACAGTGTTTTCTTAGAATATATCTTCGCTCTCGGTGAAAGCACTTATAAGTAAGAAATTTCTGTCTATTTTCTTTTGAAATTCCAACAAAAGATTTTCAGTAACTATGCATCAGCTATTGTCTTTAGTTTTAAAATTTCCTATTATAAAATATTCCTAAAAGCATTTAATAGCCATTGCATATTTTGTGGCATTTACATAGAGTGCAATTTTCTTCTGGTTGTTGCATGTAAACTTATACATGTTATCATTTTATACAATGAATATAGTGATGCCTTAGTAGCAAGCGAATATGTACTGTACCTTGGTCCAATGTTGGTCCAATGTTATATCCATTGGCATAAAATGTTACTCCAA
The DNA here is from genome assembly GCA_963931845.1 of Maratus michaelseni. NCBI lineage: Eukaryota > Metazoa > Arthropoda > Arachnida > Araneae > Salticidae > Maratus > Maratus michaelseni. The sequence continues at coordinate 90,244,131 of OZ007587.1, forward strand.
CATAGAAATGTTGATATTTTGACATTATGGCAAGTCATATTTAAATAATGTAGAGCCAATAAACCCAATATCGAGACAATATTGTCATTTTTTGGAAAAACTTCCATTGTGAAACCAATATTTGTACAATATTGGCGTTTCATTTTACATGTTTCCAATGTAAAGCCAATATTCGTACAACATTAGTTTTTCATTAGAACCATTTCCAATGTAAAGCCAGTATTTAGTAAATATTTAGACAAAATTGGCATTTCATTGGAAATTTCATGAGTTGTAGAACTCAATAGAAGAAACGTTTTTTACAAGAGTATAAGGCATTTGAACAAGCTCCAGAGGGTGCTTTTTAATACTGGAATAAGACGTGTCACGTGTTTATAATAAAATATCTTGTAAATAGATGGTGTTCTTTTGTACAGACTTTAAGAATTAATTGTGTTACTGGGTCGTACCCAGTCGTTACCCAGTCTTTTCGTCCAGTTGGAAATTTACAACTTGTAAGACGAATTATGTTTAAGACTGGGTACAGGAGTCGCTCTTAAAGAGTTAACAGGAAGTTCTGTAAATCTTTAGAAAATCTTACATAAAAACTAGATTTCGGAACATTTTCCATTAGAAAAGTCTTTCTTAAAAGCACTTCTTTTATGCTTACGTAGCCAAAACTAGTTAATGGCTAATATGACACTCTTCTTCTTTGAGCCCACTTGATAATTAAATAAATAAAGCCTATTCTGTGTTTTTTATCCTTGTATACGTCTCCTATGTTAGCGTTTTTATTGTCAAGAACATTATGTTGAATTGAAAGCAATAACCATATATATCATATTTTAAAGTAAATACATCATCTTTTAAAATCAGAAAGCGATCTCTTTAGCATCTTATCACTACGTTTCCAACCATGCGTTTTGTGATTAAAAAAAAAATGTCAATGAGTTTTATTACCACTGAAAATTAACTCCATTATTAGGAATTATCCTGGATAAGTGTAAATATTATATTATTCTCTGTTGGCTAGTTGATTAAGTTGTATGCTATCTAGATTCTAAAAATGTCTTAAGAGAAGAACGAGAAAATTCGTATATAAAACTGCTTGAAAAAGTACAAACAGTCAATAAACAAACCTTAAGCACAATTATGTGAAATCCCTTACATCTATTTAGTACATACAACTTTGAATTTTCGATGCATTAGTTTATCAGTTCATCTTTTCATAATTATTATGCATTATTTACCTCGTTATCTATATTTGCATGTATTTTAGAAGCATTTATATACAGCAGAATTCATAAAAAATTCTATGCTTCTAAATAAAATATTCTATCTAAATTATTCGTCTAGCAACTATTTCATTTATTTTTTATTTATTTTATTTATTTTATTTTTTAAATAGTATATATTTCTTATTTTAATGCAGAAGTCGACAACCTGTTGCCCAGAAAAATCTGAACATCATTTGCAGTTTTATGTGTTATTATTAACAAAACAAAAATAATATTCTTATGTTTATGAATTTTTTTATGTTTAGTTTAAAAAATTTTACATTATAGCTGGCATTAATACTTATGTATAAATCATATATGTTTGTTTAACTCAAAGGACAATGCGTCTCAAATTTCTATTTTATGCTTTATAATACTCGTGTCTAGACTATACTTCAGATTGTACTCAGGGGATTAAAGCACTAAATAAAAGGATAATTCTGAACCTTATATTCCCATGAAAGAAAGTATTACCATTCGTTTGTCGGCAGGCATGATTCGATGAAAATCTAAGTGCTTTTGAGTTGCGCAAACTAAAAAAACTAAACCTTAATTTCGCGTAATTTATGCTTTTGTTATATTAGACCTTTGTGACTCAACAACTCCGATTTTAAAAATATTTACTCAGATGTTAAAATACATCATTTTAAGCATGTAAAAAATTATTACAAAAATTTAGAACATAAAAAAAAATATTTACTAAAAGGTACACTGCAAAAAAAAAAAAAAAAAAAAAAAAAAAAGAAAAAAAAAAGAAAAAAAAAAAAAGAAAGAAAGAAAGAAGAAAAAGTGTTGATTTTACAGTATAATACTGGCATCCCAGCTACTAGTATTATACCGTAAAATTAACAGTAAAAAACAGTAAAATAAGCAGTAATACGCTTGAGCGGTAGCGTATTACTGCTTATTTTACTGTTTTTTACTGTTAATTTTACGGTATAATACTAGTAGCTGGGATGCTAGTATTATACTGTAAAATCAACACTTTATATATATATATATATATATATATTTTCAATAAACAGAAAATTACACACTTCTCATAAATATTGTCAATTTTCAAATACAAAATTATAAAGTATACTAACTTACCTTTGTAAAAAATATTATTTTTGGACGTCTCCAGTTTTATTATTTTACAAAATTTACGAAGATCAGTTTAGAAATAACGCTGTGATGACGCTCAAATGATAAATAAAACGCTGGTATGAAAATTTAACTCAGTATCACACTCTGTTGAGAATTCTATGAAGAATTTACATTAACTGCTGTGTTGGAAGATAGCATCAATAAATAAAATCGTCTCTTTAAGCCAACTGTGTTAAGTAACATTGACTTTTGGGTATGTTACAGATATGAAATGCGGTGATACAAAGGGTAAAAAAAGAGCATTTGATATTAATAAAATGGAAATTTACTGATCCTTACTCTACAAATGCATTTATGTTTCTAAAAAAATCCTGTAAATGGTCCGTGAGGTCAATAAGCTTGGCGACCGCTGTTTTAATGCATCTCCAGATAAGTAATATGCCTGTTGATAAAAATATAATCAATTTATATTATATAATTGAATTTCACGCTATGGATATTTATCAATTAATGTGGTCGTCAGTTTTGCGTAATACAGATATCGCCTTTCTCCTTGTATTCAAAACATCGTTTTCAATGTAACAATGAGTGATTTACTATGTTAAATGATAAACCTTCCATTGGTAAAACTTACCATGCACTTAAAAAAAAAAAAGTGTTGATTTTACTGTTTATTACTGTTAATTTTACGGTATAATACTGGCAGCTGGGATGCCAGTATTATACTGTAAAATCGACACTTTTTTATTGCAGTGTTAAACCTATTAAATTTTATTCTAAAAATGGATTACTTTAATAATTCAGTTATTGGATTATCTTTAACACAATATACATTTAAAAATTATTTAATAAGTGGTCTGTATAAGATATCATCATATATATTATTTTCTGAGCTCAACATCCCCTTTTTCTATGCATTTACTAAACGCACAATAAATGAGGTAAAAAGAATAAATAGAAAAGTTCGTGAACCGGCTTCTGACATGGCACCCTCATTTGTCGTTAGAACGTGTATTTTTTTAATTAAAAATATAAGCTAATTATAAATTAAATCAGCATTGTTTTCATAAATGAAATAAAATATTTTTCTCCGATCAATGTTGACACAAAAATAAAATACCGCATTATATCGTGCTCAACAATGATTATAAAAAAAAAAAAAAAAAAAAAAAAAAAAAAATTAGTGCAAAAAAGATCCCCACACGGGTTTATTTTATATGTATGATTAAAAAGCAAAATTCAAATTTAAATATATAGAAGAAAAAGACACGATCGATCGAAACAGTGGTATTTTACGTGTAGTCTAAAATGTATGTTCTGTTATGTTAAATTAAAATGTATTTTATATGCATTCAACTTATCTTTCTTTGTCCCGTGTTTTTTTCGAAGCTCGTGATTTCATCCTCTAATGCAATTAAAATACGATTGTTAATTTTTTTTCGCGCGCGTGCTTTTTGCTATCTTTGATCAGTTTTTACTGTAACTTTGATAGAATAACTGAGATGATATTCTGGCTTGACTAATGTTGTTTGCAGACATTTTTATCCTTAATTTTTCTTTCGAAGTTTAAGCCTACATCTAAAAAATATTAGATATTGCTAAAAAATATTAAAGTGCAATGCGAAATCCTCTCACGTTTCCACTACTATATATTTATTTATTAAAATTGATTTTTAAAATGTGCTGTTTGAGTAAACACAGGATATAGAACATAAACAAAGCTTGATAATACTCCTTTTTAATGTATTTTCTATTATTTTCCGAATATGGGGTACATTGCTATGAATACAGATTTTAAAACTTGACTTATAGTTGAGTATTGACTCTCGGTTAGCTCAGAGCTTGTTTCTTTCATTGCACGGAAAATAGCTTCATCTTTTAAGGGTCCTCTTCACGCACTTGGAAGACACCCGCTCGCTAATGTTATTCCTATGGGGCATTATTTTCCTAATATCTCATTTGCATTTCAATATTTTAAAACGATTTTTTTTTGCACGGGATAGCAGAGATCAATCTCTATTTCCGCCGTTGATCACTTTTTCGATTTTCTTTCCGGATTTTTTTTTACGAAGATACTTTTACTTTCGGAACCGGTTTCGAAAGTGAAAGTATCTTCGTAAAAAAAATCCGCAAAGAAAATCGAAAAAGTAATCAACGGCGGAAATAGAGATTGATCTCTGCTATCCCGTGCAAAAAAAAAAATCGTTTTAAAATATTGAAATGCAAACGAGATATTAGAAAAATAATGCCCCATAGGAATAGCATTAGCGAGCGGGTGTTTTCAAGTGCGTGAAGAGGACCCTTAAGATTTTTGAAGGCACAGCATGCTTTCACAGCATGATAAGTAGGATGCACTCTGATGGTCGCCACCTGAATCAAAATTGCTGTATGGATATCAACTTATTACGAAAATATTCAATTGTAAATATTAAACTTCTGGTTACACTTATTTTCCCATTAATATGGTGGTAATCCTTATTGTATATTTTTTTTATATGGTTTCTCTTCCTTTATAACTGTCAAAGAACTTATAGAGAAAAAAAATAAAAAAAAGAGGAGAGATGAAACAGGAAGGAGGCAATACTAATTTTGCTTAAACGACATACTATTATATATATTTTTTAATTTCTACACTAGATGTAGTACCTATAAACTTTTTTGCATATGCTACAAATTTTACGTTTGCAAAAATAAAAATAAATGTATACTTTAAAAGTCTCAATTTACAGATCAAAAGTAAACATAGTTACATTTTGAAATCGATATTCACACGTATATAACCCTCCCTTGTCATGGAGAAAAAAAACTTTAATGAGCAGATTCGGATGATTTATTATTCATAAAAACTGAGCAAATAGTTAAATACCCAGCTACTATATACAAAGTAATACGATCTTCAACAAAACAGCGCGGCTAAAAAACACTTTTACAGACAATTAAAAAAAAATAAAACATTTAATAACAGAAAATCGTTATATATCAAGTTTTTGAGACCCCAATTTAAGGCTGTTGCACTCGATAGTCCTGTGAAAGTTAATGTTTAAACGCTGGGCCTTAGAGGACATTTTACACTTATGAAATTTATAAAACTAAATTAATGAATTATTGCCCTGATTTCATATATCCTGTGTTTACAAATAATTAATTAAGTTAATCCTAAAAGCAGCATGATTAATGTGGTATTAATAAACATACTACCTGAAGGAAGGAATGGGATACTGATGTACTGGCGTAACCCCCAGTCTCCCTTTTCCCTCCCTCAGTATCCCATTTGCATCATCCACAACATGTTCCATTTCTTTCTGTATTTTTGTATTCCCAAATAACTACAGATATTTAATTTCACAATTTTAGTTTTTTGGTAATATTGAACAAACTTTTAATATTTCTTTAAATAAATGTCAAAATAACTTAATATTCGAATTCACTATTTACTTTTAATCTATAAAAATATTTTTTTTTCCCTTTATAAATGTTTTTAATCTTGCAGCTGCAAATTTTGTTAAACATATAGTAATAAACACTAAAGACAAAGCATGAGTTTTTATTTAACTTAGATCTGTGAAAGTATATCAGTCGATAAAATGTAAATTCCCCAGTCCTCTACTTTATATGCATATCCCAACCCCTCACCCATAAGGGAAGGGCGGGATAGAAATTTCACAATTTTTAAATGCTCTAGAAATTAAAAATTTCAAATATTTTGGCATATCTCGTATTTTTTTGGTTTCACATAATACTAAACATTATTATAGAACAATTGAATCCAAAACTGAAAAGAATATATTGACTAACAAATGTTTTTATGAAAATTGTCTCATTCTTGACTCTTATGCTGAATTTATTTCCGGTAAGCCTTAGTATTAGGCCATTTGACAAATGACGAAATGCTTTTACAGAAAACTTTCTAAGAAAAATTGTCATATAAAATATATATTTTCCGAAGAAAATTTCAAAAATAACTGAATTGGCTTAACATAATACAGAACACCACACAAATGTATCGGATCGTTACGCGCTTTTTGGCACAACTTTACTGTTACCGCAAATTAAAAATATTGCGATGTATTGCTTTAATAAAATTTATGTTAAGGGGCTTGTTTAATTTTTATAGATACATAAAAATACAGTTTCAGTGCATAGCTTCAATTAATATACAATAATGGCAAAAAAATCGGAAGACATATTTAGATATTTTATTTATTTCTCAGATTTTATATTTCTCAGGTATTTTAATTTTTTTCACTCAACACGCGAATCTTTCTGATTCAGTTATAAATCCATTTTCATTTCGGCAAACGTGAATTTTTTAGACTTTTACATTCGGGTGCCAAATTTTTTCATTTTCGAATAAGTGGTATATATCTTTACTTAAGTTGATAGTTGCTTGATTATAATGTGCTGAAAATAAATTCAAAATCAAAATACCAATTTTAAGCATATTTTCAGACATAATGCATTGTTTTCATAGAAATTTTTTTTTTGTTTGTTTCTTGGAAACTTGAACAGAAGGTATGACAATTTAATGCATTAACGAATTAAAATGATTTTGTAAAACTGTAAAAAAAAAAAGATACGTTTCTTAATTTAGGAAAATATAATATAACCACGAATGAAAATATACAATAAGCTCTTACGATTTACCCACGATTTCGAAAGGCGTTTTTTATCTTTAGAAACCCCCAAAACCAATATATTTCCGAGATTTAAAAAAGCGTTTATAAAAACAAACGTTTCCGAGTAGATTTTATAGTGTATTAATCAGTTTTCTTAAACCGGAATATCGGTTTTTTGAATGTTGCCTATTCACTTAGTAAACATTTTCGTGTTCGACAAACATATTTCACAGACAAACATGATACATTAACAGCATTAATACTAAAATTTAATTGTTTGATTCAGAATTGATAGCATCCTAAATACCTATATCCCGGATTGCGAAAACTGATTAATAAACTATAAAAACTACTCGGAAACATTTCCGAACATGGGTGGCAGCAAAAGAAACTTTGTCTTTATAAACGCTTTCTTAAATCTCGAAAATTTATAGTTTTTAAAAGTTTCTAAAGGTACAGAACGCTTTTCAGAATCGTGGTAACCCCGGAAGAGGTTATTGTATATTTTTGTTCTTGTTTAGTTATATTTTTCTAGATAAAGAAACATTTTATTTTATTTATTATTATTATTATTATTATTATTTTACAGTGTAGATGCGTCAGAAAATTGAATTCGAACACAGATAAGTCCAGGAAAACACTAAATACTCAACTATACTTAACAGTTTTGAGAACATTTAATTGCTATCAAAACAATAACCTCCATTTCAGTGCTTTTATGGAAAACTGAAAGTTTCACTAATTTTCTTTGATTTCCTTCGATAATTTATTGCCTTTTGTATGTAGAAAAGTTGATAATTTCATTAAGATTGACGGATAATTCAAAAATGTATTAACCATACCTTGTTAATAGCTTTTTGTCAAAGATTAATAGAACCTTATTTTATTGCAGACCCGGTTCCTATAATTTGCTTGAACATAACGGAAACATTTTCAGCCAAGAAGTGTGCCAATTCCTTACGGGAGGACCCATTCCATCCGAAATTAGAGACCTACCGCAAGAAATCTCTTCCAATAAGTAAGTTATGTTAAATTGAAACTTTTTTCGAAAAGCTTTGGAAAATGTCTATACTTATGTCTATGTTCTGAACTTACAAAATGAAAGGTTAACCCTTTTCTGTGCAGCCATGCAAAATACGTTTTGCTATGAATCCTAAGTTGCAATTTACTTTTTCGATCAATAATAATACAGACTGTGTATTAATTTTTTTTAAAATAAAGTAATTGGTATATAAGTGTGCGGTTTGTACGAAAATGTTTGTAACGGAATTTATTGGAACAACATGAATTCAGGTCATGAAATTAGGCGTATATTTAAGATAAACACTGAATGCTTACAAAAGAGTGAGTTTTTCCTTTTTAAATATATTTTTACTTTTATTTAAATTCATACGTGTCTTGTTAGATTTAATTAAAAAGCAGCACAGCAGAGCTATTTGTTGTATTTTTATTGTTTCTGAAGCTCCATACCCTAAAAATAATTCCCAATTCTTTTCAAAGAAAAAAAATATATATATAGTTTTGGCAATTTGGGATTTATATTTGACATCGTTCATCATAAGCCATTCAAAATACGTTTTGCTAATTAACGTATTACTATTAATCCCAAGGTTGCAATTACTTTTCCCGATCAATAATACAGACTGTTTTTTTTTTTTTTTATGCAGTTTTTTATTGCCATGTTCCTGATATGCCCATCCCCCTATTATACGTTAGCTAACCAAAAAATTCGCTAAATGGCATGAACATACCGTGAAGCATAGATAAATAATAATAGTATGTTTATCTATGCCGTGAAGGAGCCTCCTAGAGTATCATGTGATCAATTGCCATTGACCTACGTTATGGTATTTGGCGCGAATTTCCTATTTTACGTTTTTGGTGTGATCCCTTATTGTTTATATCTGATAAGTCTCCTTTTTCAAGCACGTTTTTAAAAGAGTGTATTTTTATGAATATCATCATACTCTGTTCAGTTTTTAATGCTCTATCAATTGGCGCTGTCATTGATGGTATATATTTTACGAGTTATTCAAAATCAAACGATTTTCGTGAAAGCTGACCTGCTCCTGATATGACCATATCAAGTGCACGATGCAAATCTAGGATAAAGACATTTTATTTGTTCCAATTGCGATAAGTAATTTGTTTACAAAAAAATTTTAAACTCCAGAAGGATTTCATTTTTTTTCTAAATAAAAACTTAAATTGTAATGTCAGTTTTGTAAACAACTTCATTTTTGATGAAAAATCCTGTTTTAAATCCACTTTTGAATAAAAAAAAGAATTATTGAGTATCATGTTTATTTATTTTACACCAAAATTACTTAATTTAGCAGAACAGCATTTTTAAACTGATGAAAATCACGATATGTGAAACATGGAACAATGGTGGCCATATCATGTGTACATGTTCCTGATATGGTCACTTGGTAGAATTTTGGAATTCCGTTTTATTGGACTAGTAAAACTATTTTCATGGGGAATGCAATATTTATTTTTTTTATGAAAGTCCATTAACCTAAGAACGTTATATATAAAAAAAATAAATAATAATAAAGGTTTTTATTTTAGGCAAAATGACGCAGGGAAAATTCTTAAACTTTAGCATGGCCATATCAGGGGCAACCACCTTAATTTGCATACAAATGTGCGGTTTGGACGAAAATGTTTCTCATGATCGAAAGTTTTGTTTAAAGAAAAAGTTAGTTGAAAACATTGCCCATAGATGAAACTAAAAACCTTCAAAAAAAAAAAAAAAAAAAAAAAAAAAAACAGTCATAGACCACTTATTTTGTACAGTGTGCTACAATTGCATTATTTCAACGTGTGCGCTCTTTGTAGCTTGAATCAAATTTAATTCTACACGTTGTAAATAGGGTTGTACAGTAGTACCAAAGAGAGGGGGAGATAGAGAACACTCCACACATTTTAATCACCAGATTGACGCTGAGTAAAACAAAAAATAATTCGATTGGGAATTATATCTTTTTTCAAATTACTATACAAAAATAATGGTTTGTAACTGCTTATTTTGAGTTGATATTTTTTTTCAGATGCGTCATCTACGGAAATATTTTAGAATTAACTTTTTTCAATATGCTTTAAAAAACTATCGATCGTGAGAAGTATTTCCATTCAAGCCGCATTTTTGTAGGTCAATAACTTTACTTTTTCATCGAATTTTAAAATAGGTCAAAAACATTTGCCCCCCCCCCCCCCCTGTATGACAACAAAAATTTCACCAGGATTACCTTAACTTTATCTGAAATGTGAAACCATGACGAGCACTAAGATCTCAGTAATTTGGTCAATGACCCTGTATATACATTGCTTAAAAATTCGTTGATTTTACAGATAAAAAACTGACAGCTAGGGAATCAGTAAAAAACTGTATAATCATTGGAAAACATTTATTTTTAACAATCGAATGTAGAATTTTACTTTTTAAAAAGGAAGATCGTATAAGAAACAGAATATTTCCATAAAATAGATGTTTGGTTTTTTTAAACCTCTAGCAAGGGTGCCAGTTGTTTCCGTAAAATCAACAATTTTTTTTCTTTTTACAATGTGTGGTCAGTTACACTCCAAAATCAGCGTTATTTGGTAGCGGATGGTGAGCACTTACATAGTACTTCTTATTATGTCATTATATTTCACACAAAGCAGGGTAAGACGATTGAAAATTTTGTAACAATATCTACACACTCCTGTTAAAATTATTAAGAAATATGATAGAGTGTATCTTTTGTCGTGGGCTAGGGACACCCTGTATTTTGGTCAGAGCTCTGCTCAATGTGGTTCCCGGGACACACATACTATTTGATGCCCTTCCCTCTTCTCAAAATAAGCCTTAAGTTGTTCGCGTAAACATGTAATATTTAAATTTTAGAAATATGGCAGTTTCTTTTAAACTCATTCGCAAATACTGAGATAGTTATGTGATGACAAATAAGTGAAATGCATTTTTAATGCCATATGTAAGCAGACATTTTCTTCAATGTGTATTTTTCAGAGAATACACAAAATGCATTTTGGAGCCCCTCTAACTGGAGGATATTATGATCAGGCCCTGATTTTGGATTGAAAAATCGGTTTGTTACTTAGAGTTACTTAGAGATAAAAAATTGCTTGTCTTGACTTATAGCTTTTCTTATTTTGTTTGTTGAATTCCAGATAACTCTGTATGTGTCATTAGAATCCTGTTTTTTTTTACTACATTTTCACTATCTGTTTAACTTCTAAAAAATGGACAACAAATTGTTAAAAAATATGTAAGAAGTAATTAACCGAATAAGGGTATGAGATTAAAAATAATAATAAAATAAATGCTAGACGTGTCAGCAGAATGATTATCAAGTTCAACCATGTATTTCATCAGTATTTTTTCATTAAATTTGCAAATAATCTGTGGTATTTATCTTTTTACACACTTTTATTTAACTTAACTTTGTATGTAAAGATGGAATTTTATAATCTAATCACTGACTTCTTGAAATGCTAGAAATATAAAAATTATGTACACAGGTCTGTTTCCGATGACAATACAAAATTTTAATATTTTTAGAACTTGCTTATAAATCAGTAACTTAATTTTAAGCATTTGTTAGTTGGACGCGGGGGATAAATCTCAAAATATTGTTTATGGTGTAAACTGTTACTGCCTCACCAACAATGGAGTTAATGATGTGCACGAACCACGCACGCCCATATGGGCCAACTGACTGTGAAACTGCAACAACGAAATATTTTAAACACTAAAAAGTTTAAAATATAAAGAGTATAATACTTAAAAAAATTATTTTATGATTTAATAGTTTAATACTAATAAAAAAATTATTATACGTTGAGAAAACAATTTAGGAATCCTGAAAAGATAGTTTAAAGAATGGCTTTATCTTTCCTGTTTACCTTAAAAAAGAAGCAGAACAAACTTTATAAATTCACTAGTTCGCACTTACTATCAAGCGAAAGTCAAAGTGGTGAATTTTCAATATTCGGGGTCTACGCCAAATTAACACATTGTAACGGAATTTATTGGAATAACTTTGAATCGCAGTCATGAAATTATGCATAATATTTAAGATAAACACTGAATCCTTTATAAAAGAGTGTTTTTAAAAAATATATTTTAACTTTTATTTAAATTTATACATGTAGATTAAATTTATATGTTATATTAAATTAAAATGTAGCACAGCAGAGCTATTTGATGTATTTTTATTGTTGTTAAAGCTCCATATCCTAAAAATAATTTCCAAATCATAAAAAGAGAGAAATATAGTTCTGGCAATTTCCGCTCTATATTTGACATCGTTCATATTAAGATAAAAAAAAAACCTAAATTATGTTTTGTACAGTATTTACCAACATAATTTTTACCGTTTTCTGTCAAATATTTTTGAAAATTGCAAGCTATTAAAAGATGTATTAAAAGCAACAAAAATATCGTAAAATTCAAATTTAAATTGATATATACAAACATGAATTACTGAAAAGTTTTTAAATCTATATATTTTTTAATAAACTAAGGGGCTCTGTCCCCTAAGACGCTCGCCAACTCCCGTCGAGACCTCGCAGGATCTAAAAAACACCCTAATTTGCCATGTTTTAAAAATATTACCCGATTATGGAAGATTGAATGATATTATCATGACCAGTGGCGATTCTGTAATCGGGTTAGTATTCATTTCTCTTTTACTGGGTGATTTTTATGGATTCCCCAGGCCTGCTCCACTGCTGTCGCGACAGCTGACGGTTGTTTTCGTGATTGATAAAGTAAGATCTAACACATATTTAAAAAAAGCTTGTATAAAATGGTTAACTAGAAAATGACGCTGCCTCCTGGAATTTTATAATAAAGTTTTCTTTTAGACACTAGAAGAATATAGTATGATGTTTTAAAGATATTGTTTAAATATGACGTATTTTTGCCACATGAAATGCTTTTCACACATAATAATGTATTTATTTTAATGTTTTCACTTTTTTTTATATATATATTCACGTGTAAATATTTTTTTTCAATTGAAAAGTGTTTGGAAATATTATTATTTGGGGTTTTGTGATGTAATTTCCCCTTTTTAATTCTTTTCGCCACGTACTAAAATAATTGTTTTAAAGTTTTCTTTCTCTTTTAATATTCACGTGTAAATACATTTTTCAATTGTAAAACGTGAAGAAATATTATCATTTGCGCTTTTATTATTTTTTTAATTTGGCAACAATGGGTAAAACAATTACTTTTTCGAAATGTGAAGTAAATCGCTATTAAAATACTAAAATTTTGAAAAAAAAATTAGACAAATTAAAAAATATATTAAATACTGCAAACCGCAATCTACACTGCAAAAAAAAGTGCTGATTTTACAGTATAATACTGCCATCCCAACTGTCAGTATTATACCGTAAAATTAACAGTAATAAACAGTAAAATAAACAGTAATACGCTACCGCGCATGCGCGGTAGTTACGTTAATAAAGTTAATAAATAAAGTTAATAAATTAATTATGAGATAAAAACTGTAATTATTTAATATTTGGATAACGTTTCCCCGTCTGACGTAAAGTCTTGAAATATTCTACAGAGCAAAATAAAATTTGAGTTGCGCGGTAGTGTATTACTGTTTATTTTATTGTTTATTACTTTTAATTTTACGGTATAATACTGACAGGGGATGCCAGTGTTATACTGTAAAATCAACACTTTTTTTTTCTTGCAGTGTAGTCCCTATATGCTTGCGAAAGATGGTTAAATTGCTATGCATACGTTTTTGATCCTATAAAACGTTTTTAACTGAACTACTTTGACCAATTTCAATATTAAATAGCGCTTAAAATAATTCTTCGATTTAAAAACTGTCTGCTTCAGTGTGTTTATCCTGCATTTTTCTATAAAACTACCAATTTTAATGTTTTTGTATGTTATAATTTTTTCTTTATTATTATGATACGAGAAAGTCAAGCGTTAGTTACATTTTTTTTTTAATAAACATTTAAAGAGACATAATGTTGATTAATTTATGTTTTTTTACTATAAAAAAAAACTTTCTAGTATTTAAAAATAGCACCACTATGAATTCGCTAGTTTAATTTGATGGCGAACCTATAGCTCGTGTGCGGGAGGTGGAATGATGAGAATTTCTCTGGCATGTGATAAAAAATTAAATTTGATAATCATTATATATATATATATATATATATATATATATAATTTTTTTTTCTTTTTGTTTTGATAAGTAGAATTGAATTTTTGTTAACATGTATAAAAACACACTATCACAAACAATGCAGCTATTTTTGCACCAAATAATACATTAGAAAATTTTCTTTTTCTGTGATGCTATACATAGACATGTAACTAGTTTGCATTTCTACATAATTTTAACAGCTTTATTTCTTCAAATAAATTTTACAAGATATCACTGCAATAAAATGACAAGTGGATCTAATTTTACTATGTATAATAATATTAAAAATAACAAAATAGGACACAGTTATAAAGTATTCTCCATCGAATGTGCAAAAGAAAAAAAATCTAATTAATAAATAATTGATTATATTATTTTACTTAAATGAATTCTATTTTTGAATCAAAATTTCATTAAATCAATGGTTGATTCCTATAAACAAGAAAATCACATTTTGTTCTTAGTCACTTAATGCATTAAAGCGATTGGTTTTATTAAATAGTGTTTCATATAAGCTGCCAGTGCTCTAATATATTTCTATTAAGCATTTGACACGTTACAATGCTGATAGATATTCTTTGCGAATTTATGGCACGCGTCGTAAAAAAAGTTTGCCATTCCTGCGCTAGTTATTAAAGAAAAATCTTTAAATAAAATTATTTTATTTGTTACAATATAATAAAGGTTGTATTTCAGAGTAATAATTTAAATAGGAAAAAAAGTTTAAAATGTAATAGTGAATTTAATGAAATATAACATAACCAAATCTAACTGATTGAATTATATTAAGATTTTTTTTTATTACTTGGTTTTTTGCAAAATTTTGATTAATTTCTTTATTATTTTCTTTTAATCAAACGCAGTGCATGTTATTTAACTATTAGTCAATCTTAGAAAGTTATTAACTTGAATTCAACATTTTCTTTTGTAATAAAACTATACAGGTAACAATGACTATTTTAAAAAAAGAAAATTCTGCATACCAGCTCAAACCCACGTTCAAATGTTACCAAGATCTTAACATCTTTACAAAAGTAAACAGAACAGAAAACAACAGAAAATTTATTTTTAAAGAAAATCTCGTGCATTAGAATGTATGTATGTTTGCATATATGCCTGTGTATATGCAGGTACAGTCCTGGGAAAAAAGTGATTGCCCTTAAGTCTGTCGCAAAAAACTGTATACAAATATGGCTGGTACCGCATTCGATTAGTAATAACGTCTACTGATTAATAATAATAGCTACTAATTAATGATATGCTTAAATTTTGCATAGGCGGTCGTTTACGTCATATAGACTGTACTTTTCGACTATAGACTGTACGTCATAGAAACTGTACTTTTTAATGCTAACATGTAATTTTGACATCATATTTGGATTTTTTAGTGTATTTTATTTTACCTTATGGTACCAAATGGCAAATCATTCGGTCAAGTAGTTTATAAATTATACCAGTTTTAAGATTGGGACTTTTAACATTAAATTCATTTTTAATTTTTGTAAAAACAGATTCCAATGCGAATAGTTTTTTAAAAATAATTCTAAAACTACTTTGCGTAATGAGCTGTAATTTTGGATTCCCATATTTGAAGCTTCTAGAAATAGATTTACGTTACAAATTTTATAGGTTACATTTAATATTTTATTCGAAAATTAATTTTGAAATACATATTTTGAAATTATTTTTCGAAAAAAAAAAATTAATTGTAACGTATGAATTTTTTAACAGAAATCGATTTCTAGAAGCTTCAAATATGCGAATCAAAATTACTGCTCACTTCACTTTTGAGTTATGTTTAAAAAACTAGCTGCATTGCGATCTGAAGCAATGATTAAAAATGAAGTTAAAATTAGGAGTTTTAATCTTTATTTGCATAATTCCTAAATTATTGGCTTATCGAATTACTTTCTGCTTGGTATCCATAGGCATCCATAGGCATCCATTAAAATTTATCAAATAATCTAAATATGATGTCAATATTAGGTGTTAGTATTGAAAAAATTCACATTTGGTACAATTTCTATAAGTAGATAATCCCCTAAGCAAAATTTACGAATAGCATTAAGTTGTATATGTTATTACTAAACGATTGATACCAGTCATATTTTTATATGATGCTTTGCGACAGAGTTAGTAGAAGTAATCACTTTTTTTTTCTTTTTTTTTTTTCTTTTTCTTTTTCTTTTTTTTTTTTTTTTTTTTTTTTTTTTTTTTTTTTCAGAACGGTACATATGTTTCCGAATTAGAAACTCAAGTACAAAAATATATTGTTTTATTTTATAAATGACTGGCTTTAATTTCAATCAAAGAGATTTTTTATATAGTTTAAACGCCCACGCTGCATGTATTGTAAAAACTTTTTAAAATTTTAATATCATATTTCTTCAATAAAGCATTTAACTTAATACATTCTTTTTCATATTTGAGCATTAAAACACACATTATTTTAGCGATTTAAAGTTAAAATTTCCGGCAGTGAACAAAAAGTAACGTGAATTTACTGAATATAATTAAAAACTTTAAACGCTGCAGTAAAAATACTTAATTTTATTTCATTTTTTGTGCAATGTAAAAACAATATACAGTCGTAAACCATCTGTAAACATAAGAAATCTTTATATGGCCTGGGAATCATAACTTATTAAATATTATCTGAAATAACAATAAAAGTCTTACGTTTGTTTCGTTTTGAAATACGTGTATTTGGGTGATTACTTAAGGGCTGGAAGGACTTTAAAGTATTTATGAAACTTTTTCCTATATTTTTGTTAAAGAAGTATTTATGAAACTTTTATTTAGTTTTAAGTACTTATGAAACTTTTATCCTCTATGTCTGTGATGACAAAAATCATTAGTTTATTTTTCTCTCTAATCATTAAACTATGTTACATGTTCTGATGTAGCTTTTCAAAAAATGGAAACTACCTTTACAAGAGTCTTATTTTTGTTTCTCTCATGTTATGGTTTAATATATTAAATTTGTGAAAATATCATTTAATTTTCTAGCTGGATTCATTTATCCCTGAAGTATAATTATCAGTTAATATGAAATTAAAAAGAAAGAATGAAATAAAATATATAAATAAAATGAAATGAAATAAGATATATAAATTTATTAGCAGTAAAAAACAAAATACAACTAACCCATTTTTGAAACAGATAAAATTTATTATTACTGATAAAATATAATCTATCTGGCATAAGAGCCAAGATAATGCGATCAAAAAGCAAATTCTTTAACAGAAATATAGGATGAGTAAAAGCAGTTTAACCTAATTTTAAAAAGTTATCATTAAATATTGGAAAATAAAAATTAAAAAAACTATATGGGTCAAATAAAAAAAAATACATATTTAACCATTTTCGCTGTCATTTTATAAACAGATAGAGGCAAAAGACCAACAAGCAAGATAGGCAAAAAATATTTTTAAAATGTTACATAAACCGTTTCCTCCTTATGTTAATTGAAAAAGACTTCTACTGTATCACATACATATACATATAAACGTCACAAAATAAAATAACGTTTTATTTAAAATTATTATTATTATTATTATTTTAACTAACATTTAAAATTGTTTCAACACTTGAAACACAGTACAGTAAAACACCAATTAATTCAAATTTCGTGCACCCGGATCGGTATCAGGAAATAAAAACTACATTAAAAATGTGTGTTATTGAAATTCGAATAGACCAGCGTATATCAGTCTGGATAATTGAAGTTTCAAACTACTTTTAAAATATTGATAATAATATTTCTTTCTTTCAAATTTAAACTTAAAAACAAAACAAAACTAGGGAGTTGGGAATGTTTATTACGATATGAGTCCCACTGGTCTACCTTTTGAATACCAGTATTTCCAAACAATGATCTTCGTGTTATTACAAATGTTGTAGAAACTTACCCTGAATATAATTGTTTGAAAAAATTTATATTTAAAAAAAAGGCAATTTGCAAATTACATTTTTCCCCAGTGTTGCGTGGGTTGTTAAAAATGGGGTTAATAAAATGTCCATAACCTCTTTAGCATTTTAAATGCATGAACACCAAGCTAGAACTTCAACAAGCTTGGGCCACAAATCACAAAATGCTAACGCTGCCAGTTTCACCTTAGTTTTGCGTATTTATTTATGTCACTGCAAATATTATTTTATGTTCCTGTGACAAACAAATATTTATTATCACGTCGCGTGTTGGTGGGTTAAAATATTACATGCTTGATTTTTTTTTTTTTTTTATTCACAGTAAAAGTTGAATTAAGTTACAGTTTTCAAACCCATTTTATTTGAATTTACATATCTTATCTAATCAATAATACAAAAATTAATACTGTGCAATATTTAGAAGCGAAGATTAAGATACATGCGATGAAAATGAAATCGGTAGCACATGTTGTGAAATCTGGTGTTACTTTTGAGCTTAGCATTAATGACGGATAATACTTAATGATATAGATAGAAATGCACAAAACGTCAAGTGGAAACGATATAAAGTGAGCATAAACATTTCTTTCATATTTGTAGTACATTTTTGTATTTGTAAACACATATTAATGCAAAACTATTTTTTTATTCATGATAATTAAACTTACTAAGATATATTTTTTAAAGCACGTTTTGAGTAAATAGCTTAATGCATCTATCAAATGCGTATTAAAAAAATAAATACATTAAAGAAAATGAATATAGAATTTTTACAACAGAAATCAATCCTGAAAAGCTGTAGATAAGGCACAAGTTGAAAGTTTTTCAATGGAACGGGGTGTGAAAATTATGTTAAACTAAAGGGAAGAGGACAATTTTTATTTTCAAAATATCTCCACTTGTAAAGCAGCTTTTTGATTGAACTGGAATTAATTTTTCTTGTGCTTTTTCAATTGCATTTTTCTCATACACAAAGTTTTGTTAATTATATTACATATAAAACTAAACGTGTCAACCAATGAGTTTGGAAACCATAAACTGATGTTATAAATAAAGATACAAAAATTTAAAATAAATACAAAAATTAGCAAGACATTCGATGTTATGAGATAAAAGATTAAAGCTTTAAAAAATCATTTATAAAATGTATAAAATCCTAAAATTTTGATGATTTTTTAACCTTTAACAAAACTAAGCCGAAGACTAAACGAGATTGTTAAATTTACTTACAGTCCAGCATTCCCAGAGTAATGAGCAATTTAATTATTATTATTTTTAAACATTAAAATAATTATAAAACAATTTTTGAAAACTAAATTTTCTACTAATACTGGATTTATGCGATGAAACTATCAGAAACATATATAAGTTAATTATTTCATGTTTTTCACTTATGATATTTAAATCAAGGTTTTACCTCTTTCTTGATAATCTGGCGAAAAGGAGAAAAAAATAATTCAGGTCATCACTAGAAAAAAAAAGTTCGCGCTTAAAGATTGATATTTGCGAGATAGGTAAACAAAACTGTGCTACAAAAACAAAATTACAAAGTCATGTGACCTCCTTCATTGTTTATCAGATTATGATATCACGAAATCACGTTATCTTCTAACATAACGCAACATTCGAGGAGAAATTTGAGAAACATATCGCACTTTATTGGCCTTTAGCTTTGAAACTGGGGACACATGTCTCTGATAAATCAGAAATTTAAAAAGAGAGAGGGAAAGAAAGAAACTTAAACCTTTAAAAACCAAAACTCACATTGAGAAATATTCTACTTGAAAAGAAAAAAATGTCATTTTATGTATAAAAAAATCCCTGACGGCTCGGCCTACAGGCACAGGTAAATTTCGAAGACGCAGACCGTGGGGCACCTGTTTATTGGGAATTGCAGAAGAAAGACCTATTTTCCATGATGTGGCAGATGGGACCACCCACTTCGAAATATACCTCTGCCTGTAGGCGAAGCCAGCAGGGATTTTTTTGTTTTTAATTTTTTTTTACCGTTTCAGTTGTTCCTATAAAAAACTTGTCAGTATAAAAATTGTAGATAATATTAAGAAAATTTACAACAAATTTAAGCGGATTTGATATCTTGGGAATTGATGAAGTTATGATTTTTTTTCTTCTGAAACCCCTATTCCCCCCCCCCCTCCTTGGGAGCATTTTTAATTAAATCAAAAATCTGTCATACATAATTTTTTGGACTTTTTCCTAGAAGTAATAATAACTTTAAACGGATTCGATATGTATAAAAATTAAGAAGTTATGGTTTTTTTCTGTTTTCACGTCTGTTTGTAGGCGGAGCCAGCAAAGATTTTTTTTTTTTTTTTTTTAAATTTTTTTTTTTTTTTTGCCGTAAGAGTTGGTCATATAAAAAACTTGTCAATATAAAAGTTGTAGATAATTTTAAGGAGATTTACAACAAATTTAAGCGGATTTGATATCTTGGGAATTGACGAAGTTATGAATTTTTTTCTTCTGAAACCCCTATTCCCCCCTCCCCTTCCGTGGGGACATTTTTAATGAAATCAAAAATCTGTCATACATAAATTTTTGGCCCTTTTCCTAGAAGTAATAATAACTTTAAACGGATTCGATATGTATAAAAATTAAGAAGTTATGGGTTTTTTCTGTTTTCACGTCTGCTTGTAGGCGGAGCCAGCAGAGATTTTTTTGTTTTTAATTTTTTTTTGCCATAAGAGTTGGTCCTATAAAAAACTTGTCAATATAAAAGTTGTAGATAATTTTAAGGAGATTTACAACAAATTAAAGCGGATTTGATATCTTGGGATTTGACGAAGTTATGGATTTTTTTCTTCTAAAACCCACCTTTTTCGCTCCTTGGGGCCATTTTTAATGATATCAAAAATCTGTCATATATAAATTTTCGGCCCTTTTCCTAGAAGTAATAATAACTTGAAACGGATTCGATACGTATCATAATTAAGCAATTATGTTTTTTTTTTTGTTTTCACAAAAAGCCCCCCCCCCCCCCCTTTGTTCGATTTTGCCCATTAACGAACTTGACCGAGATTTTATGCCCCTTGATTTTATGTATCAGTTTGGAAGAGATTTGTGCAGAATTGTTGCAGTTATCGTGTCCATAAAAAAGTGACATAGATAGATAGATAGATAAAGTTTCGAACTGGGAGTGGTTTTGGGTACTGGGAGTCATGATCGGCGTAGATCTGCAAATTTTTTCAAAAATTCCAACTTAGGGGAGAATGTAATAGGTAGTATTTCTTACGAAATCTACCTAAAAGTGATCAACATTATATTTTTTGTGCACTTAATTATAGTGCACCAAATTTTGAAATGCAGAAATGGGGATAAAGTAGCATGATCCAACTTTTTGTTCCCCTGGAAAAGTAGGAACGCCATATTTTTAACTAGCTGACCTGGCTTGCACAGCGTTGTCCAGAACCAAGGTTAACATTACATGTGCCTAAAATCAAATTTAAATTCGACATATTTCTCCGGGAGAGAACTCTGCAGCTCCGGGGTGAGGGGGAGTTCCAAGGTGGAAATTGCATTTCTAGATCATTAATAAGCACAAAATCCCAATTCTTCTGGGAAGGAACATTTCGATGATCCGGATCCGGGGAGGGTGTGCTCTATGCCACCGTGATTATTATAAATATATCTCATCTCGCTAAGCTGGTTGGTTTTTACAATCAAACCTTACCACTTTCCACACGCCGAATAAATAATAATAATAAAGCTCCCGTCGTCATAGTAGCGTATTTTTTGCAATAAAGAGCGTTACTTAGGAAATTAACATTGAAATTTCCCTCCCTCTCTTTCTTGGCTGCATTTCGTTGTAAAAATCGATGGTCTTACTTTCTTTACTAATTATTTAAAAAAAACTATTATATATATATATATATATATATATAAACTTATTGTAAAAATTAACCATTGAAACAGAAGCAGCTGACCATATGCAATGAGATTATTACACCATATAGCACTGTCAAATTACAAATTATAAAACATAGTCATATATATATTTCTTTTTAAATCGATTTTCGAAAATTTGCTCCCTACGGTGGTATAAAATAAAAGATTGGATGATAAGGTATCAAACAGGAATCGCTTGATAAAAAACAAACTTATCATTTTTGGCAAAAAAAAAAAAAAAAAGCGAAAAATTAAAAAATCACCGTACGAATTCCGAATAAACTTCATTGAATAGAAGACAAAATTTACTATATCGGCAAAAATAATAAATTTGGATTGCTTTTTGAGTGGGCCAAATTCGGCGGCGAACTTGGAAAATTGGAGAAATACGCAAATCGTTTCGTTCAACATAAAATAACATAAACTCTAATCAAGAAATCCAAAATCCGAGCCCCAGGTGCATTTGAAGCTGTCTTCGTCTAATCCGGAACCAAATTTGCATACTTCTGCGTGCAACAGATTTTCCTAGCTATTGCCAACAGACACACATCACATACTCACACATACATCACATATTTCTTTTTTTAAATATAAATGAAGTTCTAATACTAGAGATGAAAAGTATTACGGAAGTGAAATATCTTTTTTTTCTCCATATTTCTTTCTCTTTAGTTATTTTTCCTCCATAGTCCCTATAGTTATTAATCATTATATGGAGAAAAAAAGAAAATTTTACTTTCATACAATTTAGATTCCGCTGCAGCAAAATAACAAAAATTTATATTACGTAGATACACAAAACTTATATACACGTTCCTTATGCACTTAGACAAATACATTTAGTTTACTAATACTAAATCATCATATATATTATTTCTCCTGTCAACATCCCTTTTTCTAAGAAAATACGAAACGCAGAACGACAAATGAGATAGCATATGAAAGGATTTTGAACAGGCTTCTGAGATAGCACACTTAACATTTCATTAAAACATGTTTTTTGATTAAAAACTGCAGTTAATTAAAAATTAAATCGTCATTGTTTTCATAAATGAAATGAAAGATTTTCCTCAAAACAGTGTTGCCACAAAAATAAAATACTGTATTATCAAATAACGTCATCCTATAATGCAATTAAAATACGATTGCTAATTTATTTCTTGCGCGTACTTTTTTCAACGATATCGGGTTTTTATTTAATTTTTACGCGTGCGTCACCTATTGTTTATTTGTTTACTTTTTTTAATCATTGCTGTGTATATGCGTACTGTATCAAAGCACCAGTAGATTACGTAATTTAAGGATTATCTTCCATTTAGATATACAGTTCATTAAGATTCACAAAAATTGTAAGTATTTATTTTTTAATATTTCATTAAGCTGTTAATATTTCTGACATCACTTAAATGGCTGCTGGACCACAAAGTTTGAATATCCTATGTTATTAACACTTTCCAACCTAGTTGAAAAGTGTTTATGACTTCGGTTTGTCTGGCCGGATGGCCGTCTGTCCGTGCTCTAACTCCCGTAAATATGCTCGGATTGCTCTGCAATTTTTATATGTTATTGTAGTACTCTATAGCATGTTCCCTATTTCAACGGAAGTGTGTAGCACTTATAGTTTTTTTACAGGGACACTCAAAAGAATTTCGTTACATTGCGATCTATGGGGAAAAATCATTTGCGGTTTATTTTAATGATGTTACTCAATTTCAAACACATTGTAATTGATATATATCACTAAGGTGCATTACAAGAAGCTTAATATGGAATAGGGTGTGCATAGCATTTATAGTAACTTTACAGGAACAGTCAAAAGAATTCCGTTACATTACATCTATAGAGAAAAATCGTCTGCGGTTTATTTAAATAATGTTTCATTATTTTAAACGCATTGAAATTTATATATATCACTAAGGTGCATTACAAGAGGCTTACTACAGAATATTGTGTGTATAGCAGTCATCGTTCATTTACATGGAGACACAAAAGAATTCTCTACTGTCTGTTTACAATAATTGCTGGAAGTGCGTTTTAAGTTACTGAACGCGATTTTAAATTTAACTCACTTTTTGTGTATTTACGTGGTGTGTATAAATTCTGTAGATCATATACAGGGAAGCACAAAAATTCGCGAACACATTTCCATTTATTGACAAACTCCAGAAGGACAATTTTAAACTGTGCTACGCTTTTCCTAACTGAACTAAAATTTAGCATCCTATGTAGTATATATACAAATGTATAGATCATATACAGGGCTGAATAAAAGTATTCGGATATTGTTCCGAATACTGTATAGGTTGCAAATTCCTTAAATTATGTTTTTAAATATGTTATGCGTTTTCCAAATTATTTACTTAGATGCTATCTTTCAGCTTATTAAACGGTATGATTTGTAAAATTATTTTGGAAGCGTTGGAAAGTGTTACATAATCTATGCTTGAAGCATGATTTTTCGTTCTTGTTAAGTTTCCATAAGCTTGCAAAAAAGTGGTGTACCAAATATTGATTTATGTATTTAAGACATTTCTGGAAAAGTTTTGCAAAATATGAAGAAATGCTTTCATATGAATTCCCTAAACGTCTGATTCAGTGTTTCAATTTTTTTTATAATTCGTTTTTTTTCCAGTATAGGGGTCTTGACGACCTAGAGAAATGACCTTGGTGAGAGAAGAAAATTTGGCAACAAATTTTCTGGCAATCTATTTCCATTTTCTTATACACATGCAATCATCATATACATTATTTCTGTTGTCAACACCCTTTTTCCTATGCACATACAAAACATACAACGATGAATGAGGTATCATTCGAAAAGTGTTTGATCAAGTTTCTGAGATAGTACACCCACATTTCGTTAAAACGCGTTGTTTGATTAAAAAAAAATCAGTTAATTAAAAATATGTGCTAACACGTACGAGGAAATAATCTGAAAGATTGCAGCGCGAAAGCTTCGCACGTGTCCTTTTGGTTATTACTTAAACTTACAATTAGCCAAAAAACGAATACCCCATACATTGTAATTATTCCCAAATGTCGCCGAAAAAAACGAAAAAGCCATTCGATTGGGAATTGTTTTTTTTTATTTCGAAAAAGAACATTCGCAGTTAATCTTCGAAAAAAAAAAATGATTTGTAACCTATAATTTTTTGAAAACAGAAATCGATTTCTGGAAGCTTCGAATATGCGAATCCAGAATTACAGTTCATTCCGCCAAGTAGTTTTTTTGGGTTATTCTTAAATATTCTTCTTGTAATCTGTTTTGCAACGATTACAAATGAATTTAACATTAAGAGTGCCAAAATTTAAACCTCAATAATTCCATAATAACTTCTTGACCGAATGACTTCCCGTTCGTCAAAATATATTAACAAGGGACCCTACCGAAAAGATGCACCCCAATTTCGATTAAACTTTTATCATAGAGAGTACTCATGATATGGTGAAGAATGATACACTGAAAAAAAAAAAAGTGTTGATTTTACAGTATATGCGCATATGCGCGGCAGCGTATTACTGCTTATTTTGCTGTTTAATACTGTTAAATTTACGGCACAATATTGGCAGCTGGGATGTCAGTATTATACTGTAAAATCAACACTTTTTTTTCTGTACTAATTTTATCGGCCAAGGTTTAGTATTTTTAAGTATTATTTAGTGTTAAGTATTATTTTTAAATATTACATTTAAGTATTAATTTAAGCATTATTTTTTAAGTATTATTTATTTAGTAAATATGCATTCCAGTTGATATCTGTTTCACAAGTAATGAAACCGAATTCATGAAAGTAAAAAATTTCCTTTATAATTTGTAGATAATATAAAATTCATTGTGTTTTACTCATTTCTATACTAATTATCATTTTTGTGCCGATTACGTTGTTTGAAATTATTAGAATATTTTTGAATAAAACATTTATCGATTTTCATTAGATGCACCATAGATCATTTACAAATATTTTTAAAATACTAAGCTTTGTCGATGGCTGATAAAATTGGTATCATTCTTCATCATATCATGAGTACTCTCTATGATAAAAGTTTCATCGAAATCGGGGTGTACTTTTTCGGTATGGTCCCTTGTAAGATAAAATTGGTACTTTTCGGTTAGCCGGTCGCCAGAGATATATGTACATATATAAATATATATGTATATATTATATATATATATATATATATACACTATATTTCCAATGATGATTGGTCACTTGCGATTTTAGACGTTTCGTTAAATATCTGGAAAGATACATGAAGAATTATCCTGAAACTTCAGGAGTGTAAACAACATGATAAACGTCATATATTTCCGCGAAGATTTTTTCCCGAAACCCCATAAGGGACCGTCAACAAATTGAAGAAAAACGAATATCTTTTGGATAACCCTGTAGAAACTGATATTGCAAAAGCATTCAAACTGTAGATTATGATTAAGTAGATTATTGTAATAATTTGGGTTCATTTTTATGAAGATAGCATGTATACTCGAAGAGAAATTCAGGTTTTTATAAAAACAGTCCCAAATTTTACCAAGTTTTTTGTTTATAATTTGCTTAGTTTTTAATATAAAAAAAAAGTTATTTTCAGAAAATATGACAAACAAAATCGTACCCAATACCTGCAATCAGAATTAAAAAATAATAAAAATTGTATGAAAAATGAGCAGGTTTACTAAATATTGTTTCACTGCGCATGCGTGAATTCAATCAAAATATACTGTGCATAATATATTAGCTAAATGTATAGACCAACTTTTATGAAAGTCTCAAAAACATAGCTTGAAAATTCTGATAGTAATCGTCGATAGAATAAGCTCGAATTTCGCTGTTCCCAAAAGGAAGCAAAAAGATGAGGGGTTGTATTCAAATATACTAGCTTATGAAAGTTGACATAATAAGAACGAAGTGTATCTCATTCTATATTTGATACAACCCCTCATATTTTTGCTTCCTTTTGGGAACAGCGAATTTCGAGCTTATTCTATCGACGATTACTATCAGAATTTTTGTATTGAACATTTCAGAGTTTGATACAATTTCAGTATGATGGCGGATCCCAGGGTTATTTTTTTGCCATAAAATTGAAAAAAAAAAAAAAAAAAAAAACATAATTCCCAGTCAAATTTTAGTTTTTTTTTTTGTGACAATTTGGTGATTATGATGGAGTGTTCTTTTTTTTTTTCTTTGGCCGACTGTGCGTTATCATATATTCTAATACGAGCAAATCTTGTGGGTGGTTATATATATATATATATATATATATATGCAAAAATTATCTTAAAAATGGCTCTAACGATTTTGAGGAAATTTCGTATCCTACCGTTTTGGGGCACCAGAAAACCATTGGGCTAGGTCACATGCTCGAGAAAATTCGATTAGTGGGTCATTTTGGGTCATTTTGGGTCATGGTCTAGCTAATTCTATCTAAAAAACGGTTCAAACGATTTTGACGAAATTTTGTATCCGACCGTTATCGAGCATGAGAAGTCAATTGGGCTGGGTCACATGTTCGAGAACTTTCGATTAGTGGGTCATTTTGGGGTCAACGCGGGTCAAATTAATTTTATCTAAAAAACGGCTCTAACGATTTTGATTAAATTTTGTGTCCTACGAGTTTCGAGCACGATAAAAGCATTGGGCTAGGTCGCATGTCCGAGAAAATTCGATTAGTGGGTCATTTCTGGGTCATTGTGGGTCAAGATCTAAAAAGCGGCTCAATTTACACTAAATTTTGCATTCAATGGTTTTCGTGCACGAGAAGACTGTTGGGCTAGGTCACATGTTCGAGAAAATTTGATTAGTGGGTCATTTTGGGTCATTTTGATCATGGTCAAGCTAATTGTATCTAAAAAACGGTTCAAACGATTTTGACGAAATTTTTTATCCGACCATTATCGAGCATGAGAAGTCAATTGGGCTGGATCACATGTTCGAGAACTTTCGATTAGAGGGTCATTTTTGGGTCAACGCGGGTCAAATTAATTTTATCTAAAAAACGGCTCTAACGATTTTGATTAAATTTTGTGTCCTACGAGTTTCGAGCACGATAAAAGCATTGGGCTAGGTCGCATGTCCGAGAAAATTCGATTAGTGGGTCATTTCTGGGTCATTGTGGGTCAAGATCTAAAAAGCGGCTCAATTTACACTAAATTTTGCATTCAATGGTTTCCGGGCACGAGAAGACTGTTGGGCTAGGTCACATGTTCGAGAAAATTCAATTAGTGGGTCATTTTGGGTCATTTTGGGTCATGGTCAAGCTAATTGTATCTAAAAACGGTCCAAACGATTTTGACGAAATTTTGTATCCGACTATTTTCGGGCACGAGAAGACTATTGGGCTGGGTCACATGTTCAAGAACTTTTGATTAGGGGGTCATTTTGGGGTCAAAGCGGGTCAAATTAATTTTATCTAAAAAACGGCTCTAACGATTTTGATTAAATTTTGTATTTTACGAGTTTCGGGCACGCGAAAATCATTAGACTAGGTCACAAGTTCGAGAAAATTCGATTAGTGGGTCATTTCTGGGTCATTGTGGGTCAATATCTAAAAAGCGGCTCAATTTACACTAAATTTTGCATCCTATAGTTTTCCGGCACGAGAAGACTGTTGGGCTAAGTCACATGTTCGAGAAAATTCAATTAGTGGGTCAATTTGGTCATGGGTCATGATATTTGAACTCAAATTTAATTTTGACCGAGCATAGCTCGGTCTTCCCTGCTCGTATTATTTATACTCTTATACTCTTGATATTACTAGCCCAAATAAATGACTGAGAAGTCACTAAATTCAATAAAATTTTTTATGCTTAAAATTTCAAAAATTATATCATTAGAATATATTCTCTAAGTACAAGTGATTGTCTATAACAGAGGTTCCCAAAGTGTGCTCCGCGGAGCCCTTGGTGCTCCGCCTATACTTTTCAGGGGCTCCGCGGCGTTCCAGGAAAATAAACAAAACATGGAAGAAATTAACATATTGCAAGGGAAAATTTTTCGAAGGTATGTAGGAATTTTTGTATATGTGCGTATGTCAAAAATAAATACATCTATCACTGGGTTGAAAAACACTATAATATATTTAAAAAAAATCATTTAAAATTTAAATTATACATGTACTCATTTTCTGTATAATATTTTTGGTTTGAACTACTTTATTTTATGTTTCTGCATTTAATGTCTTTTAAGAATTCGATTCAAAATAAGTTACAATAAATAGTATTCTGAATCGAATACACAATGTGAATCGAAAGAGCAAAGGCTCTGTTTATGTTATTTGTATTAATTTTTAGTTATTTAAATTTTCTATACTGTTTTTTATAGTAAAACAATGGTTGTTGCTTAAAACATCTTTTTTATAACATCTTGCATCATTTAAAGCCCCTCATTAGATTCATTTTACATTGTTGTATATTGTGTATATATATTTCTTTTAATATACCTTTAATTTCTTTAATCTGTTTATGTTATTTGTATATTTAAATTTTCTATATTGTTTTTCCTAGTAAAACAATGTTTGTCGATTAAAACGCCCCTATTTTGTAATATCTTGTATCATTTAATAAACCCCTCATTAGATTCATTTAATATTTGTATACGTTTTGTATATAGTTTTCTTTTTTCTTTTTGTAGCTTTAATTCCTTTAATCTGTTTTTTTTTATTAATTCTTAGTTATTTAAATTTTCTATGCTGTTTTACACTATTGTACTTAATTTTTAAAGATATGTATGTTGCTGAAAACGCATTATATTAACATCATGTATCACTTAACAACTCCTCTTTAAAATTTTGTTTTAATTGGTCTCGACATTGGCAAAGATCTTACCACATTTTTTTTTCAGCATTACGGCTGTAGAAATTTTTAAAAATCCCTGACGGGTCGGCCTACAGGCACAGGTAGATTTCAAAGACGCAGACCGTGAGGCGCCTGTTTGTTAAGAAATGCGAAGAAATGACCTTTTTGCCATGATGCGGAGTTGTAACTGCCCACTTCGAAACCTAAATTGTTTGCAGTCGGAGCCAGCAGGGATTTTTTTTTTTTTTTGCTATAATTGTTGGTCCTATAAAAAACTTGTCATTATAAAAGTTTTAGATAGTATTAAGAGGATTTATAACAAATTTAAGCGGATTTGTTATCTTGTGAATGGACGAAGTTATGAAATTTTTCTTCTAAAATCCACCTTTCCCCGCCCTCTTGGGGCCATTTTAATGAAATAAAAAATCTGTCATACATAAAATTTCGGCCCTTTTCCTAGAAGTAATAATAACTGTAAACGGATTCGATACGTATCATAATTAAGAAATTATGGGTTTTTTCTTTTTTCACAAAAAGCCCCCCATTTCCCCCCTTGGTTCGATTTTGCCCATTAACAAACTTGACTGAGATTTTATGCCCCTTGATTTTATGTATCAGTTTGGAAGAGATTTGTGCAGAATTAATGACGTTATCGTGTCCATAAAAAAGTGACATAGATAGATAGAAAAAGTTTTGAACTGGGGGTTGTTTTGGGTTCTGGGACTCATGATCGGCGTAGATCTGCAAAAAATTTTCAAAAATTCCAACTTAGGTGAGAACGTAATAGGTAGTATTTCTTACGAAATCTACTTAAAAAATATATTGGTTCTTTACATTTGCCATCACACTAACAATCTAAACTTTTGCTCAGCTCCACCTTTTGCTTAGACTTTCCGTCAATGAGTACTCATCCTGATATAAATTTAACCCTACCCATACATCCCGTTTTGTTAGTAAAGTTTTTTACTAGTTGCAGTTTTTTTAACACGTGTAGTTTTTAACCGTATATGTATTTTGAGGCAAAAACAATGGAGAAAGAAAGTTCCTTCAAAACTATAATTAATAGCTAAATACTTCAAATGAAACATCCAAAAAAGTGAACGATGCTGCACCTAACAATACAGGTTATAGACTTTGCTCCGCCCACTTAAACACTAAAGCGATGATCTGCTTCTAAATATAATTTAAAAAAACGGTTCAAAAGAAGGAGCTCAGAGGCGATGCGTTTTCGTTGCATATTTAGATGTACTAGAAACGTAAAGAAGAACGAAAAAAGAATCCGTAATCGCATGATTCTATTACGGGTGGCCGGGACTAGCGAAAGCATGTTATATGGGAGACTGGGCCCACGCATTTTCTTTCTTTTCACTTGTAGCCTATTGGGATTATACAGAAGTATTTCTTTGTAAACGAAAACTGCAGAACTTACCTTTTTTATGTGTGTGTGTGATTTTCGCTATAAATAATAATAGTTTCACGAAGCCCCAATTCAATGCATGACCCAGACAGGGTTATCATTTTGATCTTTAATTCCGAGTTCATACTGGAAATCCCGAAAGAATTTTTTTTATTTTAAAAATGGATGTAATTAACCCCTTAACAATATTGCTCGAACGTCGCTCGGGTAAGAAGAGTTTGTTTTCTTCGTTACTAAAAGCTTTCAGAAACCACAAATTTTTAACTATAATTTTTTCTGTATTTGACAAACATACCTCGATTATCCCTTTCAGGGGCAGTGGTATGTTTATGAAACCACTTAATTTTAATTCCAAAATACCACAATGGCACCAAAATTTTGCTAAAATCTTTTCCATTTAATATGTATGTGAAATATAGCCTTTTTCATATTTACAAATACATTTTTTGGTAAATTCCGGTGCTAGTCATTTATTTCAACGTTTTAGTACTAAAAGTACTTTGCCCCTGAAAGGGTTATACAAGGCAGATATTTTAATACAATAAAGTGATTTCTTGTCCTTATTTTAATTTATTGTGTCCAATAATAGTAATATTAAATAAAACTGTTAAGGGGTTAAATAATAGAAAATTTGATTTTCAAAATTTTAGTATGAATTCAGAATTTCTGTATCAAGAAAAAGGCCAAACTCAGAACCTTGGCTCCATGTTGGAAACTACTGGTTTGGACTCTTATCCAGCAGATCTTTCTCTGCTCCATAGGCATAAAAAACAGAAATTTGTAAACAATAGAGTAACGTGGGGTTAAGGGGCTCCGCTTTAGAATTTCTTCTCAAGAAGGGCTCCGCGAGCCCAAAAGTTTGGGAACCACTGGTCTATAACATGTATTTCCATTTCGGGAACAAAGAGGAAAATTCTATGAACAAAGGACAATATCAAAAGATATAAATTTAGCAAATTTATAATTACCCATTTATAATGTTTTATTCATTATATCTGATGTGAATATAAGAATTAAATTGAGCTAAATATAAGAAATTCATTATACTACAAATACCAAGAAATACACCTTTATTCATTTCTACACAGTTAGACAAATACACTTAAATTTATTTACATTTTATTAATAAATAATTAATTTTTCACATGCATTTATTGTATTATACTTTTATGGTCATATATTTTCAACCCTACGTTTGTACAATTTCAAACTATGTGTTTATTAAATATACATTTATCTGTAGCAAATTTCCATAAAATAATGACAATTTAAATCCAGACTCATTTTTACTATTACATTGCATTTAGTGTAGATACTTTAATTAAATTTTTACAATATCATTACAATTCATACATAGATGAGTCTGTTGCAAATTTTGTTAAAATATTTGACTACTGCTAAAGTTATGAACGAAAACACGACTTCGGATTGGAGTGAGACGCCCTGTAATTTTAACTAAATAAATGGACTTCTGACCCTGGTTTCCTATGCAATAAATGATTGTTACAGTGTCCTAAACCAACCCTTAAAGTTTATACCATGAATTCGCGTAATTAAATCACCCTTATTTAGCAGGGTTTTTTCGGCTAACAAAAATGTGTTCTTAACTGAATATTATTTTTCATATAATTTGCATTCCTGCCTAGCAAACATTATTAATTTAACTACTTTTGAACTATTACTATAAGGAATGTTGTATTCTTTTAAAGAAACCACTGTTCCCTTCCATTCCTAATTTGTACTTAATTTCTCAGATTTTTTTTTTTTTTTCAAATGTTAAAAATTAAATTCAAAGTGGGAAGAAACGTGAGCAAAATTGGAAAGATATGGTTTCCAGGGGACGAATATTTTTGCAAGGACAACCCCTGAAAAATGTAGGGACATTTAGCCAGCTTAACTATATCTCAAATCTATTTCAGGATGTCGCAGCTTTTTTAATTCACCGAAGCTAAATATAGAATTATTATTTCAGTAATTAAAAACATTTAAATACTGAAGACATACATTAAAAAAACATAACAGCAACATTATAATCTCTTAGGAGTTTTATTACTTTTTGTATTAAGATGCAATGCTGTAGAAATGTGACAATGAATAAAATAGTTTTTGAAGCTCGATTTTGAAATAGATCCATTGTTTATGTTGCATATGTGCAACACACTATTATAAACGGTGGGTCCGATGATTAAAAAGATCAAGATTGTGGAAAATTTAAATATGGTGGTATATTTTTTGTAATGACAAACGGAAAAGCGCACAGTTATTTTTTATTGCAACATTTGATTTTAAGTGTAAACTCACAAGTGCTTGAGATTTCTTTTTCTCAATAAAAATACCCGAGAATAATAACTCCTTAGTTTCAAACGCAAAATTTTACAGTGAGTTATTTCAGTTTCAATTCTGTAAGGTCCAATAATTTTAGTTATAATCGTGTATTAGCCCGGCTAACACTTTGTGGGATCCTCGGACAAATACATAGTTTGGAATCACGATGACATTTCTTATAGCTGAAACTTGTATTCGTTTTAAGAAAAAAAATTTTTTTGGTTTAGATGTTCCCTTGAAAACTGAAGGTTTGGGCCAACTTCCTTGCTTGTTCTTACGGTAATCAGGACCTGTGTATTAATGGCAGAAAGTTAAACATGATTTAAATATATTTTTGGAATTTCATTCTTACAGAAGATCGAACCCCTTTTATGGAAACTATTTTCACAGCAAATGTCTTCGCAAAAATGGTCAATTCTTTGTGACAATTTGACTCTAATGAATAGTCTTGACCCTTGAATCTTGGTTCTGGTTCAAAATGTACACGAAAGTACAATACATTTTAGTTACAAGTGACAATTTTCTCCCACACCTTTTGGGCAGCTTTCTGGAGTTTTTTCAGTGTAACTGAGTGGCGTCTTCCTAGCGGTCACTTTAACAAACAACTACCTGATGCTAAATGGAAATTTGTGGTAGCACTGAATGCAAAAGTAAGGCCTTATTTAAATGGCTGTAACAAATACAGTCTATTTTTTTTTTAATCAGTTAATGAAAGAACCCCCCTTTCCCAACAAAATAGGTTTATGGATGTAACGAAAAATTTCTGAAGAGATTCATAATTGTGTCTGGATTTTTTATGAAGTCAAATTAAAGCAAAAAAAGTATCAAGTACTGCTAAATTCATTCTATTATCATCAAAACAACTTAGAACCCATTTTCGAAAAACAAATTCCAGTTTTATATGTAAAGTTATGAATAAGATCGAGCTTCATATGGGCAAAGTCTCTAATCACACCAAATCAACTGCCTTATATTTAGCGACAAAAGAAACACAATTGGAAATAAATTGTTCTCCGTTTGAAGAAATACCTGAAAAACTAACTGGACGCTTCCTCCATGGACTTTTCTGCATTTTGCGTAAGCGAGCGTTAGGGATACGCCATTTATGAACATTAAAAAAACTTTGGAGAGTTTTCCAAGAGGGGTTAGAGAAAACTGACATGATATACTAAGAAAAAAAAATCCTATTATGGAAAATTTTGAGCCAGAGCTATAGCCAAAAGGTTATTCATTAGAGTCAAATTGTCTTAAAGAATTCGGCATTTTTGCGTGGAAATTTACTGTGCAAATCATTTCGATAAAGTGCAATCCATCTTCTGTATGCATTTATTTGTGCATCAGTCTGTTTTACGCGTCATTAGGTATGCAATATGGATTAGACAGCGCTTCGCTTTTGCAATACACATCACCTGTTGATGATGATTCATTTCAAGAATGACAAAGGAAATTTTTGGGTAAACTTTCAAGAAAGAAAAAAAAAAGAGCATCTAACATTCACAAGGAGGTGTCTTTTTCTGAGGATTGCACTTTTCTTTTCTTCTCTCTCACTTTTTGGTGTTGATACAAAGAAAAGGAGTGGGTGAACACAAGCACATGGAGAGACACAGTGGATGAGCTAAAATTCTTGCCAAGAATGTGTGCGTCATAAAATAAAGTAAAGGCTTTGTAAGGCAGATCTTTTCAGTCATTTGAAAATTAAAATATATAACGTACTATTCTGAGCTAATTTCGAAAGGCCATATTCTTTAAACTTTATTAATTAGTTTGGGACGTCTGTTCATGACATCTACTCCGGTGGGAAGACATAATTAACTTTTGTAACATTATGTAACAAGCTAAATAAAGAAACTCTTTAAATTACAGAATGAGAAAAACGAAATTAAAGAGAACAGGCGTTTCTTAAAATGTTTCTAAAAATCGATTTTTTCTTCCACATTAAATACTTTTGTAAACGCATGGTAAAAAAAAAAAATAACAATAAAGTTACACGAAAAGAAATTAAAAAAAAAAAAAAGATAATTCTGTTTGTGCAGTTATTAACTATTGAGAAAAAATGTGAAAATTGTTATTCGATACCTAAATAACATTTTCCGGATAAAATACTTATATACACAGGTGTGCAAAACTTAAGAGCCTACGCTAGTCACGCGAAGAAACGCTCAAGCTAATGTTAAGTCTATGAGAAGGTTTTTGCGTGATTTCTAGCTCGCATTTTAATATTTTCAAATGAATTGCGGATATTTTCAATTTTGGAACCGGTTGGAACCGGTTCTGAAA
Source organism: Maratus michaelseni (assembly GCA_963931845.1). Taxonomy (NCBI): domain Eukaryota; kingdom Metazoa; phylum Arthropoda; class Arachnida; order Araneae; family Salticidae; genus Maratus; species Maratus michaelseni. Next base: position 90,279,929 of record OZ007587.1, read on the forward strand.
GTGAAAGTACCCTTTTATAATAAAACTGGAACCAAAATCGAAAAAGTAAAAACTAACAACGTTATAGATCGACGTCAGCTATCCTATGCAACAAAAACCATTTAAAAATATTAAAATGCGAGCGAGAAATTGCGCAGGAACCTTCCCATAGACTTAACATTAGCTTGCGCGTTTTTTCGCATGACTGATGTAGGCTCTTAAGCAACAAACACAAAATGCTAATTTCTGAACACGTGAGTACTCAAAAGGAAATTCTATAAAGAGCAAATATAAACAAGAACGAAAAATCATGCGTCAAGCATAGATTATGTAGCACTTTCCAACGCTTCCAAAATAATTTTACAAAACATACCGTTTAATAAGCTAAAAGATAACATCTAAGTAAACAATTTGGAAAACGCATAACATATTTAAAAACATAATTTCAGGAATTTCCAACAGATACAATATTCGGAAAAATATCCGAATACTTTTATTCAGCCCTGTATATGATCTATAGATTTGTATATGCTAGGATGCTAAATTTTAGTTTAGTTAGGAAACGCGTAGCACAGTTTAAAATTATCTTTCTGGAGTTTCTGTCAATAAACGGAAATGTGTTCGCGAACTTTTGTGCTGCTCTGTATAGGATCTACAGAATTTATACACACCACGTAATAGACAAAAAGCGAGTTAAAATTAAAATCGCGTTTAGTAACTTAAAACGCACTTCCAGGAATTAGTGTTAACAGAGAGAATTCTTTTGTGTGTCCCTGTAAATGAACGATGACTGCTATACACACACTATTCTGTAGTAAGCCTCTTGTAATGCACCTTAGATATATATATATATAAATTTCAATGCGTTTAAAATAGTGAAACATTATTTAAATAAACCGCAGACGATTTTTCTCCATAGACGTCATGTAACGGAATTCTTTTGACTGTCCCTGTAAAGTAACTATAAGTGCTATGCTCACCCTATTCCATATTAAGCTTCTTCTAATGCACCTTAGTGATATATATAAATTTCAATGCGTTTAAAATATTGAAACATTATTTAAATAAACCGCAAATGATTTTTCCCCATAGACCGCAATGTAACGAAATTCTTTTGAGTGTCCCTGTAATAAAACTATAAGTGCTACACACTTCCGTTGAAATAGGGAACATGCTATAAATAACGACAATAACATATAAAAATTGCAGAGCAATCCGAGCATATTTACGGGAGTTAGAGCACGGACAGACGGCCAGACGGCAGACGGCCATACGGCAGACGGCAGACGGCCATACGGTCAGACAAACCGAAGTCATAAGCACTTTTCAACTAGGTTGGAAAGTACTAAAAAGAGGTACTATCCTAACAGCACGGCCAATGGATGTGAAGTCCCCTTGAAGTCACACATGGTTAGAAGTGTCACAATCGCTACGGTGAATCAAAATATGGGATATTTCACTGTCTCATTATTACTCTCAAATGATTGTTAACACTGAAAAGTCACTGTGACTGTCCCTCTGTGATGTGTCACCAGGTGACATTACAATGATGTCACCTTGTGATTATAAAGTCACTGTCAGTTGAAGACTGAACTTTGAAGTCATTGTGAGCATTGCATTGTGATGAGTCACCAAATAATGTCACAATGAAGTCGCATGGTGACTTTCCGGAGATCGACACTCTATTGTGAAGTCATCATTGCACTCCTTTGTGTAAAGTCACCAGATGATTTCATTTTCTGTCACTTAGAAACTCGTCACAGAACAGCTATCACGATGACTTTACAATGGAGTGTCAAAATGACAGTCACACGAGAGTCACAAGGTGACTTTATTGTAATGTCACCTGGTGACCCATCACAAAGCGACAGTAATCATTTGAGAGTAATAATGAGATAGTGAAGTATCCCATATTTTGATTCACCGTAGCGATGGTGACACTTCTAACCATGTGTGACGTAAAGGGGACTTCACATCGACTGGCCGTGCTGTTAGGGTAGTACCTCTTTTCTACATTTGCTCTTTATAGAATTTTCTTTTGAGTACTCACGTGTTCAGAAATTAGCATTTTGTGTTTGTTGCTTAAGTTTTGCACCCCAGTGTAGTTACGCAAGCTCAACTTCGAGCATCTCTATCTTTTCGAAATGGCATAACAAATTATTTCTCTACCTACTTATTCATCTAAATATAGAAAGAAATGGAGAGAAGAAAAAGAGAAGGAAGGAAGGGGATATAAAGGGTGCGCCCTAAAAAGGGCGCTTTAAAACTTTAAAAAATCATTATAAAGGAATAAATTATGTTAAAAAATTGCGATTTGCACGAATGGGATTAGAGGGAGATCTAGAAGGGAGGGGGTTAAAAGACAATCCGCGTGAGAAACCAGCGTTCATAGTTCTCGCAAAGCGCAGAAGACTGCAAAAGTAAATGCGCGTTACACATTAATTTTATTGAGAAAATTTCAATATGCGTATAAATTAACACTTTGCAGATTAATAAGAAACATTTGTTTATAAGTTAACATCATTCTTGATTTCGATTATATCGTGCTTTCGGATATATCGCGCTCTTGATTCATGGAAACGCGATATAACGAGGGACAGCTAGCTGTAGTTTGATTTGTTATAACTTCCTTTGCTCGCACACAAATTTCAGCCTTTTTCGCCAAGTATTTTTAGGGTTTCGTTCATCTCACGAAACCCTATTGCTCCCGCTCCGTTGTCTGTCTGTCACAGAGCCATTTTCGAAAACTATGTAACTTAAAGAGTTGAAACTTTGTGTATAAATCAGAATATCAGCTGTAAAGAGCTGAAAATATTAAATTTTGAAAAATTCGTATTATTTTAATAAATAGAGATAAAAAACCAAAATTCTAACAGCCTTTTCCTATTAAATTAAAAAAAATTTCGTTATAGCCAATGCCAAAAATTAAAAATCCACGAAGAAATTCTTTCTACAATAATTATTTTTCTATCAGACGATTTCCACGTGAAAAATGAAATAAAAAGTTTCACCAAATAAAAAAAAAGATTAATATGAAATAAAATTGATTGACGTCAAAGTCGTAATAAAACGGAAAATGTCTAAAAGTGCTATTACACGAGGCGTCAAGTCGCCGCCACTTCCAGGCGACACCCATGTAAACCTATGGCTTCAGAAGAGTTGCTCGGTAGCAAGCAACTTTTTTCTGTCGGAGCAATTTTGTCGCTCGGCTACAGGCGATATCGCGACCATGTCGCCACCAACAGCCAATCAAATGCTTAGGAATCTGACGTCACGATTTCACTCTCTAGATTCTTAAAACATGGCGGCTGCCGAAGCTCTGTCTCAGCTCGACGGAGAGCATTTTTTTCATTTATTTTGTCAGGCAATATCTTTTAAACCTCACAGACACATCTATTTCTTCAAAACGAAAAGTATAGTGAAAGGTTTTCGTCACATAAGCCGAGAGTTGCAAGATACATATTCTGCTTTCCTCTTCATAGTTGGTAAGTGTCACTTTTCTATTTATCTTTTTTATTCTAAACCATCTTTTATCTAATGTTAAATACAATAACAATTAATTTCTTTAATTCATTCTCCTGTTCATTAAAATCATTTCATTGTTGTTATTCTTATTAATGTCGTAATTTCCGTAATGATATTTTGGCGCTATTTCAAAACTTTCTCGCCAACCTGTTTGTTTACTTTCAGCGATATATATGTCAATGTAATGTTAAAAATGCAATTTTACTGTTTTCTTGCCAGGTTGAAAATAAAAATTTAATTTTTGGAAATTTCTTAAAATTTTGACTATTAGCCAATTATCCAATATTTGTAAGACCGAATATATATCAGAAAATTAAAATCATTAGAAAATTGGTAGCACATATTACCAGTATTTTATATGCACAAACATTAATTTCTAAGTAAACATACTATAAATAACATAAATATGCACTAACATAAATAAAAATTCTAACAGTAAGATATATTTAAAGAGCTAATTCCAGATGTACATTTTTTGACATTCGCAGCAATAATCTAACAATTGTAATGTAAAGAAAGTAGTAATCTATTATTTTCCTTTGTACTTGGAAGTTTTTGATATGGTAAAAGAGCTTAGATTATGTCTACTTCTTCCTCATTTAAAAGCTGTTCAATTGGAACTGGAAAATGGATGCAAATAAGGGTGGGGTAGGACATGCCATTGCTCATGCCTGTAATTTTAAATTTAATTTAAAAAATTTCCCTATTCTCTAATGAGTTTTGGAAAAAATATGTAATTTATTATTCCCGATTAACTTAACGTAATGAAGTATTACAAGAGAAAATAAGCAATGATTTTTTATGAAAAGGGCACGGCCCCCTTAACATTTTGTATAATATAAAATTTATTTTTTGTTAATTTGTTTAAAAATTATCTAAATTAACGAAAGATAACAAATGAAAAAACTGTTTCATTATTCATAAAAAAAAAAAAAAAAAAAAAAAAAAAAAAAAACTAGTATAAGTTTACTTTTTGATATTTACTATTGCTTGTTTGTTACATTTCTGTATTACTTTTTATGTTTAAAAATTCTCTGTATGTCAAAAATTCTTAGTTTTGCTTATTTTGTATTTTTATGCTTCATTTTAAGAAATGTGCATCTATTTAAAAATCTCACGCATCAAATACACAGAGCCATCGCTATGACATATTATTAGGGAGAGGCTTAAAATTATCATGACAATTATTGGTGTTTGACAGCTGTCTATTTAACCAGAAAGTGTAAATATGTGGAAATGTAGGGGAGACTGGTACATAGTGGACCACCCCCTAACATTTTATTTATTTGATTTTTTTAAAGCTTCTCTTCTAATAGATAACAGCACTGCACTGATTATTTATAGCCTTCAGAAAATATGTTTAGCTCAGATTGAACTATTTTATATTGATTGGTTGTTTTGAGCTTCTAAAAGTAAAATTTTTCATCATCATATTTTTATTTTTTAAGTAATTAAAGGTTATAGATAAATAAGATAAAACAGCTATTTTGCAAAGCTAAGATACTTGTATTTATTTAACTTTAAAGTTAATATGTTTAAAAGAATGGACCACCCACTCCTGGGGCACAGTGGTTCACAATCCACTCTGCTCCTGTAATGCAGAATGTTCAAAATATTTATCAGATGCTTATTTTCTATAAAGAAATATTTTAAAGTAGTTATTTAACGGTAAAATAAAGTAAACAAAGAAAAATAACAATTTATTTAACATGGTAAGAAATATTTTGTTCTGCATTTATTTACTGCCTTTGATAAATGTAACTGTAGTCTAATTGATGATGATTCTATTCAAATAAGATTTGTGAGATGCAAATTGAATGGAAATCAGTTTTTTTTCCAAAACTGTAGATGAATCTGTTATTGATATCAATGATTTCATAATGTTGCTCCCAGACCCAAAAGTATTTCAGGAATATTCCAGGCTCAATCTTACTCATAAGTATTTTGGAATTTCATTTGCAAATTTTAATGTGCGCTGATTTTTTTGTACTTAAGTAATAACTTCAACTAAATTGCAATTGTTCCTGTATTAATCTGTTATTATTTTCAAAATCTAATTAATTTTGTTTTTGTTTCAAAATGTTACTTGTAAATTTATATTACTATGTTATTTTGCAGGTAAAGGGGAAATGAAAAAGAATTAGATTAATGAAAAATAGATTTATATTGTATTTCAGATAATACCTAATAGCGGTCCACAGTACCCCGATAGGTGGACCAGTGTACCCCAGAAGTGGGGCACACTGGTCCACTTTACGGGGGCATATAATTTTTTTTTTTTTTTTTTTTTTTTTTTTTAATGTATTGAAAACTATGTTCTGAGAAAATTATGATGGATGTATAGAGGGGGGGGGGGGGCTTTCTGTGAAAACAGAAAAACCCCATATTTTCTTAATTATGATACCATTTAATCCGTTTAACGTTATTATTATTACTTCTAGGAAAAGGGCCGAAAATTTATGGATGACAGATTTTTGATATCATTAAAAATGGCCCGGGGGGGTGGCTTAAATCTGCTTAAATTTATAATAAATCCTCTTAATATTACCTAAAACTTTTATATTGACAAGTTTTTTTTTTATAAGACCAACCCTTATAGCAAAAAAAAATTAAAAAAAAAAAATCCCTGCCGGCTTTGCCTGCAAACAAGTTAGGTTTCAAAGTGGGCGTTTCCAAATGACGCATCATGGCAAAAAAGTCATTTCTTATGCAATTCCCAACTGACAAGCGCCTCACGGTCTGAGTCTTCGAAATCTACCTGTGCTTGTAGGCCGGGCCGTCAGGGATTTTTTTTATTATAGGTTACAGTTTTTTGTTATTTATTTTATTTATTTATTTATTTTATATTATTTACCACTTTCAACAATTTTATGTATTTAACAATATTAAATAACTGTTTTGCACATTATTGACAACAATTTTTGGCTATCTATCTCCTATCCAAGATGTCAGTACCAAAAAATCTTCCAGATAATACTAATTTTGTTTTGAGTATGCCAACAGCAAATTTAATGCTTAGTTTGCTTGCATTCAATAGAAAATAACAACGTCACAATATATGGTACTTTTCAGTTAGACAAGTTTTATTTATTCATTTTTTTTTTATTTTATTTATTTTTTTTTTTGGGAGGGGGGTGGGGGGGGGACACAATGTAGTTCTTATGGAAAGAATTTAAACTCTTATATTAAAAGGGAAAACACACACATTAAAAAAATATTTTCACTCCTTCATTTAAAATAACAAAAACAAAATGTTCTAATGAGAAATTCCTTGAATCAAAAGTATTTCATTTCAACATTTACATTGTTTCTTATTTCCATATGCAAAGATCAAAACTACTGTTTTTCTTTAATTAGGGGCAAAAATATTTTAATAACAACAGATATCCTATCTCTATATATTTATAAAAGGGATAAATTTAAGAGTGTTTGACAAACATTGAGATTTGTGATCATAGGATTAATAATATCTAATATGATCATAAAAAAATTTCTTTGAACATTGTTCATTATTATATAGCACGGATATATTTGAAAAACAAATTATGCTGGCCATAAGAAACTTTAGTAGTTGTCATAAAAACATACTAATTATTTTATAAACAACTTTATGTACTTTTTTAAATCTAAAATGTAAAAGGCAAAAAAATCTGTTAAAAAATTAAAATAGCTGTACAAAAATCCTGACAAAGTATGTAAACATGAATATATCAGTACAAAAACCATTGATCTTCCTTAAAATCGGATCATATGATGAATGGGCTTAATCACATCACAATGTCAGTAATGGGGATTGAAGCATTATTTGGTGATCTGGCTAACAAAAAAACATTCAATATATATAAAAAAAAAAAAGAAGAGTGTAGTGCAAAATTTGAGTGACAGGGTTTCTAGTTACATTGTGAATGTCATTTTCACATTAGCATGTTTAATGCCAAGGTTGATTAATCTTATTTAAACTTCATACTCAAACTCACATTATTCTGTTTTCATAATATAAGTTTTGTTTATTATTAACTGACCCATCTGGCGTTGCCCGAGACCATGATAACCTTAAATAAACCTCAAATTTGTATAAATTTAACCCTTTTTAAAATGGAATATTCACATATAGATAAACAATGAAGATAGATCATTTACTTGATTTAATTTTGATATTTTTATCTAATTACTCATAATTCATTTTCCTTTTAGGTCCAAGAAAGCTGTCGTAAATAATACTGATGAAGAGGTAATCCCGAGGGTCAGCTAAGAATGACTAAACGACAACTGAACTGCTGAAAAAAGTTCTTCTTCAATAGAGAAGAATTCATCAAAGATGACGTAAGATACCATTCTTGTGTCATATACAGCATCATGATGCTAGCTAGCATCCATGTTTGGCTGCATCGTGGAAAATGCACATTGCCAGCTTGCATTCGAATCGTCATACTGTCATATCACCTGTAGTGACGGTATGAAGTGCCATTGGATTTTTGTTTCGGTAACCTCTTGTTCGCATTGCCGGCAATTTCAACAGCAGACGTTATATTTCTGATGTGTTACGGCCCGTGGTTCTGCCTTATATTCGATGCCTTTGCAATTCTACTTTTTAGCAGGACAGTGCACGACCGCATGTTGCTCGTACTATGCTGATCTTCCTTGATACAGAACATGTTCGACTGTTACCCGGGCCAGCACGTTCTCCTAATTTCTCAACAATTGAAAATGTCCCGTCAATGACTTCTGAGCGACTGGCCCGCCACCACTAATGACAACGGTTGGTGAACTGTGGCATAGTGTTGAAGCTGCATGGACTGATGTACCCGTACATGACACCCAATCTCTCTTCGACTCCATGGCTAGGCAGATAAATGCTGTTATTGCAACCAGAAGTGGCTGCTTTGGGTAGTGTTTTCTCAGGATCTATACCTTCAAATTTTCTGAAAATGTAATCGCTTGTCCTTCCCATTATAATGTATTTGTCCAATAAATATCATTCTGTTATTTGCATTCCTTCATGGTGTTGCATTTTAGATAGCTAGCAGTGTATAACAGTGATAAAGTTACATATATTTTAACAGAAAAATTGAAATTGCTGTTTGTAAATGATATAAAAATTTATTTTGGCCAATATCTTTTTTAATATTTTTAGTACCATTATATTCTTTTAATAAATTTATTTTGTATTATTTACTGTGCAAGAGATTAATTTTATTGTTAAGGCTGTTAGTCAGTCAACTTCCCAATTTCCCTCGCTAATGTTAAACATTATGGGTGTAGAATGCGCCATATATTTAAAATATCTCCTCGGGAAATTTATATTTTTAACTCATTTTTTCTTTGTATTTTTCTTAAAAGATCTCTCTTTTTTTTATTAGTTCTCAAAATATTTCTAAAATCTATGCTTAATTTAATATTTTATGTGTTAAAAGCTGACGAGCTGTGAGTAAGATTTTTAACACCTCACAAATAAAATTAAGTGTTTAATTTAGAAATATTTTGACAACTAAGTAAATAAAAAGAGAATCCTATAAGAACAACAGGAATATACACAGAAAAAAGGTTAAAAATATTAATTACCTTAAATATATGAATGTATTTTATGTCCTAAACTTTTACATTAGCGAGGGGAATTCGGAAGTTGACTGACTAATAGCCTTAATTCTTGTTTCATGTTTATATCATTCTGACTTATTTTTCCTTTTCATTAAAATATATATTGGTAGAAGTGTGCAATATCAGATGCACAATTTTTAACACACATAAAATTTAAAAAAAAAAAGAAAAATATAGCACAATTTGTTGATGTAAGAGTCATTCAGAACCAAAGAAGATCAAGTCGATTTTCTCATTAAACCAAGATTCTTGCTCTAGGCAATAATTTCATTGATGCCTTCAGGGCCCCGGGACCAACCCTTCCCGCTTTTCGAGGCATTAAACCTATCATATCAGGCTTTTACATTTTACCAGTGACATCTTTATTTCGCATCTGGATGTTGGTCAGGTATGTCACGGTAAAGGGCGTAGGGACGTTGGATGGTCGTCCAATGTCCGTATGCCCTTTCCCGACACTCTACCAGATTCTTTAAAAACCGGATTCAATATCGGAGAAATTTAAACTCTAAATTCTGCAAATTTAATGCACCGAAAATGGGGAAGGATTGGGCTCGGGGCTCTGAGATCATTGGACGACCGCAGCAGCTTCGAGCTTAATGTTCGTCTTCATAATAATATTTCAATGTTAGCTGTCTAGAGGAAATTTTGATTAACTGCAAACAATGTGTGTTTATTCTCAAAAAATAAATAAATTATTGGATATAAATAATTTTTACTTTTAACACTTTATTCTTTTAAAATTGCAGATTATTTATGACAAGTAATAACATAAGATGATCTTTAAAATTTTGGTCAAGCTGTAAAAGAAAATTTTCTCGATTGGGAAAATTATCCGGTACTTTTCGGTTAGCCGAGCGCCAGTGATATATGTGCATATATATATATATATATATATATATATATATGTGTGTGTGTGTGTGTGTACATATATGTGTGTGTGTGTGTGTAGATATATGTGTATATATGTATATATATATGTGTGTGTATATGTATATATATATATCACTGGTGCCCGGCTAACCGAAAAGTACCGATTATCCTTTAAGAATTAAACAAAGAAACTAAACATATGAAGTCGAATAAGAATGCATTAAAAAATTGGGTGCTAGTTACAGCATTTCAATAATACCAATCTATCTTTTTTGTTACTTGCTGAATCTGATGGACACAAATCTAGACTTGGAGTTATCACTCAAAAAACAAAATCACATGAAGTATTTTAATATAAAAAAATTCTTTAACAATCTCAGATACCGATAATTATATTAAACAAAGTTAGCCATTTTGAAGATGAATTTGTTTATAATTGTGAAGTAATGATTAGGTGAAGAAGAAAATATTAAAATGTTCAGTGAGCTAGTTTTCACTGCAAAAATATACTACAGTCAAGGTAGAAAAATCTTTTATTGGCGTGGTCTCCAATAATCAAAATCGCATAATTAAAAAAAAAAAAAAAAAAAAAAAAAAAAAAACTAGAAAAAAGTTTGTTTTTCTTTTATATTTTTAAACCAAAATTCTGTTGAATAAGCACCTGTTTACTTTTAACTAAAATATGAAACAAGATGTATTTACATGCACAATCAAACCCACTATCTTGAACCTAACAAGAAAATGAAGGGAAAATCAAGATACGGTTTGTTTTAGACATCGTTTTATAAAATATTGTCTAAAAATATGTTATTAATATATTTTTTTTTCATTTAAAAGTAATGTGTATTACAACATAGCTTAGAAAAAAAGCCTGTTTTTAAAGTCTGATGGCTGTTTAAATTGTTTAATGGATGACATGACAGTTTTTGTAAAACTACTGTGCATTTTAAGAACAATATTTTTAATGGTTTAAAAAGCTGGTAAATGTTTTTCTTTTCTCTGCTAATTTTACTGCTGCCTTTTTTTTTCTCCTCCATATTTATAGAAGAACATGTTGAGGCTGATGAGGAAAGTATATTTTTTAGATTCTTAAGAGCAGTTTTTAGATTTTTAAGACTTCTCTAGTCCAAACAGGTTACTTTATGACAACTTTTTTAATGAATTTTTGTTCGCAAATGCATGAAATTGGCAGGTGTACTTATTCAGAAACTATGTAATCTAAACACGTTTTCCATTTTTTGGTAAATGAAGAAGATCTTATAGAAAATACTGCCAAAGTTGGCGTTTTGAACCAAATTCCCTACGCGGCAGCCAGAAAAGTGCGAAAAACGTGTTGTCACGTAACCAGAATCGCTTATAACTCGATAAGTAATCTATTTATCATAAAATGTAAAACTCGTTTTGATTCCAAATCGCTTCCATAGTCAGGCCTGCCAATTTTATACCTTTGTGTTTAAAAATGAGTCTGAAGTTGTGTCAGAAAGTTTCGCATTGTTGAACAGGTCATTTAAGGACTACCTTAACTGCACATTTTGAATTCTGAAGGACACTCTCTTCAAGATAAGAATGAATCAGTTGTTACTATGCAAATAAATTTTTTAACATACAAAGGCATTATGGGCAAAATTTTTTTAACTGAGAGGCAAGAAGGGTGCTTATTTTTATACCAAAGGGAAGGCAGGGTCCTGAAACTTGGGGGGGAGGGAACTGTAGTATAGGATATAACTTAGCAGCAGGTTTACATCATGGTAATACAGGTTTCGTACACTTTTAACACAATTTTTTAATAGAATTGTTTGCCTTATGTAAATGTAGAAAAGTATTATGAATGCTGTAATTAAACAATGTATCTACAATTTCTGCTATTTAAATAGTAAATTAAAAAAAATTATTAAAACATTGTTGTAAAAGTGTACGAACCCTGTAATATGCAAAATATGATTATTAAATAAAGTTTTTGGCACACCTTCTATAGCTAGCAGTTTTTAAAGGACTTCCATTCGCCGTGTTAGAAAATCCACTTATCTAGTGGGGAGTAAAATGATGTAATCCCTATACTTTGTAAATAATTAAAATTCTTAATATCAAGTTTCAGATAAACATCTTATCCCCGTGGCAGAATTGCAGCGACAATGTCGCAGAATAGGAAAGATTTACTGCAGAAATAATTCTCATTTGGAAAAAAAAAAAAAAAAAAAAAAAAAACATTTTTGGGAGAGAGAGAAGATTTATGCAACAGCAAAAAGATATTCTGTATGTGTTTCGCTTCTGCAGAACAATATTGGTAAGAGGTGAAAATCTTCTGAGTTTCGGCAGATTTTTGTCCCTCCACCCCCGAAATTTTTGTTTGTCCCTTCCCACACTCCCTAAACTTTAAAGTTTAAAATATTTATAATTGTTAAGCTCTAAGTTCTGCTCAGTTTCTTAATAGTGTTTTGCAGTAGTTTTATTGTTACAAAATTTTAGTTTTCTCTTTCTTTGCAACACCCCCCCCCCCCCCCACCTCTCTCTCCAGCATTAACCTTTAACTGCTGTGACAAACACTGTTGCATAAGATACTGTGAGCGATCTCTGAGACTGCTTGTTCGAAAGGCGAAAAAAAAAAGCTCGATTTACTCATAGGATACTGTTTATGTACTAAACTTTAGTTCAGGACCATTATCATTAAAATCCACTTATTCAGAATTCTCTAGCAATAGTACTAGGGCTTCAAACGAAATATTTCACTATAGTTAAATCATAAGTATCTATAGTTAAACTATGAAAATTGAAAAAAATATATAACTGCCTGTGAGACAGCTAACAACAGTTAAGTGTTAACGTTGTTAATATTAAAAAGTCTCTATTTTTAAAATTGTGTCCCTTTTTTAATGTTGTTTTGCCTTAGTTCTTTTATTTTGAACTCGTTACTTCTGCCTTAGTTCTTGTTACTTTAAAATACTAATACATAAATATCCATGTAATCCCCCCCCCCCCACTTTGCTCCATCATCACAATTTAAAATCTTTAAAAAAAAAATAATAAAAAATGATAAAAATCTGCCGTATTTATTACTTTGAAATAAATTATCACCAACACCCCCCCCCCCCCCAAATTTGTAGCTTTCCTTCCTCCTAATAAACAAAGTTTACAGTATTTAAAATTATTTCTTTATGTTTTTTAAGTTTCCTTGTGTTTTTTTACATAAACAATCCACAAATATATTTTTTTAATTGTTCCCTGAAATGTCTACTGCTTGTTTACCCCCCCCACCCCCCACCCCCGCCCAGCATACAAAGTAAAAAATATTTTTGGCAACAAATCATTCTATATTTTCCAAGGGGGATTTTCTAAATATGGGGGAGGTACAAAGTATTTAAACTTTTTTGTAGTTTGGCCTAATATAACTCTTGTTTGACTTCAGGACTGTTACTGAAGAAAGATTTTGCGGTTAATAAAGTTTGTCGCAGAAAGTACAGTAATTTTCTGCAACAGTGCATCTTATATTATAACAGGTGTGCTAAAGGTAAAGTTAAAATAATCATGACTTTACATATTTTGTTACATTATATGCTTTCATAACTTTACATATTTTATATGTATATTAGGATAAAATGTTCTTTAATGATGCCATGAATTATTGAAAAAATTGAATTAATATTCTCATAAAATAATTTTGATACTTTTTGAAAAGAAATGATAGTAGCTTGCACTATTGCATTACTGTGATCTGACATGGCTTTTATAAATATTAAAATCACCCTATAAATTATTTTAAACATCCTTTTTTTTTTTTTTCTTACTCTTTTAAGGGTTGGGTATGCGAGTTGATCTTTTCAGAGGTCTATCTGGTTACTATCCTAGGTGGGACAGCTTAGTTTGTGAATTGTACATTTGGTTGCACTGTTCTAAGAATATATAAATGAAATTGAACTTCGATAAGTGGGAACTGAAGTATCGACCAATCCAGCCATAATTAAAATGGTTTCTCTGTTATATAGGTTCAACAAGTGCTTATTTTACTAATAGAGGTTATCAAAGTAATAGTAACTACTATAATTAGTAAAGGTATTATATCTGTGTTCTCAATTTTAACTGTCAATCATGTGGGACTTTAATAACAAGTAAAAACCATCTCAGTTATGAAAGTAATAATCACTTAATACAGAAATAAAATAATTTCAAGTAGAGGTTTCATTGGCTCAATAACAAAGCTTTTTTTTTCTAAAAATGCAGTGGCAGAATAAATAGCAGTAATAAAAGTTTCTCACTTATCCAGTTTTGCTGTATTACATTAATACTGTTTATGATTCTTTAAAAGGAGCTTTCCATGATGGTTTGGAAAAGGATACAAAATTATATCTGTTATCTGTACACTATGGATTATTTTAAAAATCTAATTTATAAAATTTAATTTGTGTGTAGGGCTAATGATTTATATTTTTATGAATATTATAGAAATTGGTGCTGATACACACACACACACACATCTATATATATATTTGTCTTACGTGGCGCGGAAATAGGGCTGAATTTGTAGCTTATGGTTTGGCAACAACCATAATTTCCAGAGCTCAGACAACACCGGCTCTATTATGTAATAGAGCCGGTGTTGGCTCAGACCAATGAACAGACTAGATTGTGTTAGATCAGCTCCGCATCCAATTCCAATATGGCGGTCATTGTGAGAGCAGTGAAACCAGGAAGATAGAGAGATTATTTCTATCTTCCTGAGTGAAACCATAGAATGAAACTCAAACTAGCAATTATTAAAAATAAAATAACATGTACGTAATCCAAAACGTCTTAGATGATTCCTTATTTTAATTATGAGTAATATCGTTAATTTCAAATGAATTCTCAACTCATTTAGAATTCATTTACGAATTTCACTCACTCAAAAATCGGGGGAAAAAATATATCAACTGTCTAGATTGCACCTGCCGCCATCTGTTGCTGTAAATTGAAGTAAAAACACGTTTTTTTTCTTTTTTTTTTCTTTTTTCTAATGAATTTAAGTCCTGCTGTACAATATTATAGGTGCAACAAGTTTTAAACTAATTATGTTTCCAAGATTCTTTTTTCATAGTATTTAAATGATTTATATGTCCATTGGTAGCGCCAACTAAATGCATTTTTAGTTATGTTTTCAACGAAGAATTACTTTTTTACATTAAAAAAAAAATTGTCGCGCAATAAGTTTTTAACTAATTATGTTTCCAAGATCCTTTTTTCATAGTATTTTCATGATTTATATGCCCATTGGTAGCGCCAACTAAATGCATTTTTAGTTCTATTTTCAACGGAGAATTACTTTTCTACATTAAAGAAAAAAATGTCAATTTCATATGTTCAAATGTTTTATGGTAGAACTTATTCCGGCTAGAATTGCTGAAAAATAAAAAGGGGCGAGCGAGCAAAGCGAGCTGGGACCGCGTAGCGGTCTCATTGGGTTGACGAGCGTTAGCGAGTAGGGAGCTGAGCCCCCTAGTATATATATATATATATATATAATACAATTTTTCTATTCAAACTTCCTTAGTATCGCTAAAAATTAAAAAATGTCAGAGGTCAAAATTTATTATACTGAGTTAAAAGATTGAAACAGGATTATTTTTACGAATGTCGAAAAAAAAAAAAAAAACCTCTGAAAATAGTATGTAAAATTTCGTGAAAATTCAAAAATCAAGGTACGAATTCGGAATAAATTTTATTCAAAAGAGTTATATTGCGCTAGAAAATTTAAACTGGATTCCTTTTAACGAATGTCAAAAATTTGCCGCGAAAAAACGCTAAATATTTCCCTGCATTAATGCCTAATCGCATCTGTTAATTTCGTGTATATATCAGCATTTTTAACAATAAACACAACCAGCGAACTTATAAATCATATCTTTAAACTTTGTTATACAAGTATTTTTTACTAAAGTTCGAATAAATGTCTGTTTTATACAATGTGCTATTAAAATTTAACCGAAAATCTTGTTAAAAGCCGCAAAATAAGCTCAAAAACCATCATATTGGCACGGTCGCTCGCTTGGCTGCCAATTTAGAGGGATGAGTAAAGCAGCGCGGGAGCGGATTCAGATATTATTTTGGCAACCCAGGCAGAATGATCTGGTGGGAGGAGTTTGTGGAGGCGATTTTTTGTCGCTCGTAATTCACGTGTAATAGCGCTATAAGATTTCTCAATAATACAAGGAGTATGTGTAAGTACACAAAGCAGATTAATATCACGTCATTAGAGAATTATAACGAAAATCTGACGTCATATGGGAAGTTTAACTAATTTTTCAAATGTTTGAGAATAATACAAAGCGAGTATTAATATAAATAATAGAGAATAGCAAATATATGAGTTCGAGGTTTGAGAAACATATTGAATCGTGATAAAAATCAGATTATGGAAATATTTGCATATTTTAACATTTTGAAGGTGTACAATCTGTTTAATTTTGAAATTATTTTTTTAAATATTGCATTTAGTCCGTATTACGGATATTAGTATGACAAAATATAATAGCGGGCTGGTTTGGATATTCGAAAAAACGAAAAAATAGACCGGTAAATTTTTACTTTATAAGAAACATGACTTTTTTTTTTTTTTTTTTTTTTTTGCTAAATGAAATTTGTTTGAATTTATTAAAGAAAGGATAAAGTGTTTTGAAAGGAATATTAAACGAAACCCTTTGAGCGATCTTCGATCACACTTACCCACTTGTTTTAATTACGTAGCAACTATCTTATAAAAGGGTTCTAGTGTTTTGAATGCGAACGTGATGTCAAGATCTAACCTGTGTGCGCAACAACGACATCTATACTGTATTTTATTCTGATTTTCCAAGTATGTTTGGAACCCTTGGGGTGTGCTGTTTCTGTTTTTCACTATAAGTTTATGCAAATTTAGCTTCGCTGGTCTATTTGCAAGGTATATAAGGTAAGCGAAATGTTGTTTCGGTGGATTTGGGTTCAGTCCTTCTCTAGTTGGTGGTCAAGGCCTGAGTTGGTTAACTAAAGTCGAGCTTTCGCCACGTGTCAAGCAGAAGCGAAGTTTGCTGAATGAAAGTTAGCCGTTTGCTGAGACGTTTTGAATTATAGTTTTGATAAAGGCTCTTTGGCGGCCACGGGCTGCTATTTTAGTAAAAGTTAGATTGCGTTAACGATTTTGCGAGTGTTTCAACCTAAAGGATTAATTAATCGCTGGATGTGTTAGTGATTTGAACTGCCCGTGCTCTACGCGTAAGTGGGACTTTGTTATTGTAGTAAAACTTCTCGTCATTTCTAGTGAATCTTAAGTTAATGTTTGATCTTATTTAATCGGCGAACGACAAAGGCCAAATTCGTCAAGTGACTCTCCCACTGTCCTTGTCCATTTAGCTTCAATAAAAGTGTTTTTAAACCTTAAATTTGAGTAACGGCTAAACTTGCCGGGTACGCTAGACGTTAAACACATATAAAGTAAAAATGTGCTATATAAATTATTTTCCCTTGCACTAATTAGAACTGTAGTTATAGCCAGAGTTCGCCCCCCACTACTGTAGAGTACCATTGTTACCAAATCTTGAAACAATCGTTTCATATGGATGGATGCTTTACATAGCAGAAAATAAATTACTTTTGACCCCGTATGTATTTTATTATTTTGTTTCATTCCCAATCATTTTTAAATAAAAAATAATTTGTTTCCATTTTTTAAGACGATTTTCATGATTCCTGGAAACTTCCTTTATTTAACTCAATTTGGCTTTTGTATGTAAAGATGGAATTTCCTAATCGATTTTTAACTCCCTTCCTGCTAGGCTAGAATTATAAAAATTATGTACAGAGGTGTGTTTCCGATGACAATACAGTATTTTAATATGTTTAAAACTTAATTACAAATTAATAAACTAATTTTAAGGCATTCTTCCATTAGCCCGCCACAGGCGACAAATCGCTTAATTTTATTTAGGGTTACAATTGTATATACGAGTTACAACAATTGATTTGATGTTCGCCAAAAAGGCCAACTAGCTGCGACACTGCAGCAACGTAAAGTTTTAAACACTAAAACGTAGAAAGTATAAAGAAAAAAAGGTATACGTGTAATATATTTTTACACTTATATAATTCATTGAGTTTTTACACTTATATATGAGTGTAATACATTTTTATAAAAATACGCTTTAATCACTTAATAATTTCATATTAATTAAATTATGATTATACGTTGAGCAATCAATTTCGAAATTCTAAAAAAGATAGTTTAAATAATGTTTCATTTTTTTTCTTTCTTGTTGCCATATCTTAAAATAGAAACACAGCAAAAATGATATACTTTTTAATAAATTAACTAAGTCGCGCTTTCTACCGGGCATAAAAAAAAGTGGTGAATTTTGCATAACCGAGTTTGGTGCCCACGCCAAATTAATATATTGTAACGGAATTTTTTGGGGAAAATCATTAATTGCAGTCATGAAATTAGGCGTGATTTTCAAGATAAACATTGCATGTTTATTATTGCATGTTTATTATTGCATGCTATTTTTACTTTTATATTTATTTTTTTCTTTTGAGTTGTTCCACTTTACGAAAAAAGGTTTGAAATATTTTTCTATGGATATAATCATATTATTTATCAGCTAACTTCTCTTAAACATAAACACTCGTCAATTTATATATTATATCGATCAGTAGCAAAGTTTGTCGTCATAGTTACAATATTATTGTCGACAAAATAAAATGACTCTGTTGACATTTTTAGAAACTTTTCATGCAGGTTCATTAAAGATTTTTTCTATGTCTGGCAATCGATTGTTGCGTCTGTCTTTTACCTTTTTAAGTTGAAACAACTACGCTTTGAAAAATAATTCATTTCTATAGAATAACAGACATTTTAAAGTGACTCCCTGTGCCTGGAACACACAATGCAGTGTATTGACGAATTAAAGTGATGTATTAGTTGATTTCTGAGATAAACTTACGAAACCAAACAATTTTCCTTAATCGATTGTTTTGCTATTATTTATTTTTAAAGAATGGCAATTTTGAGCAGAAATTAGGTAAAATGTTATGTTTGTACACACTCAATTCTATTTAATATATTTTAATTTATTCTTAACCGAATACTATTCGGACAGTTTTCTGAGTAGTGAAATAGAAGTTTAAAAGTAGTATTCAACTCGGGCTTCCCGGGGTAAAGAAAATTGGTGAAAGGCTTTTTTTTCTTATTGAAAACTCTAATAGATTTTTCACATTTAATATATATTTTTTAGATTGTCCACGAACAACATCAAAAAGTATTTTTATATGAAATATCAATATTCAAATAAAGTTTTGAAATTTACTTTCGGATTAGCCGCTTGCCATAGTCGAATAAATCGCCGAAGATTTCACTGTTTAGAGCAGCTTTTTGATTCTGATTATTTCAGAGTTTAAGTGCGTTAGTTCGATTACATATCTGTTAAATTTGTGCTTTATTTTATTTTATTTTATTTTATTTATTTATTCATGTTAATTTAGTTATGAATATCAGCCAGAAACAACTCCTAAACAATTTATATTGTTTTAAGTGCAAACGGGTTAACCTTTCGTAATCGCCATAGAGATAGGGTTTTTTTTTTTTTAATCATGCTTGAAAATTATTTTTAAAACCATAAAAAAATCAATAAATTGAGATACAGTTTTTAAACAAATTGCATTGGAAAGAACATTTTTTTTTTCTATTTAAAGATGAAATTGAAATTGTGCCACGTTCAGACGTTAAATTGCCGTAAAAGCAAAATTTATTGGTCGAGCGACCACCGTCAATATGACGTGAGCATTACTCACGCACGTGTGTATGCTTTATAATATAGGTTTCAAAAAATGACTGAAATATGGAAAAAATATTTTTTTTCTCTGTTATTTAACCCCTTGGGGACGAGCGACACGTATACGTGCCACATAAGATGCTCAGAATCCTCGATTATTCCCACCAGTTACATTTTATTGTAAGCTTTCCCTTATTTAATTATAGCATTTAAGCGATTCAATTATGAGAGATTTTCTGTTTTGAAAAACCGGTGGTAAAAGATTAAAAATTCTGTAAAAGACGCTCGTCGCGAAGGGGTTAAAAAACGACCAAAAAGCTGACACGAAATATAGTTTTCATGAAAACTGCACATGTTAATAGACTTTATTGCTAATTTGTCAGCCTTAATAAACGATAATTCCAAAATGGATGTACATATTTCTTGTTGTATGTATATCAAGATTGCCACTTAGAGATATTGAGAATTTTGAACAAAAGAACGCATGGAACATTTTAAAGGGAGGAAAACTTTCAAAAAATCAGTTCCCTTTTTTTCTCCTTTTTGGCATTTTTTAAAACACCTCAAGTATTTAGAATATGCCCTCAAAACCATTTTCTGCTCCACCCTACAGTGAACTCCAGTTAGTGCGGACTTCCAAAAGAGGCCATTTTTTGTCCGCACTAACTGAAATCCACATTAAACGATGTAAACAATTGAATGGTGTAAAATTATCCCTTTCTTTGAATTAGTTGAATTCGGTTTTTGACAGAAATTGAATAGATTATCAATTTAATTATAAAATAAGCAATTTATTCTTTAATTTGGTAATTTTAGTTTAGTAATTTTAGTTTTTTTAATTTTAGTTTTTTTGGTAATTTGTTAACACAAAAGAATAAATTACTGAGGACAAACAAAATATTCAAAGAAATTGCCGTATTCACATAATTTAACTTTAATTAAAATAATAGCTCACTCTTTCTGTGTTACTACAAATGATCTTTTTACCACATCATTTTTCAGTTTTACAACACTCGAAAATTTGGTTTGTTATACACTGAGTGACCAAAAAGTTAGAGACACTCTCTAATAACGAGTTGGTCCCCCTTTAGCTCTGATCACAGCCGATATTCTTCTTGGCATGGACTCAAAACAAGTTGCTGATATCATTGCTGAGAAATGTTTGCCCATGCTGACATAATTGCAGGTGTAAGTTGGGTCACATTGGATGTTGGCGTTTCCACGTTTTGCAGCGCTCTCTCCACTTTGTCCCACAAGGATTGGTGTCAGGGGACTGAGCTGGCATGGAACCAGGTTAAACTCTGATGTTCCTCAAACCAGTTTAAGACCGATCGAGCACGGTGGCACGGTGCATTGTACTGCTGAAAGTGACCATTTCCATAAGGATACATTATAGCCATAAACGACACGTGCCCGTGATCGACAACGATTTTGAGGTAAGCTGTGCTGTTCAAAGTTGTGTCCACAGATATTAAGAGACCCTGTGTACTGCAGGAAAACATTCCCCACACTATAATTCCACCGCCACCAGCTTGAAGAGTTGTCATTTGGCAGGAGGAGTCGACGAATTCGTGCTGTTTGCGCCATGCAGGAAACGAGATTCATTGGACCAGGCTACCTTTTTCCAGTCCTCAAGTGACCAATTTCGTAGTTTCTTCGCTCCCAACAGGTGCCTTTTCCTATTTTTCTGTGATACCAAAGGCCTCTTGGTGGTCTCCTGCTGCTAAAGGCCATCCTTTGCAAAGTCCGTCTTTTTGTGCGTTGGGATATGCTTGTAATGCACCTGCATTGATTTCAGCTGTAATTTGTCGTGTTGTTGTCCTTCTGTTGTTGCGGACTATGCGTGCTACTCGCCTTTTACCTCTCGCGTTCACCAGCCTTTTTCAACCAGAATGGTCCTTATCTCTTGAAGTTTTTTCTCAACTGCCACTTTCTAAACACCCGAGATAATGTTGGGCGAGAAAATGCTACAAGAGTCGTCGTTTCAGAGATGCTGGTATCAGTACTTCTAGCACAGAGGATCATCCCTCGTTCAAAATCACTTTTTCGTCTTATCCATTTTTACACCTCACGGAGGAAGAGGCTAGTTGCTTGCTTACATAGCATGTCAACGTTCGACCTCTGTGGGAAAGCAAAAGTTGTCGCGGCAGCACGACGACCTGGAACCGTTTCCCCAATTGGGGTTTCGGCGACGGGGTCGGCGGGTGGCCTTCGTCAATTTGCCACGGGTTCGTCCTGTGGGGAGTTTCCCCAGAGTGGGGTTACTGTCCTAGCGACCTATGTCATCGAACTGTGGGTACTAGGTAAGAGGGTCCGCAGTGAGGTGCGGCTCTCTGGCCGGCCGTAGCGCCGTAGCGAGACAAAGCTACTGGCGCAGTAAAGGTCTCTCAGGACCTGGGAACGGTGGTCGATTGTGTGCGGTGCGTCCCGTACAGGGGCGCTCTTTTATCCATTTTTACAGTAACTTCCGTGCTAACTACGTCGTATGAAGCTGAGAGTTCTTTATATAAGCAACCTGCATTTTTACATCATTCTACGTCACAGCCGGACTGGTTTACTTTCAAATAAGGGGTGTCTCTAATTTTTCAGACACTCAGTGTATAACATTTTAATGGGTAATATCGGCTGAGAGCCGTTAGTAATTTTTGAACCTCTCATATTTTTGGTGGTTAGAAAGTTTTCTTTCTATTCAATAACAATTTCTTGATCCTTTAATAACCAAAGTTACATCAAAGTTGCTTTTTAAAAAATAATGTACAAAAGCAGTTTCGATTCTGCTCGGTCAGTATGTAATGTGCTATGTGATAAAATTGTTCGCATTATCCGATGAGTAGTACACTGGCCTCCAAAAGTTAAGGTACAACCAGTCTTTTGTGTCTAATTTGAAAACAAATGAAGATAAAAACACGAAATTTCGGAGAATTGTGCTTTAAACAGTTATTTATCGAATTTTACTTACTTTTAACATCAAGCATGATTTACAAATAAAAAATTGTACTTTTTGGAAAAGCTCACTGTTTGATAAAAAAAAAATAGCATTTTTTTGTCAAAAAAATTAAATAAACGGATTTTAATAGGGCATGTGACCGTACTTGTAATGAATTTGTGGCATCGACTTTGCATACTGTCAATTAAGTTGTCGGACACTGGAAAGGGAAACAACTCCCATGCATGGAGCAACGCTTGTTCCAGGTCATTTAACGACTTTGGAGGAGGACTTACGTCAGCCACCTCTCTGCTGAAATAGTCCCAAAGATGCTCTATAGGATCAAAGTCCTAAGATTGTGCTGGCCATCCCATTCACCCCAAACCTTCATCCTCTAGATATTAATGAACGACCTTAGCTCAATTCGATCGGGCATTATAAACCACTCAGATTAATTCCTCAGCAATAGCACCACCATACGGTATGACAAACGGAGCAAGGATCTCGTCCCGATATTTCACAGCAGACATAATTCTTCCATGACACACATGGAAGTTACTGTGACTAAAAGAGAGATTCCAGCCCAAACCATGATTCCACCTCCTCTATAACTGTGTCTTCCAATAATGTTACATAGGTAGAATCTGATGCCTTGTCCTCTCCAGCTCAGCACACGAACTAAATCACTCTCCAAAGCAAACCTGGACACATCTGTGCAGAAGCCCATTGTTGTGTGTTCCAGGTAACGTTGCTTTCTTGGCCAACATAAACGGGCACTGCTGTGGATTAAGAAGGCCCACACAACGGGTCGTCTTGCATAGAGTCCTTAATTGTGAAGACGTCTATGCATCGTAATCGTAGGTATTGTCCTTCCTGTTGCTTTACGATGATCTGAAATGAGCTGAGCCACAGTAGTGATGCTCCTCCTTCGGACCAAAAGAGCTAGAAAGCGATCTTGTACAGGGGTTATAACCCATGAGCGGTCTGGAACAAATCTTCTTGATACTGAATTTTTGGATT
Organism: Maratus michaelseni; assembly: GCA_963931845.1. Classification (NCBI taxonomy): domain Eukaryota; kingdom Metazoa; phylum Arthropoda; class Arachnida; order Araneae; family Salticidae; genus Maratus; species Maratus michaelseni. The sequence continues at coordinate 90,303,617 of OZ007587.1, forward strand.
CAAATTGATCTCAGGGCCTTTGGACCACATTACACTGTTAAAAATTTGCAGCAAACTGTCCAGTCATTTGACCGTTTTTGTAGAAAATGGTTACATAACTGTAATTTAACCCTATTCTGACCATAATATTGGCAATAATATGGTCAGAATAGAGTTAAATTACGGTCATGTACCGGTTTTCTTTAAAAACTCTCAAATGACTGGACAGTTTGCTGCAAATTTTTAACAGTGTACGAGACACATTAAGACGTCTAGTAACACCAGCTTGCGATAGCCCCATTTCCATCCATCAGATTGCCCGCCATCTTAACGAATCAAGTAAACGAGATCTCCTAATAGACATTGGACATTGGACAACACTATTTTAGTTCCAACAATTCAAGATCATCCACCAGAAATAAAATTTCACACAAACTCCCAAAGGGGTATATTCACAGTTCTTCCTGACAAACATATAAGTATCCAATACATTAAAATAATTGAGATGGGTATATTTTTTTCATAACATTTTATTGACTTATGCTCATTCATATAAACCATATTTCTTACCTTTATTTTCATTCTTTTAATAGTGAGCGTCAAAAAAATTGGTTGTACCTTAACTTTTGGAGGCCAGTGTAGTACGCTTTATGCGAAGTCTTTAACATTAATTGCAAACAGGAATGATAGGGAAAACAAAATTGTCCTTATTAACCTCAGATACGTCTTAAGCGACGCATTAACACAAGTTCACAGTATTTAAGTCGAAATAATCAATTTAACGGACCTATATCACAACTTACAAAAGATAGATACAAAATTTTAAACACGTCTTTCTTGATGCACGTTTTGATTTGATCACAGGCTTTCACCACTCAGCTATCAACTTTTTCTTCTTTTTTTCAGAATTAAAGTATAACCAGTGGCCCCGCCCCGTGCGAGGATTTCGCACTGCAATCTAATATTTTTTATCAATATGTAATATTTATTAGATGCAGGTTTAAACTTCTAAAGAAAAATTCAGGATAAAAATATCTGCAGCAACATTTAGTGTTTAGTCAAGCCAGAATATCATCTAATTTATTCCATCAAAGTTAGAGTAAAAACTGATTCGAGATTGAAAAAGGCTCGCGCGAGAAAAAAAATTAACAATCGTATTTTAACTGCATTAGAGGATGACGTCGTCTGCTTCGTGAAAAACATGGGACATAGAAATATAAATCTATACATTTCAATTTCGCTTTTTAATCATAAATATAAAATAAACCCGCATGCGGTGTTTTTTTACAATCGTTGCTGAGCATCATATAATGTGGTATTTTACTTTTTTGGCAACAGTAATTTGAGGAAAACCTTTCATTTCTTTTATGAAAACAATGCCGATTTAATTTTTAATTATCAGCAAATTTTAATCAAAAAGCATGTTTTAGGAAAATGTAAGTGTGCTATGTCAGAAGCCTGTTTCAAATCCTTTCATATGGTATCTCATTCGTCGTTCTGCGTTTCGTATTTTATGAGAAAAAGGGATGTTGACAGGAGAAATAATATATACGATTTTTTAACTTCAGACCAAGCTTTTAAAAAAATAAAATTTTTAATAATTCCGGTGTTTTAAATAGATTAGAAAATGAAGCATTAATGGCAAAAATTTACTTCAAACGTCTAACATCCGCCATTTGTGAAATTTTGATATATTTTATCAATTTCGGGTTTTCTCTGCAACTAATTTAATATATTTTAAGGATTCGGGTGAATTTTTTGTATCCGATAACTATTAAGAGCACAATCCCCTACAACGATTTACTGTGCATGGTGAACTTTAGAGAAGTTTATATCGATAACATTTTAACGTTTTATGTGTAAATATTCACACACTTAGGCAAAAATATAATAAATTCAATGCCAAAAACAAATTTTTTTCTATGTGTGTTATTTAAAGGGAAAATATACCGGAAATACTCTAAAAATCAAGCATCTAAAAATCTAAGTATCGAGAGAAACGCTCCTTAAAAATGTATAGACTGCGAAAAATTTATTTTGAGAAAGATGCATTTCGGATACGTTATTTTCATTGCTTACATATAATATGAATAAAAATACACTTTCTTCCAAGTGTAGGGCAATATATATATATATATATATATTAATTTAACAGTAAAATGTAACATAAAAACAAAAATTTCATATTTTTGGTCTTTTCAAAGTCCGTCCTTAACATTAGTTCGTAAAATTCATTGAAACTGGTATAACATAAATTATATACAAAATATTTAACCTTTTGTTGCGTACTTTAAAACTGGTAAATCCCCAACATTAAATTTGCTATTTTCTAACTGAAAGGGTCACACAGAAAGAGAAAAAAATTATTTTATGTATAAACATTTAAATTTTTGTGTTAATTAGAGCCTGTCCACTGTAGTCCAAAACAAAATAAATAAAGTTTTTTTATACTTATGTTTCAATTATTCATTAGGCCAAGAAGTCTAAAAACAATAATCAACAAACAAAATACCATTTAATTAATATTATTGTAGCTTTAGAAAATTTTAGTTTATGCCGAACAACTTGCCGGCATTCTGGTGGGACATCCATATTGATGGTATCACAACAATTAAGTTATCCGTTGTGGCGCTATCTCGATTTTTATACTGAAAGCATGGGTGCTACAGAGTAGCATAAGCTTTGAATAGAAATTGTAAATGAAATATGTTGTATAGGGGAAACATAGCATTTTTATCCACTGTGGTGGACAGTGTGCAACAAAGGGTTAATTGGATATTTACTTTAAAAATTCTGAAAATTTATAAGATTTTAAAGCAATAAAATTTGGTTTCCAAAAATCAAATGTATGCAGCTTTCAATGTTTTAAAAATTTATGCAATATTTTATGTTCATATACTGCTGATTCGTATTAAAGTAAATTTCGGCACTTCTCTGTTAAGCAAGCATCCAGTCCTATTTCATACATGAAATGGTTACAATGGATTATGTTGTTGTTTTGTTGCTACATATGACCTACCGAAAGCTAGAGGCCAGGTTTCGAAGGCATGGGGCGAAGTGGTGCAGCTTACATTTGACTAAGGACCACAAGGGCGGAAATCTGACTTGGCTTCAAGGCTTCCACAATTCGGTGCCCCTCTATCTCCCACTTACCGACCTTCCAATGAGAATACATTCCACACCATGGATATCACTTGCCGGTCTGTGGCATCGACACGGCTGGATACAAGGAACACAATGGATTATTGTGATTAGTATTAAATAATACAACTTAAAATATGATCAGGATAAATTAGAATTTCTAAAATCAATATGGAAATTAAACAGTTATTTTTGTTGCTATACATTAGTCTATTATTCTAGACGAGGTCTCATTAACAAAATTAATAAAGTTATTAATGTTAAAAATAAATATGTTATAACGAAGTCCGCATATAACGAATAGTTTTAATGAAACATTATTTAAATAAACCGTCAATGATTTTTCCCCATAGACCGCAATGTAACGGAATTCTTTTGAGTGTCCCTGTAAAAAAAACTATAAGTGCTACACACTTCCGTTGAAATAGAGAACATGCTATAGATAACGACTATAACATATAAAAATTGCAGAGCAATCCGAGCAGATTTACGGGAGTTAGAGCACGGACAGACGGCCATACGGCCAGACAAACCGAAGTCATAAACACTTTTCAACTAGGTTGGAAAGTGTTAAAAATATATTGTTGAACAGACTATTATTTTCAAACAGTAAGTTTCTTTGTTATCATACCAAAAACTAATGCCAAATTCTACATATTTAATGAATTCTGTAAACTGTTTTTAATTTTAGGAAAAATATTAGTTAGCCCCTATTTTAATATTACTTTGTTTTTAACCTTTAAAACTGGTTTAAAACATGTAACATTTCATTCAATAAGAGAATTAAATGATTAAAGGTGGCATATTTAAATTACATTGTTTGTTGAGAATAGCATAGTTTACATTTTGAAAACAGCTTTCATATTATGCATATAGTTTTTTTTTTTTTTTTTTTTTTTTTGTAAGATATTTTAAACTTTTGGATATATGATTGCCTATTTCATATTAAACATTAGTAATGCTGACAATAATGTATATTTATGTATGCTACAGAGTGCTTGAGATGAATTGTGTAAATAAAATTTTCAAATACATCTATTTTTAGAGTTTCGTACATCAAAAGGAAACAAGAAAGAAAAATCATGCATCAAGCATAGCTTATGAAACACTTTTCAACACATTCAGAATACTGTAACAAAACTTCACAGTATAATTTGGAAAACGCATAACACATTTGAAAACACAATGCCAGCAATAACCGTAAATAATCGGAAAAGTATCCGAATTCTTTTGTGCAGCCTTGTATGGGATCTATAGCTTTATATATATATACTATGTACTAATCTAAAATTTTCTCCAGGAAACGCATAACACAGTTGAAATTCCTTTGCAGCAAATTCCGCCAAGAAAACGGAAATGTACTCGAAATCTTTTGTGCAGCCCTGTATAGGATCTATAGAATTTATATATACCAAGTAATATGCTAAAAATGAGTTAAATTAAAAAACCCGTACCACAGCTGAAAACGCACTTCCAGCAATTATTATCGATAGAGAGTCCTGTAACCCAATTCTTTTGTGTGTCCCTGTAAATGAACGATAAATACTATATGTACGCTTTATTCTTTAGCAAACCTCCTTAATGCACCTGAACGATATATATCAATTTCAATATGTTTAAAATAATGTAACATTATTAAAGTAAATCGCAAACGATTTTTTCCCATAGACCGTAATATAACGGAATTCTTTTGAGTGTTCCTGTAAATGAAACATAAACGCTACACAGTTCATTTTCAACACCGAACAAGTCATAGTAAACCTCAGTAACATATATCAATTGCATGGCAATTCAAGTATATTTACGTTAGTTAGAGTACGGACAAACGACCGACAGACAGACAAACCGAATTACACTGTTAAAAACTGTCGTTTATTGACAGGTTGTCTTCCGTGAATTTTGATCAGAAAGTTTCCGTTTTGTTAGAAAAATGGAATCTCTCCCGTATATCTGTTGCTACCCATCTAGAAAAAGTTTGCAAAAAAAGTGCACAAAATCCGAGCGTATTTGGCACCTCTACTTATGCATAAAAACTGCAAACTCAATTGTGTACGAAAAGTGCATAAACTGTATCCTTAAATTGTACACTTTTTAGACTTTTAAGATTACAGAGTGTCAAATACTGAATTATTAATGCAAAAATCTATCATCCAATGGGATTGCAGTATTTTTGATAGCCACACGTGCGCTTAAACTCCTTCGCGTCTGTATCGCTTCATTTATGGTCATCAAAGACGGAACATTCCTCAAAAAACGGAAACATTAAGGCAACTTTGCTGCCAGTCCTTTTTCCATAAATTGACGGAATTTTTTTTTTACAGTATACTGTTAGAAATAATTTGAAATTCATGGGTATTTTTTTCCTGAATTTCACAGAAAAAGTCCCTTTTCATGATAAAAGGGCATTTTCAGTAAAATTAACGGAGATATTCCGTTATCTGCTGCATGTTTATTTTCAATGTTTCAAAAACTGACATGTTGCTGCACAGAAAAACTAAAAATTCCATAAATTAAAATTTCAAGTTTATTTAAAACAACAACAAAAAAAATAGTGCTTTCGAATTTAAAAAAAGAAATTAATTATTTCCATTCTTTTAATATTATTTGCAATTCATTTTTTAAAGTTATAAAAAAGTATTCGCACTTAAAATATATTCTTAAAAAAGAACAGATTAATATATATATAAAATAGCTAAATTAAGTGAAAAAAAAAATCGATTCTATTTAAAAAAGCAACAAACAAAAATAATGCTTTCAAATTAAACTCATTCCTTTAAAATTATTCGCAATTTATTTTTTTAAGTTATAAAAAACACTCACACTGAAAATATATTCTAAACGAACACATTTAAAAAATTCATAATAGTTGATTAAAAATTGATTTTCGCAAAAAAGCAAAAAACAAATATCAAATTTAATTCAAAATATAATATTTATATTTTACATCTAACAATCAAATTAAGAATATATATAATTCATGTTTTTATCCTCTATTAATATTATAGTTTTCAACCATCATCTCATTACGAAATATCCCCGCAATTAACTTCAAAATTACCAGTTTTCTAAACCCCAAATTGTTTAAGTCCCAAGCTGCGATTTGAAGAAATCCCCTATCATCGTTTCCTACTCTTACTCTAGCAAGGACCCGCTGGTCTTACGGTAAAGCATTCGGCTCAAACCACTAACGTCATCAGTTCGAACCTCAGGACGGGCAGAAAGTGTTCGTGCATTATATCAAATGTTAAATACTCCCGTAATAATCAACAGATGGCAGCACAAATAGAGATGACATTTTTTAAAACAGTTTATTTATAACGGAAACTTACCGATTCTTCAAACGGAGTTTTCCCTTCCTTTAACTTTCAAAACGGAAAATGTACTAACGGAACGGAAAAAGTCCGTCAACTTTGCTGCCAGTAGTTTTACCATGAATTGACAGATTTATTTTTAACAGTGGCCGAATTCATTAACACTTTTCAACCATGTTGGAAAGTGTTAAAAAGGGAACCATTATAACTTTGTTGTCCGTCTCTCTATCAAAACCTTTTTTTTTTTTTTTTTTTTTTTTTTCAGGAACATCTCAAGATATCAAGTTGAAATGAATATCAAATAATAAAGTCCACGTCTCATTGTTTCGTAAAAATTTAGAACTTCTAACTCAATGCAATCAAAAGTTGCGGTATTAAAACTAGGTTTTGTTTCCTTGCGTACAAACTCACTCCCAAAACCTATAGGGTACTTTTCGTTGACCTACAATCTTGAAATTTGGTACGAAGGAAGGTCTTATAGCACTTAGAAAGAAAAAAAATCCAAATTTATAATTGTATGTTGATTTATTACGAAACAAACTCGTCTGACCGTATGTCTGTCGTGATTAAAGAAAATTCGCTGCTTTTGATTTACGCTTGGTAGAAAGTGCGAACGAACGAATTTATAAAAAATATATATCATTTTTGCTGTATATAAGATATTGTAAGAAAAAATGCAATATTATTAAAACTATCTGAATTTTTTTTTTTTTTTTTTTAAATAAAGATTCTTTGCCCAAAATGAAGCTATATTTTATTTGAATATGATCAAAAGAATATTTCAGTTTATAAATTTGAAATATTTTTTTAATACCATTGATAAAATTTTATTCTGTAAAAAAGAACAAATTATGCATTACTAACATATTTTATATACAGTTTTATTGCGTATATTAGTGCTCTTAGTAATTAGCTAAAGTATATTTTCACTTTCAAAGTTAATTTTATAGGGTGTCCATTCTTATCGTTGACCAATTGCTAATCCCTAAACAGTTAGATTCAGAAGTATAGTTTCAATTTCAAAAATGTTTCAAATGTTGTTCTTCCTCATATGACAATCCATTTACGCCAAAATAGTTATTTTTTAAAATGTTACAAAATTTAAATTTTTATGTGGTCCCTGTGTCTTTTATGTTATATTTCGAAAAAAAAAATTCCCTTCCTTTGACATGTAAAACAGTAAGATTTCCATTATTCTATGACCAAATCTCACCAAGTTATGACGCTTTAAACTTTATGAAATTTTAGAAAATTCCGCCACTAAAACAGCGTTTTTACATTTTTAGTGCCGGAAAGCTCCAAAATTTCATAAAATTGAAAATATCATAACCCTGTGAGTTTTTGTAGTAGAAAAATAGGATTTTTTCTAAATACAACTTATAAGACCCAAGAGCCATATAAAAATTAAAATTTTGTAACATTTTAACAATTAATTATTTAGATGTAAGTAAATGGAAGGACCACATTCGAACTATTTTTCGAATTGGAACTATTCCTCCAAAACTAACGGTTTAGGAAGTGGCTATTGGTCAACGATAAGAAGGGAGATCTCCTGTATATTTTAATTATGTATCACACTTTCAATTTTAACAATCAATTTTAACAGACAAGTCAATTTTAACAATCACTGATATAGAATTTTTTCTGTTCTCTTCTTGAAATCGCAAAAGTGTTGTTACAAAAAGAGCAATAATTCGTCATGAAATAATTTCCCTGAAAGTTGAAACATTTGTACAATTTGTGTTATCATTTGAATTGGCGGCAGTTTTTGGATTCTTTTTTAAGGAAAGCGAGCGTATAACCAACTGACATGGGATTCTTTAATATATCAAGGGGAAGAACCTCTGGTTACTTGAGTTGTGTGTTTTTCGTTTTTTCTTCTCGTAAGAGGAGAGAGAATTGTAAAAGTTATTTTTGAGGAATCCGTCAGCACGCATCGTCGTCTGCGCAAGTAAAAGCAAGTCAGAGTTCCAAAGAATATTTCACAAGCGGAAGGTGAGTAGAATTTTCTCTCGCTTTCCAAGTTTCTTACGACTGATGTAAGAAAAGAGCTAATAACAACAGTTAACGACTGCCTTGTAAAATCTCCTATACAATCCTCAAGTAATCGTCGCAGGAATTAAACGCTAAGAAAGATAAATAACCACACATTAAAAAATTGCTTTGTTTACTTCATGGAAAAAAGTACGAAATTTCATGGAATGTTAAACTGTCACGAATCAAGAAATTGGACGCTTAATTTTTACTTTTCTGTTTTCACAGGAATCTGAGTAGTACGTTAAAAGAGTACTTCGACAAGTTGAGCTTGAAAGCAGAAGGCTCCCGAGGCATCAGCTTTGGTCCGCCAGGAAGGATCGCCGAAGAACAGCGCAACGGACACGCTGTCCCCGAAAACGGAGCTCCAGCTAAACCTCAGCAAAACGGAACCAAAAGGAAAAAATCGTCTGCAGCTATGAACCCAGTGGTTAATGGAAATTCCAGTGCTGCACCCTCTCAAAAAACAAAAGAACCAGCAAAAGAACCCGTAGTTTCAGAGCAACAGGCAAAGCCATCAGAACAGTCAACGACGAAAGCAGAGCCAGCAGCAGCAGCAGCTGAGCAACAACCAGTCCCAAATGATGCCCCTGAACCTGTAGCAGAACAACGACAACCTGTTGCTCAACCAGCTGCAGCCCCAATTTCACAGGTAAGAGTAATAAAATATAGTTTCAAAGAATTTAAAATATTTTTCGATTTTGTGTATGAGAAATTTGTGAAATCAATTGCTTATATAAATGTTTTTTTTTTTTTTTTTTTTTTTTTTCCCTACAATGGGCACATATTTATAAATGAAATTTTGATATTCGTAACTGTATAATAAATTGTACGTTTCATATCATTTGTATTGTGATTTTATCATGGTGTTTAGGGCATATTTACCGAGAATAGATTAAAATGCGAATATTTATGCCGAGTTGATTATATCTGTACATCGGCAAAAAACAAAAACAATTATCTAATTATTTTATAGTAACATGACTTGGTAAATTCATTTTGTTATTTTATTTAATTTCTTTTTTAATACCGAAATCTTAGATTTAATTAATAAATATTTTATAATGCTGAATAATATAAACGTTTGTTGAATTCTACCTTAAACTGTATAATTTAGAACTTTAGCAATTTACTTATTCTTGTTTGGTAAGGAACATAATTTTAATCACTTTTTAACTATTACTTATTCTCTTTTGGTAGAGAAATAATTAAACAGAAACATTTGTGGAAACCTTAAAATTAATTTTAGAACATTTTTATAGATTCTCTATACTGGGTGTCCCTAACAGATTGAAACACGCTTTAATTTTACTTACCCATCATACGTAGTATAGGGTAAGTCTTGTAATCGTTTTGAAAATCGAAAAATTTTTTTTGACGGATTTACACGTTTCAGACACTGGAGATTCCGAAAAACATATTTTTAGAAAAAAAATTTTGCCGTCCGTCTGTGTGTCTGTGTGTCTGTGTGTGTGTGTGTGTCTGTAAACGCTCTATCGCCCGAAAAAATTGAGATAGAGACTTGCAATTTGGTATGTACTTAGTATGTAATAATGGGAAGAAGCCTATTTCATTTCAATAACCTCGATTAACCGGAACAATTTTTTTCGGACTCTCGAAATATTCGTTCTGATGAAAGGTATATAAAAATTTTCGAAATTGTATATTTTAAGAAATGAATATAAAAGACAATAAAAAAACATAAATTTTGAATAAAGCATGAAGTCGATCGGATAATTAGTTGCCGAGATATTTGGAATCATGTTTTCCACACTCTTCGATTTTTCATGACCCTGTATTTCATCCAAATTTCACTTCAAAGATATATTTTAATTAGAAATTTGACGCCTAATCAGATGCAATAAACCGCTAGTTAATAGGATTATTATTTTTGGAGTTATAAGGAAAAACCTCTTTCAAGCAATTCAGTAATCGAGCCTTTAAAGTTTGTGACGTCATCAAGCCACGATTTTATTTGAATTGCAATGCATTTTATAAGTAGTTCACACATTTTTATTTTAATATTTTACATTATGCATATCCATGATGGGTAAGTATTACGGTGGCCCCCAACGACTAGTTTTATCTGTTGGAGATACTGAAGCAATGTAAATTGCTAAAGTGTTCAAAATATGGTAAGAATTAAGATTGTGCTGATGAAATAGTCCTGCAATTAATTTTCAAAATGGTACACTTTTTAATTTTTTTTATTCGATTTCTGGGTTTTATAAGTTATGTTTTGAATTAAAAATATCTTTTTTTTTTTAACAATTTCAACAATCAAAATTCCATTTTTTTACGACCAAAACTCATCGAGTTATGATATTTTAAAATTTATGCGATTTTAAAACTCCCCGGCACTATAACGTCGTCTGTCTTTTTAGGTGCGTACTACCCAATCGAATGGTTTTAAATTTAATTTATATAATCGTTGCAGAATTTTGTCGAGTCATTTCGAATTTTACGAAAATCGTATCAAAACTTAAAAAGATATTAATAAAAGTTTTCTTCATTCTATTACATCCTATCATACATAATTAATTCAATGATATCCCATGACAGGTAATGTTTCTAGGTTGCCATGGTGATTACGTCATATTTAAGATTGAGTCATATTATTTCCATATTACTGAATTTAATAACCGAATTTGTATATACTATACTAAAATTGTTTAATTATGGCAATCATATGATCTACCGACAGTTTTTTGGATAGATGTTTCCGGAGAAATAGATATTAAAAGAAAAAAGAGTCTATATGGATTTCAAATTCTGAAATTTTCAAAGCTAGGCTTAAGTTTCCCATTATAATTTTCAGAAAATGTCAACAAAAAATAAAATGTTGCCAATTTAAAATGTACTTATTTTATTACGGAAATTAATCATTTCATAATAACAAACGATATAATTAATTTTTTCAGTGAAATAATAACGATGATTTTTTTATATTGTCTTGTATTGGATATTTCCCCATAGTATAATTTTAATGTAACAGAATTGCAATTAATTGTTTGTAAAAGTGTATTGCAACTTAATTTCATAAAATAAAATTAATACCTATAATAGGAAAATCTGCACAAAAAATAAATTTTGTATTCGTGCATTTTTGCAGAAGAGTGAAACAGCTATCGCACCAAGATCTGAATATTGATAAAACTAGTTATAGTACGAACGAACCTCATTTGTCACGTTTGATGTACAATTTCCAACTTGTTTAGTCTCGGGAAACTCCGACATTTTATAAACTTTTAAAGTAACATAACTCAGTGCGTTTTGGTCGTAGAAGGATAGAATTTTTACTCCTGAAGTTGTCAGAGCGTAGAGCATTTTTTCTAAATAAAACTTATAAGACTCGGAGATCGTTTAAAAATGTAAAAAGTGCATTTTTTTTTTAAATTAATGGCAAGACCATTTCATCAGCATAATCTTAATTCCTACCTTATTTTTAACACTTTTGCAATTTACAATGCCTACGTACCTTCAATAGGTAAAAAATTAAAGTACGTTTCAATCTGTTTGGGGGACACCCTATATAGTACATTTTGGTGAAAAATCAAAAGTGAAATATTATGAAATTTTCAGTAGTTACTTCCAACTTGCGACAATTGTCAAACATAAAATGAAATTATAGTTGCATATTTTCATGGAAAATTAATAATTCAGAGTTTGAAATAAAAAGCAGTTTTGAATTTAGCTTTTAAAAAAATCTGTTTCATTTAAATGTTTTTAATTTAATTTTTATTTTTTATTTTATTTTTATTTTTTATTTTATTTATTTATTTATTTATTTTTATTTTATTTTTATTTTATTGATTTTTAAAATAAGTTAATATAGTTAGCCAAACTTTACTATTGTAGTCAATATGTCAGATGTTACAGTTTCGTTTAAAAATACATTTTTGATTTTTAAAGTTAATTAATTTTGATTTTAAATATGGTGTATTTACATATGGATAAATTATTATCGGCCTTGAATAAAAATATTTGTTAGTGACGGAATTCATTTGCATGCCTTTCCTTTTTTAAAACTTAATTGTTTTAGAATTACTGTTATATTACAATAACATTTCCATGCAACTAAGTAACGTTTAGCATTAATAATATTAAGGGAAATATAATTATAATTTTAAAATAATCCCGATTATTATTTAAAAATATTATAGTAATGAAATTAATATTAAAAGTCTTTTAAAAATAAACATAAGGTTTATTTGTATAATTTTCATCCCAAACTTATTAAAAACTTTATGAAGTCATTTTGCTCATTTCCTGTTTTCTTTCCTTTTCATTTTACATTTTTATGTTTGCTGTAGCGGTTTTTAACTAAGAAAATCACAATTAGACTTTATTTTTAGATAAAAAAAAATCCTTTACAAATAAACTGCATGGTGTCTCAAATAGACGCCAAAACTTTAAAATTCAATAATTCATTAACTGTAATAAAAATGGAATAAGTGACATATTTATAAAGCAGCTCATAAATTTTGCATACATTAATTTGAAAAAAAAAAAAAAATATATATATATACAGGGTGTCCACGTATAACCTGACCGACCTTTATTTTCGCAACCGTTGGTCCTAGATGCATACTTCCAATTACAAAACTGGTTTAAATAAGGTAAAGAATTACTTTTAACGTGATTTGGGTCAAGAAAAACATTTATTAAAAAAATACGATAGTTAAATTTTTATACGGTCCCCCGGTCCTATAAGTGATATTTAGTAAAAATTTACTGTGACACTAACAAGTACGACAAAGAAAGTCCCATTCATTTAACATTAAAATTGACCGAGTTCTGAAACTTTGAAATGCATGACTTATACCACTTTTTTGCATCTAAAAAGAGATGATTCCGGCCATGCTTTCAGGGGTCGTATATAAAGTACTTAAACTTATTTCAAGGTATCTGCGCTTTGAAATAAATCGTACAACTATTACGATTGAGTTAATTTTTATTAGTTAAGTTTCAGATTAATTAAAATAATTGTATTTTAACATATGTTTTATTTTGAAAGGATTTGAGGCTATGATTTCTTTTAACAAAAATTATGTTATTTTCATAAGGTTTTATTTAACTTGCAACGATCGTCTTTCCAGTTTAAAATTTGTACTCGAAGTTTAACTCACTTTCAAATGTCCGATCGAAGTTAAATTTTACATACTGACTTAAATCCGATGGCAATGTAATATTATTATGATTTTCGACGCTTACTATCTTATACATACTTATATTAGAGGATAACACAAAAAAAATTCGGATACATTATCGTCAACAAGTTTAAGAAAGAGTTTTAGATTACATAACATAAACCTGCGATGGTTGTGTTTTTTTAAATTTTAAAATTACGTTTTATGTATTTTTTAACTCTGAATAAAAAAAAAATTACCTTCACTTTTAACCATCATATCAGGATTTTTCGCAAATCGTAAATTTCAAGGTTGAAAAACAGCGAAAAATGTGATATTATAAAATAGATGTAAGACTTTTTTATTCAGTTTAATTTTATTTAATTCAATAGTTTATTCAAATTTTTGGCTTATACTGGGTTTCTTGCAGCTAAACAGCTCAGGGGTCCGATGAGGTTGGGAGGGGAGGGGGATCAATTTTATCTTTGAGCTTTTTAACTTTGAAATTTGCGATTTGAGAAAAATCCTAACGTGATGGTTTAAAATGAAGGTCATTTTCGGATTCAGCACTAAAAAATCCATAAGAATCAATTTTCAAAAGATAAAAATCATGGCACAACCAAAAATTTGAAAGACAGTGTAATCTAACAGCATTTTAAAATCTGTATCATTTTGTATAGAATTGAGGCTGTTGTTTTTCATCCTTTTATTTAACAAAAATTCTGTTATTTTTATCCTCTTATATGTACAGTATACAAATTGTATATTTTGCATTAATATGTCAGAATGATTATAGATTTCACAATTATATTAGATTGCAATGTTAATTTTTCTCTCAACTATTTTTTTTGATATATCTGACGATTATTTATATTTCTACTACATTTGTGAATGACCCCTATTTCGCAGCAAAAAATATACTCCAACTTTAAACAGCTATTATTCGGTCAATTTTAATGTTAGATGAATGGGACTTTTTTTGTCGTACTTGTTAGTGTCGCAGTAATTTTTTACTAAATATCACTTATAGGACCGGGAGACCGTATAAAAATTTAACTTTCGTAATTTTTTAATAAATGTTTTTCTTGACCCAAATCACATTAACAGTAATTCTTTACCTTATTTAAACCATTTTTGTAATTGTAAGTATGCATCTAGGACCAACGGTTGCGAAAATAAAGGTCGGTCAGGTTATACGTGGACACGCTGTATATATTAATATTCGTCAATAAATGGCGAATTTTGCCAATATTCTAATCGTGTAAGAATGCTCAAACTTATGTGTAATGCTGTATCAAAGCTCACTCAGTTTTTTATTTATTTATTCTGTTTGGCATCATAGTTTATTAAATATGTCAGAAGACTTGCGTTTTGAAACTGATTTGAACATCCTTATTGGATGACACAGGAAGCTAATACAGCCTGCTCAACAACTGTCATTACAACTAAAAACAGAACTTTTTTTTTTTTTTTTAATTACGGTGTACAAAATATATGAGCTACCTTGTAAACCTGCCACTTATTTCAGTTTTTATATTTATTATAATTAATGAATATTTCAATTTTAAAGTTCGAGGCGTTCATTTGGGCCCACCCTGCATATTTCTGTTAGTTTAAAATTTGTCAGTTTATAAATTATTTTTTGAAACGCATATGTAATTGGGTTATATTATTTTAATTATTACTTTTCAGAAACTTAAAGGTTACTTATTTTTAATATGCATTCTTTTACCTGATATTACTATATTCCTTATTATTTCTATTGTTAGATTACATATTTTAATTATATATTTTACTTTCTTATTATTATAGAGTTTGTTTTGGTATTTATAACATAATCGTTTTGTTGTATAAAAGGTAAACGCACATAACACTTGTAAGTATTAAAGACTCTTACTGACACTTTTGTTCGTTTGCATCATACGCTTTGTTTTCTGTAGCTAAAATATTCCAAAAATTAATTTATTGTAACCAATAAATTCCAACAAAATGCCACTTTTTATCAAATGATATCTGTACATAAGTAAACTACGTAAAATACACAGCATATGGCCACATTTCCTCATTATTTTTCATTTTTATTCCTCTGATTTTAAATAGCTCGATTTTGTACGATCATTCAGCTTTTTATAAAAGTTATTCTCGAAAACAGCAATTAAATTCTTACTAAAATAATTTTATAATATTTTAGATAGAATGAAATATCTCATAAACTTCACTTTCATAAATTATGGAGCATTTATAAAGACAAACTAATTACATGCCCAAACACCATCACAAAAAAGCAGAAAAATTTCTACCGTGTAAATTAATGCAAAAATAATTGTATTATTTGTAATAGTCTACACGTATATGAAACAAAATGTTGGTTATTATAACAAAAATAAAAATAAATTTATCTGTATAATCATTATCAAATTTTAATTTTTCACGTGCCAGAGAAATTATCGAACTTGCCAACTCGGTCATGCTTGCCAAATGTTTGCCCAGGGGAGCCATTTCAGAACTTAATTAGGGGGGGGGGGGAGGGCGCAAACTTTTCTTTGACGGCAATGGCATAACCAAGGGTGGGGCTGTAACCCTCCCCCCTCCAAACGAGAAACGTTTACTGGATCATGGATACAAAAGAAGTAAAAACTTCGAATACGAAATCGCAAAAAAGGAAAAATTCCGTCTTAGCAGGTATAATTTCAAGATATTGACTATGAAACTTTTCCGTTATAGAGAGGTTTCGTTACCTTTGTTAAAGGTAGCCTCTATGACTGTTAAAACATTCTTTCTATATTGCACCTCTGAAGAGCATAGGTGTGTTACAATAAAATTTGTGAAAACAAAACCTGTCTATAACAGAATTCTTCTCAACAGAAAAAAAAATTGACGAAAAAGCACCACACAATTATATCTGCTAAGATGGTGCGAATTGTCTAAAATGGAGGGTTTTTTTCAGCCCTTTTTGACTAATTCTTTGCAGGTTTTACTGCAGGGGTGCCATTTTAAGAGTTTCTTACAAGGGGGGGGGGACTTTTCTTTGAGGGACACGGTGTGAAATAGCGCGCGGGATTGCTCAAATCGCACACATAATAATTTTAGGTCGGTCGCACAATAAAAAAGTCTGTACAGGATTTTGCCCTCTTAACTTCTTTCACAGACCGGGAATTTTTATTTTTTTTTCCGTGCAAGTCCGCAATTTTTATTTATTTATTTTGCGAAATTATGCAAAATTAGCTAATTTGTCAATCAATCGCGGAAAAAATAGCGAATTTTGCCAATTGGATTTAGAAAAAAAAAATAGCTAATTAGGCAAACTGTTAGCGAAAAAAATTTCTAATTTTCTCAAACTGCCGTGGAAAAATATTGCGAATTTCGCTGAAGATCGCGGAAACAAATAGCAATTTCTGTCAATCGGTCGCGGAAAAAAAATCGCAGATTACAACATTCATTCACAGGAAAAAGTAAAATTTGTCCATCGGTAGAAAAAAAAATCGCAAATTTTATAAATTTGAATTTTAGAAAATGATCAAGACAAACAGATGATTTCCGCGAAGCAATCATGGGAAAAAAAATCGCGTATTTCATCAAATGTTCGCGGAAAAAAAAATCGTGAAATTCAATTGGTCATGAGGTAATCAGCACCACAAACATCACCAATATGTCACGAAATTTACAAATTTTGTGATCCATGGGAATAAAAAAAATTTCATTAATGATTTTCTGTCAATAAAAATATTCCTTAATCATTTTCTGCCTTCCTCTTCAGACTATGATCTAAATTCCATACAATTAAGAAATCTGCAAAATCCTTGGTCTCAGGTAAAGTCCTGCATTGAATCGGGCAAACCGAGCCGGGTTCACGCTGCTTTTTTTTCCCTGCGGGCCAGGTTGGCATTGACTGTTAGACTACGGTTGGAACATATACCTCCCAGTGGACTATTTTTATTCTATTAGTACCACTTTGTGCATGCTAATCTCTGCCATATATTTACACATTTACAGCATGATAGTTTCAAGAGAAATCTGTCACAAATGATTTTTTTGGAAATTGGGGTACGATTGCATACAAAATTAGTCACCGATCCTGGCCCGTAATCGAAGGGTTAACTGTTTCGGGTTCAGTTTGGGTTTTCACTATTTTGTCTCTGGTTCGTATTGACCCGATTTTTCACAGAAATTCTGTATATTTTTCAGATGAAAAAAATTATATATTTGAACATTAAAATTCACCTACATTTTGGGTTAAAGGAGAAATTCACTTCTAAAATTCTAGACCTGAGGGGACGAGTTTGCTTTTGACTATGTTGTACACAGTTGAGAAGGAATTGATTGAGTTTTTTCTCACATATGTTTTTAAAATTTGCCAAAATACTCATTACTGATAAACGTCTCATTTTGAGAATGTTGGAATAGAAAGACTTTAGAAAACATTTTTTATATTTATTAGCTTCTGTGCTTAAAGGGCTTATTTAATGCTTATGTTTTTATTGTAATCAAATCTGATAAGTTATTTTAGCTTTTGAGCATTTTTTTGAAAATTGTTTTTGTCTGACCTGTGATGACGGATAAATTTTCTGAAATCTCAAATTCTTAGGGGGGGGGGGATTTCCCCCCTAAATGGTACCCCTGGATTTGTCATCCCTGCACTATACCTATCACTATAACTAAAAATTTTATTGCACTCGACTAGAGTCCAAATTGTAACAAAGGAAATAGTTTTTTTTTATTCCAATTATAGCCAATAACTTCTATCATTATTATTTTTTAATTTCTGTCTGTTTTCAGACGCCTGATTTGTATATATTTATTTTGTTTTTGTTTTTATTTTCATTCAGTCTTTTTCAAAATCATCTAAAATTTAACGTAATTGCAGGCGTTAAGGAAAAGACGCAATTATAACTCAACAGTTACCGATATTTTATAAATTAATAAGTTTAGTCGTAATTCGACAAGACGAAAGGAGGGCAACTACTTTTCCAAAACAAAACTTTAATTTTTTTTTCTACATTCGTTTAAATATATATATATATATAAATCCTTTGTAATTCTGAATTTAAATTGCGCTTAATATGGTTGAGATTTCATATTTTTAAAATTTCATGTATTCCAGTATTAAATTCTTTTACTTGTTATTTATCATGCAGTTTATTTGTCTTCAGTATTTTTACTTATATGCAAGTCATTTGCAGTTATAAATATTCTAGAAAGGAAATTTTGATTTAAAAATCCTTGTTTAAGTAAGGAATTTCGTTTAATCTAGGTGAATTCGGATGCTGCGGCAGCTACTAATGGAAATACTAGTAGTAGTACATCCAGAGAGTTAGAAAACGGAGATGATGAACCCTCTCCAGCTTTCACGCCCAGAAGAAGCCGAAGATATGAAGATCCACCAATTATTTTTCCAAAAGTCGATGTAAGTAGTAAACACAATTAGAAAAATGAAAGCAGTATCTTCGAAAAAATTATAAAGAATGTCAATCAGTTCGAAGAAAAAGAGTCATGTTTTCAATATCAACAAATTTAAATTTCTGTTCTTATCCGGATAGTTGATAGAGTGACACTTTAAGCTTTTTTTCAATGAGGTTGTCTGTCTCATGAAATATTTAATAGAGATTTAATAGAGAGTTCCAGAAAAAGAGGCTAAAAAAAAAAAAAAAAAAAAAAAAAAAAAAAAAAAAAAAAAAAAAAAAAAAGCCACGCTGATGGCTTTTTTTGGTTTTAACCACCGAAACCAATTTTAGTTAAGATGTTTAATTAAGACATTTTATTGTAATATTATTAATATTAGAATATATATTAATACTAGCTGTTACCCGTGACTTCGTTCACGTATCATTAAAAGAAGCATAAATGCATTAATTAAGCAAAATATTTCATTCCCGATAATTAGAATCGTAAATAAATAACTAACTCTTTATCACATTCCATAGGAGACAATACCGTATTTCTATGTTATACAGGCCTTGACATAACTAAGTTTTAAAAAAGTGAAAATTTGTGACAAATAATCACGAAAAGGAAACTGCAACCAATGAAAAAAGGCGGGCCAAATAAAACCGTGGAAATCGGCTAATTGTGTAAAAACATATGTCAAGTTTACCTGGTAAACTATTTTACTTTTCACGCCTTTGTGAAACGTTTTAGTAACATCCTTCAAAGATAATGGAAATAGTATATTCTTTTTCATTAAATTCAATTCTTGTGAATAGGGAGCAATAATTGTAGACCTAACTGCAAGGACCTTAAATTTGCCTCCTTGATTTAATTTATACCTGAAAAAAAAAAATCTTTATTTCTAAATGAAAATATGTTGACAGACGACTTTTTGTTCTCCAGAATAAATTGATTCATGAAGTCTGAATATGTGAAAATACGTTTTTATTTTTCAAAAATTTTACTGTAATCAAGATTTTTTTTTTCTTTCACTATCTAGTCAAATTGAAAATAAATTCTTTTTTTCAGTTTTAATGAGAAAAAATATATTAATCAGTTTTATTTCTTATTTTTTATCCACAAAAATGGAATAATTTAGTTGCCATTTTTAGAGAAACTTCGTTAAAATTTACAAAATCTCAGAATTTAAATCATTTTTTTAAATTCTGAGAGTTTATGACATCCTCGGATCAATGATAACCGGTAAAGCAAATCGTGTAGATAAGTAACTCGTGTTGCGTTCGACAACCTGAAAGGAGTTGTTGCGAAATGCAAACAGGCGGTCAGATTTTAATATAATAGATTCGTATTTATTTTTCTTTTCCTAATAATTACGTTTTGGTTTTTGGCAAAAAACTCTCATCTGTATATAACTGATATTCATGCTTAATAATCGGTGTAGATAAAAAAAATATTTCAAATTTTTCGTTTTAAATATGGCGTAAAAGTCATTTACTTTCTAAACTTACCGATCCTTGTATGATTAATGTAAGGAATTGATTCACGCTCCTTGTAAAACACATTTGAAAATGCCCGTTTTATTTCAAATATGACGTCACTTTTTCCTCAGAGAAATCTCTTTTTAATGGCATAATTCTTGTTAATTTTCTTTTTCTGGCAATCAGGGTGTAAATTTTAGCGGAAAACTCACATTTGTATGTAACTGGTATTCAAGCTAATTATTAATCAGTAACGATAAAAAATATTCAGTTTTTCATCTTAAATAATACGTCCATTATCTATCTACTTTCATTATACATTGATATTCATGCTCCTTGTATTATTACGAACATTTGGAAATTACATGTTTTATTTATGACGTCATATTTGTCCAAACCGAGGAGGATCCTTTTCATAGTTCCATGGTCCAAGCGAAATCTATTTTAAATAATATAATTATTGCTCATTTTTCCTTCTAATTATAACGCAATTTTTGACAGAAAAAGATCTTTTTAATGTAACCGATATTCATACTGTATCATGTCATACTGTATCATCATGTATAATGTTTCAAATATCACGGAAATTCATCTTCTTTTGAATTCTTTTTAATTTTCATTTTTCACGTGAAAATCGTTCAATTGAAAATTAGTTGTTGGGGAAAAATTATTTTTCCGAGTTTTTATTTTTTGGCAACGATCAAAGCCCTAGCAACGATAAAGTAAAATGGTTAAATTTTATTGAAAAATGTCCATTTATTCTCTATGAAAATAATGAAATTTTTAATTATTAAAGAAAATATTTGAATAAAATAAATAAAACCTAGTCTATGTTCATTTGAGGGTTATAATCAAACTGCATGCAAAAATACAGGATCATTAAAAGCTCCATTTTGACGCTGGCTTCAGCCTAACATTTGCACACAATCAGATTTATAATATTATTAGGATTGAAATTCAATATTAATAATATATTAATACTGAAAAAAATATTATATATATTTTTTTCAAAATTATTTAAAATCAGGCATAAAGCCATTTAATAAAAAACACCATTTCTCACTATTGAAACAGTTCTTAAGAATAAGATATATGCATTTTGAATAACTCTTTTAAATAGCAACAATTATAACTTTCGATTTTATTTAAATCGATTATTCGATTTTATTTTTGAATTTTCCGAATTTTTTTTTTTTTTATCTTAATCTCTATTCTCTACATCACATTTTAAGTTTCTAAGACTGCAAGATCAAATTATTTTTAATTTTTCAATTTTTTTTCGAATTTTCCGGATTTTTAATTTTTTCTCATTTTGTATCCTAAACATTAGTTTTATTCAAATTTCAAGATTCTAGGGTTGCCTTATCTTTTCGATGATCGGTAAGAGAGTGAATGTAACAAAAAAAAAAAAAAAAAAAAAAAAAAAAATGGACACTTTGAGTTTACATATTTTCTAAACGAACTAGAAAAAGATGGAAATGTGAAATTTTAAAATTTGGTCCCATTTGGTCCCCCCTTTTTTTTTGGGGGGGGGGGGGGGGGGTCAAAGTCAAAACTGCCCTGGGTTGCTTTTAGAAAAGGATGCTTACGGCTGTGATTTCTTAACTTGGCGGAGACACTGCTGTGCCTCTTTAAAATATATCATTTTCATAAGTCATCAGAACCCACAGATTAGTAAATATGGATGTTCTCAAGTCAGATAATTTCATTTATTAAGTACTATATCAGATAATTTCATTTATCAAATACATATAAATTTTGTTTTGATCAATTTAAAAAGTAAATAGCAGTATCTATGTTTCCTTTTTCATGTGTGGTGATTTGTCATTGTTTAACTAAATATATCTTTAAAATGTATATTATATGTGGAGCTATACGACGGTAATCTGTTCCAGGCAATCTGTCGTCGTTAATCAAAACAGTCGTTATCCAACACGCGATTTCCCATGTGATTTAATTGAAAATTGATTAATTTGTTCCGACAGCTTCCAACAACATTGGACATTCATAAAAATGCAGGTAGAACTCATTTAAATGTCCTAAAAATGTATATTTGCTACAAAAAAAAAAATAACTTCATTAAAATGAATTGTGCATGAAAAGTTTTTAATTACCAATCTTTACCTGTAGGACAGTTGGGCTCATTTCGAAGCTTTTTAACAAATGGATCTGTAAAATATATGTCTATGGTTGTTTCTTTTCCATTTCATTTTTAAAATATTTCTGAAAAACTGTATAAACATTTTATTAAATAGATCTGCAATTTTTATAACCTTGGATTGATGGATTCCATTTCATAGTAACATTTTGAACTTCCTCCAATTTTACCAAAACTCTTCTTGATTTCAGCAGTCTTAATTTCTTTTTTCTCTCCTTCTTTATCTTTTGATGAAATTTCCATTTCCTTTTCTTCGTATTGCTGATGGAAAAATTATTTTAGCTCGTCAGTAGTCAGTTTACGGTGACGCATCTCTAGTAATTCTTAACATTTTCTTCCTCTATTTTCCATTTAACCATCATAAGCCAATAACCCTTTACCAATTTATGTCATTTATTATCTGGAGCTTCCCCGTTACCATAGGAAGGACACAGTTTCCTCCATGCTGTTTTGAACCACTTCATTATTACTTCTTTCCAAGCCTTTACAATTATCCTAATTGCTATGAGAATGTTGAATTCTTCTTTCCAGATTTTTCTTAGGGTTATGTTAGCCGCTTCGTACATTTTAAAGCACTCGATAAAAAAATGCCCCTGTGTAATATATATTTTCAATAATCAGCTGATACTTAGGTCGGTCGAATAAGAGATTTAGTTTTGGGAGGAAGAAAATCAATTTGATAAAATCTAATTACTCTGATATCTCTTCTTGTGTGTCAAGTGGGTGTCCAAGTGTGTTATTCAATGTTAAAATGTATTTTAGGGGCAAATTGTTTTACTCAAGATAGGTTTTGACAGTTGGTTCAAACACTTCCTGAATCCAATCACATTCTAATGACACAGACTTTGCTGTTAGACTTTCACAAAACGCCGGTATTGATTTAGAGATAATGAACATTTTCGGCGATTCTCTGAGTGGTAAATTAACATTGGTTTTACCTTGCAGTCTCCACTTGTACTTGCTGCTAAAAGCAATGTTAATCTTACATTCATGGGCGTATGTTCAGGAAAATAATTTTATTATTTTGTGATAAATAATCTGTTGGGCATTTTCTACCAAAATAACCCAGTTTTTTCACAATTGTAGACTTGTTGAGGTGGGTATTCTCAGGTGAAGTAGTTATTTGGTTTTATATATATATAATCTTAAAAAGTTGATGACAAATGTATCTCAAGCTTCTTTGTCAGCTTTAACTGCTTCTTTGTGACTCATTTTATTAAATTTGTGCCATTGGATAATCAAGAGTCATTAACCAATAAATTTTTTTCGTACAGATAACCATCGTTAACCAAGTACGTCGTTAGGTACCACAGTATTTACCTTTATACCAAAATCACGCTTTTTATAATGGATGATTTAAAAGAATTAAAATCACGGATGGAAAAAGGTGTTATATAACAAAAACTAAATTTCGAAATAAATGAAGTAAAAACTTTTTGTTGTAATTTTTTTTTTTTCGTTGTTAACTTGTGGGTAGCATATTATTTAGAAAATTAAAAGGTAAATTCTCTCAGAAAAACGCATTAATATTTAATTATTAAATATTAAAAAGTATTAATATTATTTAAATTATGAAATACAAAAATAGCAAATATTAAAAAATATATGTCCTATATCTTCAAGATTAGTAGTAATCGTAGTATTTCAATTTTACCGCATAACAGGTTACCTCATAACATCTTCATGTATAAAGTAAAACATATTTTGAGAAAAGAAGTGACATAACACCTTCTACTTGTATATTGAATTGATTATACATTATATACAAACACATACACACACACACACACACACACATATATATATATATAACAAAATTTTTAATTTATCGCGATCCGCTAAATTATTTTTATCCCATCCTATTCTAAATTACTCTATAATATTTATTTCCTCCGTTTATTAATGTATTTTAACTCTATTTATTCCAAAAACCTCATATCTAAATTCAATATTTTGAATGCTACAAATTAGCTCAATAAATGGCGTGTTTATCTTTAAATTATAAAAGCTTCCTAATATTCATCCCTTAAAAATCCTTTTTATATTTCTAAATTCCTAAAAAGGCTGTATTTATTTTAATAATTTCAGATATTAAAAGTAACTCTCAAAATCATAAAATCTTTTTCTTATATTAAAATGTAAAACATTTTATTTCAATTCGATTCTGACTTTGATCCAAGTTTGATAAACCATTTTTATTATTTCTTTTTTTCCTTTTCGTGAAAGTAAAAATCATTCCATATTCTCAAACCAGTAACTAACGATAATCAGTTATCTTAAAACACTCTGGGTCACAGCTAATTTATCGAACATTATAGAATATTCTCGACGCTTCTTTGTCGCCATTTCTTAACGGAAATCACTTTGCCTCCAAATTCTGGCGCGTTTCGCAAAGAATCCCGATTTTCCATTGGCGCACAAGCCGTCACGTGACCCCTGTATTCATACTTTTTCTGAAATGATATATCTCTGCTCTTCACTTCGGGGAGGCAGTCGAAAAGAGAGGTGCTAAAACGATGTTCGGTGTTTGAGCTAAAAATAAATAAAACGCGTACCTGGTATTGGTGATTATGACCAGATATTTCTTCCTGTGACTGCTTATCGATGGATACTTAAGGCTAATAACAACTACAGCCATCATGCGTATTTTTATTGCAAATCTGTCGTGACTAAGATGAAGAAGGAGGTGAAAGAGATCTCCGCCTAAGTATTTAAGCTTCAAATAAAACTTTGTTGGTGATTAGATGGAGTTCTTATTTTCCTCTACTCACATAATACCTGCTGTGCATATTCTACTTCTGCAATGACAACTACATCTACGACTGCAATGAAAATCCCTAGTGAGGGAAACTCCTCGGCTAAAAAACCTCCAGTATTCGAGAAACCATTATACAAAATGGAACTGCCAATGCACGCATTATCTCTTGCCATTAATGAAACATTACCGAAACACCAACAAAAACTATGAAATTATGAATTAGAATGTAATAATTAATTGACAACAATAGTGTTCCCCCAACACTCTGAATTAGATTCCATATACATAGGGGAAAAAAGGAGAAGAAAGAAGAAATTAAATTAAAGATTGAAAAAATGAAATTTGTGCAATTTAGACAGAATCTTCAGGTCCCAAATGCTTAAATTACCAAAAATAAAATGTGTGGTTTCATCATCATATTAGCCATAACATTGCTAAAGAATATGATTTTGGGACTACCACACCCAAAATAGAGAAATAAACTGTGAAAAAATCATAAAGTTCAAAAAATAAAAACAATATTAAAAAGGAAAGAAACCTTACCCATAAAAAAGAGAAAAAAAAAACAGTGAAATTTAATCATAAAGTTCAAAATACAACAAGATTAAAAAGGATATAGGGAAAAGAAAACAACAGTTACCAGATAGAATACATGATCCAAACAGGAGTCAACACATAACTCAGGCAATGAATTGGAGAAAATCAGTACATGTTGCCAAAATAAGTTTTAAAAGATGATTGATCAAGGATTATTATTGAACAGCAAAGCCAAACACAAACCAATATATAGATATATATATGTGTGTGTGTGTAATTAAAAGGAAATTACATGTGCAAAAATAAAAGGAAAAGACAATACAAAAATAAAATACAGTAAATGGAAGATGTAAATATGAAAAACTATGAATGTCTTGTGGATTCTTCAGAGGAGCTCGATAAGAATAATTCATTGTAAAGATATGTTATTTCGTCGAATATTGTCAACATTAAGCCTAAAATTGGCAATATTAAGCTCCTTATAACATATCGATAAACCAATGGTTGAAAAAAAAGAAGATAACCAAGAAATAATTGAAAATTCATTAAAAGGAGATAATAAACTTAAAGATATATTGAACAACTCACCAAGTAGAAAAGAATTGTCAAAGATATAACTGGAATCAGGATCGATTCTATTAACTAAGGCAAGCAACTTATCATGTGCCACGGTGGATAAAAGAAGAAACAACTTCATAGACAAGAGAACATGTGCTGCCCTCTAGAAATGACATGAATAACTTACACTACCTAAATGCAAGCTAAAATGAAAGTCACTTGATCAAAAATCAACAAATGAAATTACATTACAAAAATATCCATGAAGAAATTAAACGAGGACAAAAGAAGTATAGGATAAAAAAAATAATAATAAACATTAAAAGAAAAATTATTATTATAAAATAGATGTCAATTAGCAATAAATAATTAATAATAAATAATATTAAAAGAGATACAAGTATAGCCAAGAATAAAATGCAATATGTAAGATAATGTATGATAAATAAATGTGTAAATAACTAGCCCGCTGTTTTAAAAAAATGTTTTAAACTTTTTTTATCGACCTCAATCTCGACCACAACCCTCCTTAATTGTTTTTCCAATTTTATAAGTTGTTTTGGACATTTTTGATTTTTGATACGTTTTTAAAATTTCTTTTCAGCAATCCGCGTATATATATATATAAATCTTGAAAGAAAATCACCAAACATATCTTTTAATTAAAAAAAAATAACAATAAATAAATAAATAAATAAATAATAATAAGAGATCTTCAAATTTTTCAATTCGTTTATAAGTTACGTTAACTATCAAAATAGTTTAAAGTGCTTAATAATTTATCTAAAAAAAATCTCAGTTGTATATATTTTTTTTCATAATGCGGTAGTTACTTCAACATATATTTTTGAAAATAACTTATTTTTGAAATAATTCGTAATAATTAAAAAGCCGTGTTTTATATTTCTTTGAGCAACCATAATATTCATGATAATATTCATGAGTATTCAATAAGGAAAAAAGTGCCATCAGAAATCCTAAAATTGGTTTGTCAATAAAGGTGTAGAATCTAATTAGTTATTTTTGTGTGCATGATATTTAGTCGACAGTAAAAGGAGATATTAGATATAAAATCATAAAAAGAAGTGGAAATATATTTAAAGAACCCGAAGGAAAAAAATCATAGCATTCTTTAATTTTTCATAAATTCCTTCACTCTTTGTTTCGTGTCTTGTTCATTTTTCGTTTACAGTTACTAAATTTATTTAACCAAATAAATGAAGCATAGCTAAACTACAACTGAAATAATGACGCCAAACAAATAACAAAAAAAAACTAAAATTTTCTAAAAAATATCTATTTTTATTCAATGGTTGGAGTATCATAGTTGAGATCTAATAGTGCCCCAGTAATCGTAGTACCCAGGTTCGAGTCCTGGTCGCTGCATTTTTCGCTCTGTTGGAATGGATCTCAACTATTATACTCAAATCATTGAATATGATTTACCTAGTTAAAAAAACTTCCTCTCTTCCTTATGTGTATTTTTATTTAATAATAATAATAATAATTAATATGCTTAAAATTACACACACACACACACACACACATATATATATATATATATATATATATATATATAGGACTACAATTTTAATTTGTAAATTGACAGGGCTCTTTGGTATCGGGATTTCAGTGTATGTGGTCAGTTTCTTATGTTTCAATGGTTAAATTATACTTAAAGTTATATATATATATATATATATATATATATATATATATATATATATATATACAGAGAGAGAGATTTAGAAAAAATCTTTGACTTCCTGTTTACATATGTATGTATTAATATTATGTAACATAATTTATTATATATATATATAATTTTTTTTTAGGGAGCAGCAACCTTAAAACGAATTTTTGAAATACTTGAAGGTAAATTAAGCAAAGAAGAGAAACGAGATTTAGATGAATTTATGGAATATCTTACCACAGATGGTGGTGCTTGGGCATTAGGTACACCCCACTTAGAAATCATTGGTAAGTGAGCTGTTATATCTCATATTAGAACAAATGATGTTGTAAGAGATTTATAATTTAAAAAATACATTTAGTTTAATGCTATGCATAATAGCTCATAAGACATTTTTTTGAAGAGTTTTAGTAGTTATTTACATATCGTAATTATATTGCGTATTATCAAAGAATTTTATTATTATTATTATTTTAATGACGGTATGAGATTAATATGATGATCTGGCGGTGATAGCATGCCTTCGGCTGTCTTTTTATGGTTTATGGCATAAAATTGCTTTGAAAATGTAATCTGGCGTTTTTTCTCCTAACCAATAAAAAAAAAAAAACCAATGCGCGTAAACATAGCAAAAATTGTCAAAGCAATCAACCCTTTCTCATCCGCATAAGAATTTCTATCAAAAGAACGCCTCGAGGACCACTTTTGGTTCGCGAATCACAGATACCGTATAAATTTACGAACTTTTGTTTATATGGTGAAAAGTTTTGAATTTCTTTAAAATGCTTATAATAGTTTTGCAGTCATGAATGGCATAAGCATTTTTATATGTTTCGCTCAAAAGCACTACAGATTTTCTAAAAAAGAAAAGGTATATGGAAATTTTTTTTATTGATATACACGTTTTATGAGGAAAGCAATTTCTTAGAAACATCCAGACCTACAATTTAAAAGAAAATTTCAAATATTCTTCTCTCTAATCTTGATATTTAATTACTCTTTAATTTGTAATAATATGAATTTTTATCATCATTAATGGAAAATATTAATTTTCTCTTTTAAGGTCGGCTATTAAATGATCGCAGTCTTCCCGAGGAGACTCCTGTGCTCATTCTTCAAGTATTGCAAGATGCTGGGCTCAAAGAAGATATTATTTTGTTACTTCATCAAGACAGAGAAAAACATCATCTCATGAGTTATTTTTATAGGATAGAATCACTTCCAGAAAATGAACAAACAGAACTTGCATCTCTTGTAAGTATATTTTACCATGTATAGCTGCCAATTATTCTTTTAAATATGGGACAAATGCCATTTATTCAACTCACAATTAATTAAATCTCTGAATATTCAGCATGGGTGGCCGGTATGCTATTATGGCATAATAACTATTTAACGATTTTGTTATTGTAAATGAATTATATTTCAAATGCTATTTGTATTTCTTAAGAAACAATTACCTATATTAGATTATCGTATTTCTATTTTTAATATGCCTTTGTAAAAAGCTTGTGTATGAAAATACAGTAGAAACTCCATAAGTTAACCACCTAAGGGACTGTAACTAAGTGGTCAACATACGGATGTGGTCAACTTAGGGAATTTTTAGAAAATATTTAGTACAATATTAGAAAAAAAATAGTAAACTTTTTTAATATTTTTAAGGAAAAATTTAGAAAAAAATTAGCACTTACTCATCTTTATTTTTACTGAAGGTACAGCACATTTTTACAATTTTTGAAAGAATAATTCAATTTTTATTTGAGTCCTTTCTGCAAAAAGCACTTTCACAATTTACAAGTCCATTAAGCATGCTTGGGCATTTTTCTGCAGCGAAATTTTTAAGTTGCTCCTTCATACGATTTACATCGTCTTCCTTCAGAGTTGGGTACTTTTAAGTTTCGTCGTCACTTGGATCATAATCCTCTTCGCCGTCCATTTCTTGTACCTTAGAGTCTTCGCTGTGCTTAGTTGTAGAGAGTATCTCATTGAAGATTGCCTCTGGGTCTGGTTCAACACATGTTACTAACTCATCGTCCATGGCAACATAATCTTCAAAATCAACTCCATCAAAAACTGTCAAGAGAGATAAAGGAATCTCATTCTCTTGCACTGATGTTGTAGCTGTAACAAATTCAGATTTCTTGAAACAGTTCTTAATCGTGGTTTGCGTAACTTTATTTTAAGCAGAATTAATCCAATGAACAGCATTCAAAGCATTTACTGACGCAACTGTTGACGATGCCAATGCAGAAGGACCACAGGTTTGTGCTTTCATGGACAGCCATTCCAGAAGTTGAGCTCTGTAGTGCACTTTGAAGGACTGAATAATACCTTGATCTAAAGGTTGGGTTTTCGAAGTTGTGTTTGGAGGCAAAAATTTTAGCTTCACATATGTAAGATTATTCTCTTTCGGGTGGCTGGGGCAGTTGTACACGGTAAGTAGAATAGACCACTTCTTTTTCCTCATTTCTGCGTCAATTCCTCTAACCCACTCTTCGAACAAATCACTGGTCATCCAAGCGGATCTATTTGCTCTCTAAAAAACAGGAAGGTCTTCAGGTTTTACATTTTTAAATGCACGAGGGTTTGCGGATTTGCCGATCACCGTAGGCCTCAATTTTTATCCAGTCATACTAGCACATAGAAGAACAGTAAAACGCTGTTTTGAAAGTTTTCCTCATTTGCAAGTGTCACCCTTCATTATTAGACTTCTACTAGGCATTGCTTTAAAGAAGAGACCGCACTCATCAGCATTAAAGTTGTCCTCATCTTTAAAACCTTTAGCAAACTCTGGGAATTTTTCAATAAACTTCTCCACCACTTCAGCTGAAACCTCATTTGATTCCCCACACAAAACTTTTTGAGAAATCTCGTATCGTCGTTTGAATTTTTCAAGCCAACCTGCTGACGCTTGGAAGTCCTCTATTTTGAATGATTTTACAAATGTTTTTGCTACTTCCTGAAGCATAGGTCCCGATATTCTTGCACTGATTTATCTCATCTCTTTAAACCAACGAAACGTGGTTTCGTTCACAGCGTCGAGACACGTTTTTCTGCGTGTTCTTTGGAGTCCCCTATTTTCGGAAGAATATCTTTCCAGATATTCTTCCTTGCGTTTTAAAATGTTGCTCACAGTTGTCTTGCTCACACCAAATTTTTCCGCTGTCTTTCTTTGGCTGCAGCTTTCCAGAAAATTAAGAAGATCCACTTTATCGTTTAATTTAAGTTCTTTTAGAGCTTTCTTTGCGCCATTTTTAATGAAAATTTGTAAATAAACGACTTGTCTCGTCACGACGCGATTTCCAGAAAAAAGAACGGAATGTGTTTCACATGTGAGCGATACACGTTGTTTTCCAATTCTGCGTATAGCTACACCGCTACGCACATCCCCCACCCCCCTGACATTTTTCGACTGATTCCAGGAATTCTGGCATTTCCCTCCCATTGTATCATACTGGAAGTGAACAATGAATGGAGCGCCACAAGGGGGGCGAGTGTTGCTCAGATAAGCCGAATGACTGATAAAGAAATTCCTGGAAAACAGATGGAGAACAAACGGAGGAAAAAGCAAATTCAAGAAAACATCAGTGGTCAAGTTACAAAGAGAAAAACCTACTAAACAGTGGTCAACATACAACTTACGGAGGTGGTCAACATAGGGAGGTAAATCTCCATTGAAAATGCATTGTGACCATTCAAACTAATAAATTTCGGTCAACATAGAGAAGTGGTCAACGTAGAGAGGTGGTCAACTTTGGAGGTTTTACTGTATGACCATTTTTATTAGATGTATAAATATGACTTCGTCCTTTTTCGAGTAAAGAAAATATACTTGTTTGTTGACCAAAAATGAAAGACTTATTCAAAGTATTTTCCACCAGAAGCTACACTATTTGCTCATATGTGAGGCAACAAACTAATTCTGTAATGGAAAAAGTCTGATCGTTTTGAAGCAATCCAGTCATCAAGCCAAATTTAATTTCAGCATAAGAACTGAATCGGTCTTCAGAAAAGGCGCTTTTCATGGAGCGAAACAAATTTCAATCTGAAAGAGTAAATTTTGGGACAACAGTTTTCTTGACTGATCCTGCGACATTTGGGCAAGCATTGTATTCTTGGAAAGTAACCTTGTCGTATCTTTCGAATATTCCAAACTTTTTTGCTTCGATTCTTCGTT
The DNA here is from genome assembly GCA_963931845.1 of Maratus michaelseni. Classification (NCBI taxonomy): domain Eukaryota; kingdom Metazoa; phylum Arthropoda; class Arachnida; order Araneae; family Salticidae; genus Maratus; species Maratus michaelseni. Next base: position 90,335,958 of record OZ007587.1, read on the forward strand.
CAAATGGATTAACTGCTGATTGTAATATTCACCATTCATTGCCTTATAAGGTTGCAACATTTCTTAGTAGACTGCGTACTTTTAGTTGCACTTTTAGTTGCTTTCCTACATGTTTCAAAACCAGTTAAAGAAGCTCAAAAAGCACTTCACTCGAACGTGCACCTGCTGAATTCACCAGGTGTAGTTCTTTCATATTACCTTTTTTTTTTTGCTATATGCAGAGTATTCTTTCTGGAAAGTAACTTAGTTCTAATGTAGAAATCAAAACTTGATTCCGGACTTGATGACCGGACTCCTTCGAAACGACCAAACTTCTTCCGTTGCGACATTGCGGTTTCTTGCCTCACATAGGATTGAATGTTGCAGTTTCTGATAAGAAATGTTTTGAATAAATCTTTCTTTCATTTTTCAACAAACGAATGTTTCTTCTTTACTTGAAAAAGTATAGTAATATTTATACACCTATTATAATGGAGAAATTTGTGTTTTTCTTGACAGCATATTCACATTTCGTTCCATTTTGACCATTTTTCTGAGACTATAAATGGTAATATATACTATTAATGATAATATATTTGGATTTTTCATATGTTCCTGTAAAACAGGCATGTCAAACTCGTTTATTACCACGGACCAAATTAAGCTTTATATACAAAGCCGCGGGCCACATAAAAAAAAAGTAGATAATTTTATTACCATTGCACAGAATAAAATTTGTACGTACAAAATGCGGCCATGTTAAAGAAATATTCACGTAAAGTTCCAAAGTTATTATTATTCATTGTTTATTTTATCTTATTTTTGAAAAAAATATTTGACATTACTTTTAATCAACAAAATCTACTAAATTTAATGGAATTTTCAAAATTTTATTTATTTTTAAAATTGATTTCACACGTTGGTCTGTTATAATCTTTATCTAGCAAAGGTATAACTGTCAATCTTCCGGATTTTTTTGAAGTAAAAATTAAAAAAAAAAAAAATATTTTAATCAGAAAATAAATTTAATAAATTGTGTCTTGTATCTATGAGCTACTAATTTGACTTCATTTATTAAATATATTTTCTGGTTCAAATCATGTTTATTTGACTTGAAAAATAACAAAAGGTTGGCACAGAAGTCGTACAAAAGTGCGCTATCGAACATCGCTATAATATGCCTAATTGAACACTATATTTTAAAAAATCGGTCGATTGATAGAGAAATTTGGAAACCCCATATCCATATATTTTTGCTCTAATATAGAATAGCACTGAATTTTTATTAACTGCAGCAATAAATTATAAACAACAATTTTAACACCAATCATTAGAGTCACGTAAATAACGTAAATCACGTAATCACGTAAATAAACTGATTTTCATATATCTTGAAAATAAAAAATCTTCTTTTGAATTAATTTTTTTATTTATTTTTAGTATATTCTAAAAATTTTAACTCCTATTATTTTTGTAATAAAACCTAACAACATATTAAATGAAATACATTTTGTTTTTGAAAATTATTTTGTTAAAATAATAATTTTTTAAAAATAAATTTCTAATAGTATCAAATAGTATGATAGCATTATGAAATTTGCCTTGAGGTGGTTTGTAATTTCAAATGAAAACTTCAAGTTCTTTGTCTATCGGTGATATTTTAATAATCCATACCCATAATTTGTCAATTTAAAATGAAAATGGTAACATTGTTTAACAGTTCGAAATTGACAGTTAAAACTATATGATGGAAAGTCGTCAAATTTCTGTATAAGAAGGTAGATTTATTTATCTTCACTATTCATATTTCTAAGATATTTTCTAGATTGACGATGATTAAGCATGTGCGTACGAATATAATATAGTTTATAGGCACCATAAGGTTTTAAGCACATATCCGGCTTTTATCAATTTATCCGGCTGTATATAATACTTCCGTGCAATGGTTCTTATGCTTACAGTATTTTCAACTTTTTTTAATTGATCTGGACATGATTTCTTCCATTTCGTAGTGAAGGATTTCGACTCGCGGAATATTTAATGTAATAAAGAGAATAACTTGTTTTATAAAATAAATGTATTTTCTTCCATAATCTCGGTGGAAGCACGTTGTTTCTCTTTTAAGAAGTATCAATTTTATCTTTCTGATGTTTGTCCAGATTTTCATGAGTTTTCTACGTACTTTTTTCTGCAGCACCCTTAATGTTACATTCTTGTCAAACTCCAACAGTATCTATATATCAAACATAAAATTTCAGCTTTTCTTTTAATACAATGGTATTGTAAATCACATTTTAAAAGAAATCTGCGTTGTTCATCTTCAGTTAATCATAATTTAACATTTTTGTTAATAAATCCTGGGATGTGCGTGAGTATGTCAATAAAATGTGTGTATATAAATAAATAAATAAAAATTAAAGAATGGAAAGAAAGATGATCACGCAGTATTAATTCACAATTACTAACTTAAGTAATCAAAATAATTAAAGAACTTAAATCCAAAATCCATATGTTCGACTTAAGCGAAAGTGAAGAAACTGGATGACATAATCCGGAGATTTTGTGTCAAGCACAAAAGTGATAATTTGTGTCACTTTCAAAGCAACGCATTTAAAAATTATTTCATTTTATATTTTGATTTTTAAACATTTGCCTGTTCTTAATTAGTGTCGAATTTTATTAATTTTGCAGTACATTTCTTATTCAATGACTACAGCATCTGAAAATAAAAATAAAAAGTAGTAAAATAAAGTATTAGCTTCAACATGAAACCCATAAACATTATGCCTGTTCTTAATTAGCGCCGAAATTTATTAATTTTGCAATACATTTCTTATTTAAAGACTAAAGCATCTGAAAAATAAAAAAAGTAGTAAAATAAAGTATCAGTTTCAACATAAAAACCATAAACATTATAAGTAAAATACTGTAAAAAGTTCAACATAAAAACCATAAACATTATAAGTAAAATACTGTAAAAAGTTTGTGAATCTTTAAATTTTCCGACTCGAGATCCTGCGCTCTGATTCATTCCTGTTAGTTATCTTTGTATCTGCAATTTCTTGAAGCTAAAATTTAAAATTGAGTTGTATCTGTCTATATACAATAGTGTTGCCAGTAGAGAGCGGGATTTTTTATTATTTTTTTTTTTAATTCAGAATGCTACCACATTAAGAAGAAAAATATTCCCCTTATTTAATGATGAAATAAATAAGAAAAAAATTACTATTCAAAAATAAGGAATTATTCAGAATGCTACCACACTAAGAAGAGAAATATTCCCCTTATTTAATGATGAAATAAATAAGAGAAAATTACTATTCAAAAATTGTGGTAACATTCTGAATTAAAAAGAAAGGCCCGCCTAACTGGCAACATAGTACGTATGTTGATGTACATATACGTATGCTTCCAATATTTGCCATCTCTAAGACCATGGTTGATAGTGTGTTCGTGCAAAGTGTATTTTCAGCATGCCTATTCGAACAACTGAATTAAACACAGGTAAAATGCCAAAGGCTTGGCGGGCCACAGAGGAGTTGTCGGCGGGCCAGTTGTGGCCCGCGGGCCACGTGTTTGACATGCCTGCTGTAAAAGATTTTATGATACTATGACCACTTTGAAATGGGATATATTTCATCTTAACAATATACTCAAATGTCGGGATCATAGGAGCGTTTCTATGAAAAGTTACAGCATGACCGACAAGCAAGGAGAGAGCCAAATATCGCATTTTTGTATCCTCATGAAATACGCTCAGTACTATCAGGAAAATAATCTCTTTCAAGGGAACAAAATTTAAATAAATTCTCTAAAAGTTATTCGTAAATATGCATAATATATAATGGATATTCATGCACAAAAAATAAGAAAAAAAAATAAATAAATTTGAATAAAAATAAATCTGCTTAATTAATATCAGTGCATGTTTTAAAACAGATTTTTTGTATATGGACTATACAGTATATTACAGAAGGTCGATCGCACTTTATGGAAACGATTTTCAGAGTAAATTTCTATGTAAAAATTCCAAATTCCTTGCGACAATTTCACTCTAATTGATAGCCTTGACTCTTGGCTATAGCTCTGACTCAAAATTTCCAAGATAGAGCAATTTATTTTAGTACAAGTCATGTCAATTTTCTCCTACTCCTTTTGTACAGCTTTCCGAAAGTATTTTCAATGTTCCTGAGTGGCGTCTTCCTAACGTTTGCACACACACTAGTAGCTGGCGCTAAATGAAAATTTGTGGTACCACTGGACACAATATAGCTTTATTTAAAAAGTTGTGACAAAAAAGTGCATTTTTTTAAAAATCAGTCAATGAAAGGGAAAAAATATTGAAATAGGCTCGTGAATGCAGAGAAGAGTTTCTGAAAATAATCATGATTGCTTCTCTATTTTGTTATGAAGGTAAATTAAAGTTTTAAAAAAAAATCAACTAAAGCTTACTGTAAACTTACTCTATTATCAGCCTATGTTCTGTATACCGGGTAGTATGTTTTGTAACCCGGGATGCCCGGGTTGGATCCTCCAGTAATCGTAGAAAAGAAATATTTATAAATGAGTCATTTGATAATAGTTTTTTTTGCTGAACTTCTTTTTAGTTCTCAGGCTTTGCCGATTCTGTATGTGTGTATGTATGTACGTATGTACTTAACGCGATAACTCTTGATAGAAATATCCGTTTTGCTTCAAATTTTGTTTATAGGTTCATTGTGATAAGGCGCTTCCCTGATTAGGTTTGGGGGTTCACTGGTTACGTATGAAGGGGGGGAACGGGGGGCTAATTCCCCCTGAACTTATATAAATGTTTTTTTAATACAGAATTTTCCGATTTGATTCAAATTTTGTTTATAGGTTCATTGTGATAAGGAGTTTCCCTGATTAGTTTTAGGGGTTCATTGCTTAATTATAAAGGGGGGAACGGGGGCTAATCCCCTCTTAATTTAGATAAATGGGTTTTTCATGCAGAATTATCGGATTTGCTTCAAATTTTGTGTATAGGTTCATTGTGATAAGACGCTTCACTGATTAGTTTTGTGGGTTAATTGGATAAGTGTAAAGTGGGGGCGGGGGCTAATCCCCCATTAATTTATTGTCGATTTCCTTATTTTTCGAGAGGCATTATTCTTTTAAGTAAGAGTATAATATACAATTAGTGTGAATAGCCTGTGAGCTCAATGCCATCAGTTTAACTGGGCACTTTTCTTTTTATTTAAGATATGGAAACAGGAAAGAAAAAACGTAATATTTAAACTATCTACTAGTATAATTAATTGTAGTAAAAGAACAAATTAAACCTAGAGTAGAAGAAAAATAAAAAAATTTATGAAAAGTTAAATGGTGCATTAGATTTTTAAAAAATATATATCGTTTGTGTTTAATGATGGGTAAAAGAAATAATAGTTAAATATAGAATAACGATATTATTCTGATTTAATAATAGAATTCGCAGGTTATTGCCTGCTCTCTCCCCGAAATGAGCGTTATACCCTGTTCACATCGAACATTTAAGATATCTTAGACCGCCATTTTTGAGGTGGTACCTCCCCGGAATTGAATACCTGTCCACACCGCCAAACGCATTTAAGATAACTCACTAACATCACCGTGTCCAGTGCGCATGCGCATATGTTAAAAGCAAACTCAACAGCCAATCGGCCTCCAGAGCCAATCAGAGTGAGCGGTACTGACTGTATCTAGCAATGGAACGTTCGAACTCACTAAGTGAGTTTCTGGAACTCACTCAGTGAGTTCAGCTGTCTAAGATATCTTAACTATCCGATCTGAACGTAGTATTACTATGGCAATTCATCATACAAATATACGAATAAGAATCTCTGTCTGGAAACGCCTTTAAACGCAACGCATTAAAAAAGCTTTCTTGTTTCTCATTTCTATTTTCGTCATCAAGAACGTCTCGATGTCTATAAACTCTTATAAGTTTTCTATATCATACACATGTAATCTATCAAAATTAAGAAATTTCATGGAAATTTATTTTTATTATCTTGTAATAATTAAAATTAGGAAAATTTAATATTACAAATATAACTTACTAGCTGGCGTAGCAACCCGATGTATTGCATTTGCATTGCATGAGATTTTTCGATTTTTTGGGAAAAAAGAAATCTAAATTGATTCTGCATTTAGAAAACATTTGCAATATTAATTGTATTAAATTTCTTATTATAAGCTAGAAATTATGTTAACAATGTAAATAAACTGAAATTACATTTTGAAAGTAACACGATTTTGATGCAATTATAGTAGAATGTATTTATATATAAAAATAGCGAAATACGGGCAATAAAATTCCATTGGTCGAGAGGATTTTTGACAAAAATTTGGAGAGTCTTCCTTTATTGCCAAGAAGCGGATATCGTTCAGGCAAGTATCGTTATGTTCTGTAGTGTGGCTTGCCATGGTACGAAAAAAACTTTTAATCTGAGTAGATGCCCTGTATGTAATGTTCAGGACGTCATGCTCAAAATTCCATGTTCTATCACAGTACATTTAATTACATTTTAAACAAATTCGGAAAATATTATTTCAGACGGAACAATAGCACTAAAACTTTCAGCGTTTTAATAATAATTTTAGTAAATCTGGAAATAAGTCATATGAATATTCAGTACATTACATTTTTTAAAAAGAAAATGTAAATTAAAAATCTCTAAATCAATTTATTTAAATAAAACAAAAATTAAGATATTTGTTCACCTTTTCAGTTAGCAGACGATATCTCATTATTTATCTTTTTCATCCTTTTTTCCCACAATATGGAGTAATTTAGTTGCCATCTTTAGAGAAACTTCGTTAAAAGTTACAAAAAATTAATATCTCAAGAACTAATTCAAATTTTTAAATTATGAGAGCTTATATGACATCCTTGGATCCGTACGAATAATTTGTGTTAATTACTTCGTGAGGTGCGGTGCGGCGCGGCGCGGCGCGACGCGTTACATATTATGGGATCAGTAGTTGTGAAATACCGACTGTCAGATTTTAATATAATAGTTTCAGTATTTCTAAAGAATTTTCATATAATCATAATTTAATTAATATTAATCTAAACAAGTTGGAAATTGTACGTTAAACGTGACAAATGAGGTGCGTTCGTTTCATGCTATTACTAGTTTTACAATGTAAAAAAATCATCGTTATTATTTCCGTAAAATAAATTATATCGTCTCCTATGAACGAAATGAGAATACCTTTTTTCTCTTATTACCTATGCCATGTTTACAGATGCGAATTTTTTTTCGACACCAGACAGCGCTATAAAATTCACCATGGAGATCTTGCTTTGCGAATGATGACCTCCATGGCCTAATATTTCTATGACTCACGATGAATGAATCTTTTGTATATTTACCTTAATGGATTGAGATATTTGGCTGTTAACCTAATTTTCACTGAAGTTATCACAGAATGTATACATTTCTTAATGTAACTTATCTCTCAAGCAAACAATTTTTTTGAACGATCTTTCTAAAAATGTAACTTTTACGCGATTTTATTCGAAAAAAAATTTTTGAATAAAAATAACCGCTTGGCATATGGAAAAAGATGGGGTTAGCCCGTATTTGTTTTCCTCAGTCACATGACTTGCGCTTTTACTATATAGATTACGTATGATAGGATTTAATAGAATAAAGAAAACTTTTATTAATATCTTTTTAAGTTTTGATTCAATTTTTATAAAATTTGAAATGACTCGACAAAATTCTACAACGATTAAATATATTAAATTTCAAACTATTCGGTTGAGTAGTTTTTGCGCTGTTATATACGGACAGACGGACCAGACGACGACTATGGCTGCTACGTATTTATATACTAATTACGAACGCACCTAAAAACTTGTAAATAAAAATAATATTCTGAAAATATGAAATTATTTCACTTTCATCGGTAACACACATTTATACATATTTTCTAGAACTTTGGCACATTAGGAAGTAGGATAAAAATGAATTACAAATTTCCAACTTTGAATATGTGTTGCAGTTTTCTGACTCTGTTTCTAGACTCATCGGATTTTGAATCTATTCAAGAGTATAAAGAAAAGTTCATTTCCGTAAAAACTAAATTAAATCGTAAAACGAAAGAAATAACAATAAGGATAAAGTAGTAATGTTGTTTCAGATTTGGCTGCTGTTCTTAGTACAGTATGAACACAAACTTGCCTTCGATGGCGAACATAAAATCCGCGTTAACCTGCCTCAGCTGAACATTGATAAATTCGATGGTAATCCAGAAAACTGGGCAAGAATTTTACAGTCAGTTTAAATCATCTATTCATTGTAATGATTAAATGAGCAAAACAGATAAATTTACATATTTGAAAAGTCTCCTAAAATCAACAGCACAAACTGCGATTCAAGGATTATCAATTTCTGAGGAAAATTATGATATGGCTGTAACCATTTTAGGGAATCGCTACGGAAAACAAGAAATGATAATTAGATCTCATATACATAAGTTGTTAAATTTGCCACCTGTCCGCAACTCTTCTAATTTAAAGGAATTGCGCAGTTTGCATGATACTTGCGAGATACATATACGTAGTTTAAAATCATTGGGTATTGAGTTAGAAAGTTATGGAAACGTAATGTTTCCTATAATAACAAAGTAAATACCAGATAATTTAATGTTGAATTAAAACAGAGAAAACAAAAACGAAACATAATCGGGGAATGTTTCAAAACTATTAGATTATTTGAGAGCAGAAATCGAAACTAGAGAACGTGCACTTTCGTTTCGCAGAAAATAATTTGATGATAATACTAGATTTGAAAGTAAAGTTGTTAATAACAAAGAATTTTTTTACAGATGTTTTCCTAATAGTAAATCACTTAAGCACAAAGTGTCTACGGCGGCTACTTTGAATGCGAATGTTGAGAATAAATGCATGTTCGGAAAATCATGGTATAGAATCTTGTTCTAAAACCATAGAAGAGAAGAAAAACATTATAAACAATCAAGCGAGATGTTTCTTATGTTTAAAATCATTTCACTTAGTTAAAAATTGCAAATCTAGAAATAGATGTAAATTTTGTTTACGAAGACATAATTCTTTAATATGTGAAGAAAACGGGGATAAAGAGGAAGTAACAGATGCGTTAGTTTCATCAATTCAAAATAAAAACGTATCACAAGATATATTATTTGCAAACCGCTACTGCATTAGCTATCGGAAAAGGATATAAAATGAAATTACGTCTCTTATATAACCTAGGATCACAAAGGTCATTCCCATTGAGTAATGTTGCAGAAAAATTAGGCTTGCAAGTAGTGAGAGAAGAAGATGTTACTGTTCACGCTTTTGGTTCTAAAGCCGCGTTGAATCAGAAATGTAAACGGTACAGGATTGTTTTGAAAAATCCCGAGATAATGAATAAAGGTATTGCAATTGCAGTGTTAAAAAACGCCTGACATTAGTGAAGCTTTACTTTCTATGCATGATAAGGAAATTCGAGATTATTTATGTAGAAAAAACTGCAATTAGCTGATAGAATATATGGAGATTCTAAATATATTCAATTGCCTATTTTGATAGGCAGTGATTATTATTGTAAAATAGTAACAGGAAAGGTTTGCAGGCTTTCAGAAGATCTTGTACTTTCTGAAACAGTTTTAGGATGGACTGTAAATGGTTCCACTACAGCTAGAGATGCCACCAGTTTGCAAACTTTGATTAGTGTTATGAAAACCATTTCCGAGCATGATAAGTTTGTCAGGGATAACGAAGTAAATGCTACTTTAAAGACCTTTTACGATTTAGAAACCATGAGAATAAAACCAGAAAAGGAACAATCTGAAATAGAGAATGCCGTTTTGGAAAATTATAATAATATATGTAAATTTAAGAATAATATGTATGAAGTGCAATTGTCCTGGAATGAAAGAGCTGTTTTATTAACTGGTAATTATGACTTAGCGAGAAAAAGACTATACAATTTAAATGATAAATTTCAGAAATGTCCAGAATTTTATGAAAAATATGCTAGTGTAATAGCAAGGCTACACTACATACCGGGCTTGCTCATTCATTATGATGACGTCACAAAAGGTTGCTGACTAGGAGGAAAGACATACAGCGATTGGCACAAAACGATGGGCGCGTTGCTTTGGACCAATCGCTGGTCGCGGTCAGCCATCATTTGTGACGTTTTGGGAGTGAATGAGCAAGCCCGGTATCTAGTGTTGCCTTGGTAATAGATAATTATGTAGAGAAGAGAATGGCAGAAGTTGTTAATTCTAAACCAAACTCAGTATCTTACTATATCTCCCATTAAGCAGTTATACGTGAAGACAAGACAACTATCAAACTTAGAGTCATTTTTGATGCGTCTTCTCATTCTTCCGAATCTATTCCGTTGAACCAATGTTTGCATGCGGGTCCAAATTTAAATCCCGATATACTTAGTGTTTTACTTCGATTTCGATCGCACAAGATTGCAATCACTGGAGACAGTGAGCAGGAATACCTCCAAATCAGTTTAGATCCTGCGGATAGAGATGCTGTTAGATTTTTATGGATTCAAAATCCTTCTAATCCAGAGTCAGAATTAAAGTTGAAAACATTAAGAATGACCAAAGTTTTATTCGGAGCAAAGCTTAGTTCATTTCTCTTATCTGCAACGATAAAACATCACACCGATAAATATAAATTCACATTTCCAAGAACATTTAACATACTGATTGATTGTCTGTATGTCGATGATTTGCTTGTTGGTGTGAATGAGGAATCTCAAGGAATCAAATCATGCACTGAAGATAAGAGCATTTTAAAAGATGCTAATTTCAATATACGCAAGTAGACTACAAATTCCAAGTCTTCAATCTCAGTTTGACTTAAAAGAAGAAACTATGCATCAAAAATCTGCTTATAACAAAATTCTAGGTTATAAATCGAATACAGAAAAAGATTATTCGAAAGTTGAATTGCAGATTGCAGAATCTTTTGAAATACGACAGTAAGAATAATAGTGTCACCAAAACAGAAGTTTTAAAGATGAAAGGACAATTGTATGATCCCTTAGGAATTTTAAACCCTTTCACTGTAACTGCAAGAATTCTTATGGAAGAAATTTGGAAAATGGGTCTAAATTGGGAAAATAAATTTAATGAAGATATGTATAATAAATGGACAAATTGGTGCAAACAACTAAGTTCCGTCGAAACTATAAAGGTTGCTAGACATTATTTTGTTGAACATTCAAAAGATGCGTTTCAAGATTTGCAATTTCACTGCTTCAATGGCGCAAGTGCTAAGGCTCTTATGAGAGCTAGGCATTAGTTCGTGCCTGCACCTTAAGACTTGCGACAGGAACTTTTATTCGGCGAGCAGTGCAACACTTATACCCACTGGAACTTGACAACTGTAAAGATAAATAGCTTATCTTTCTGGGCCGAAGGATGTTGCTGTTTCCTGACTCTGTTTTTAGACCCTATGGTTCAGACGATAATCTGCGAATTGAACTGAAATGGCTTTTTGTTTATGAAAGAAATTTGTTCGATGGTTTTATGAGCAAAAAGACGACGTAGATTAAAAATGAATAGAAGAATTTTGTATGTAAATATTCTGTTTATGTATTGTGTGTCATTAAATGTTTCGTTATCTCTAATATTGCATCTCCCATTTGAATAAATACTTGTCATCGAGATTCTCCATTTAAAAGCACTCCTTCGAAACCATTCTGAGGTAAGAAAAGTTTGTGAGATTCATTCAGTTTCATAAGATAAAGAGAATTATTGCCGAAACGACAGTTGAAGCTCACTGTGGCGACGCGAAAAGTTTTTGGTTTCCGTCTGTTTGTCTGTCTGTTCCGCTATAACTGCCGTAAAAATCGTCCTATTAGGTTGATTTTTGGTGAGTATGTTGGTGAGGTACCCGGAATCAGCTGTATAGTTTTTAGTTACATTTGGTTCATTCTTTCGAAAAATATAGAACATTTATTTTTAGTTCACAATCACAATGCTTTCCTATGGGAATGCAGACGATTTTCAAATTTCATATACTATTTAACTGAAATGAAAATCGCATATTTGAATAATGGATTTAAACGTAAAATTACTAATGTAAATTTTCGATATGGAGGTTTTAAATATATCCAATAGCTTTAAAAATTTGCTGGATACATTCATTAGAATTTAGAAATTAATTGTTTGAATTATTGGAAAAATTTTTGCAGTTTTTCGGAAAATATAAAAACATTTTATTTTCATACTTTTTACAAATTTTAAAATTCATTTTTAGCTCATTAGCTCACAGGCTATCAAAGCATGAGAGCTTATGTGTCCGCCGGTTCTGTATGTACGTATGTATGTATGTATGTACGTAACGCGATAACTCTTGATAGAACTAACCGTTTTACTTTAAATTTTGTTTATAGGTTCCTTGTGATAAGGCGCTTCCCTGATTAGTTTTGGAGGTTCATTGGTTAAGCATAAAGGGGGGAAACGGGCGGCTAACCCCCCATAATTTAGATAAATGTGTTTTTCATGCAGAATTATCCCATTTTTTTAAAATTTTGTATATAGGTTCATTTTGATAATGTGCTTCTGTCAATAGTTTTGGGGATTCATTGGTTAAGTATAAAGGGGGAAAGGGGGGATAACCCCCCTAATTTAGATAAATGAGTTTTTCATGCAGAATTATCCGATTTTCTTCAAATTTTGTATATAGGTTCATTGTGATAATACGCTTCTCTGAATAGTTTTGGGGGTTCATTGGTTAAGTATAAAGGGGGAAAGGGGGGGGCTAATCCCCCCTTAATTTAGATAAATGGGTTTTTCATGCAGAATTATCCGATTTTCTTCAAATTTTGTATTTATATTCATTGTAATTAGAGACTTCCCTGATTAGTTTAAGGGGTTCATTAGTTAACTATGAGGGGGGTAACGGGGGGATGACCCCCCCCCTTAATATATTGTTGATTTCTTTATTTTTCGAGGGGCATATTTCAAATTCTTTGAAATAAGAGTATAATATACAATTAGTGTGAATAGCCTGTGAGCTCAATGCCCTCAGTTTAACTGGGCAGTTTTCTTTTTCTTTTTTTTACTTTGCTCTTTAATTTATTAGTTGCTCAGCAACCCTATTTCAAAGAATATCAAAATAATAAAATTCAAGTAACTCGCACTATTTTGCTGCAATATTTTACTATCAAAATAAATTATTTTTGTTTTCTATTGACATAAATGAAGAATTTATTTTAATACAAGTTTATTTTTTTATCTAAAAAATTACATGAATAAGATGTTTATAAGAATTTCAGAATATCATTGAATAAACCGTGTTTAATTGAACGCTTCTAATTTCTGAAACCCCCGAAGTATTTTATATGCCTATAAATATGTATGTAATATAAAAAAAAATTAAATTGTGGATCGTAAGATGTTAAATAATATGAAAAGTGAGATTAAAAAACAATGACTTTTAGAGCTGACGTTGAGGCTCCTGATCTGCAGATTTACTAGTATTACATTTTTATTTCAACATGAACTAAGTGGAGTTCGATAAAAATATATAAAATATAAATTATTTTGGATATTTTCTTAAATAAAACGACAACTGGCAGTCATTTAAGAAATATGCTGTTTTTAACCAATCACAGCTGTCGCAACAAGTTGTTACAATTGCCATGCTGTTGTGATTGAAAACTTTCAGTAAACTTCAAACAGATCTCATATGGACGTATCTCATGTATCTCAAAGCACATGCATGTGCTTATTCTAACTTTCAAATATGTTCCGTGATTGAAACACATGTTCTGTGAAACTTACCATTTGTTTTTCTGTTGCCCTTTTAATATTTAAAAATTTTCAGAAACAGTTTACGAATACGTCAAAACGTTTTATTTAATTTTAGTTTATTGTCGTTGTTGATGTTATTTTTACACTTGTTTTGTTCCAAAAATTTTTATTATAAAATATTTGCTCGATACAAAAAATAAATTTGTAAATAATCAAAAGTTATTTATTAAATATCAAAATTTTTTTATTAAATGTAAAAATTTATTTATTAAGCATCAAAATTTATTTATTAAATTAATCAAGATTTTTTTTTCGCTATAATTAAAAAAAAAAAAAAAAATTCCTTCTGCATTTAAGTCTGCTCCATCCCCTGGATATTTTTTTCTGAATACACTCGTGATTTAAGGGTTCTTTCGTAATTTTTAAGTGTAACAGATGATCGCAAGACCAGAAAGTTTAAGGAATATTGTCTTAGAGGACACTTAGTGGAATATTGTGATCTGAAAATTCTTCTTCCCAACATGTCCCACACATGCTTTATCAGATTCGGGTCTGGTAAATTTGGGGAACATTGCATACACTGTGCCAGATTGGAGAATTTTTGTCATTTAAACATCTACCATTTTTTCTGACTAATGATCTCCGCTTTATTTAATCACAGAATATCTATCATCAAATAAAGCGAAGTTTACTATTTTGAAATAGTGATAGCTATTTTGATTTAAAAAATTCCCCAACTGGCAACACTAACAGCATATGCTAAATTGTTTCAGGATCCATCTCGGAACCTGTCGAGCTCTGTGCAGTCGTGCATTAACGTTCTATAAACTTAAATATATCGTGCATAAATATATGTAAACATTCCATTTATAGCTACTGCAGAAAAAAATGGATAAATAATAAGGTAATAATTTCATGACAATATTGGACTGCAGTTACTGAACCACCAGGCCAAAAAACATAGATTAGAGCGGCCGTTTGTTGCTATTCCTGCCCATACAAGTAACCCCTCTAATGGTCTCTTTCTGCGATATTTATAACCCGCTATCTAGGCCCAGACTCTCGAGAATTTTTCTGGAAGTAAAATCAAGGCCCACCCGCCAAGGGTACTTTATTCTACCGATCTTGTGTGCAACTTAGACGTTCACAGGCACAATTCAATAGTGCTCTGGCATGATATTGTGACAAAAGTGCTCATATTTAAAATATTCCCCTTCGTTAAGTTAGTGTGAAATATTTCTTCGAGATATGGACTTTTCTACAGTGCTGTAGTTGGGTGGGTACGCATGGGAACGCCGTTCCCTGAAATATTTGGTTTGTTACTGTAAAAAATAAATATCGCGAACAAGCACAAGCCATTTTATTTTTCTCTAGACTGTGTAAACTATACCCATTTCAATGTCTAAATGCGAAAGAGCATTCAGCTGTATGAATAACATCATGACCGATGCGAAAAATTGTATGAAAGAGCCAGTTTACTTATATTCATAAGCCGTGTAGGACCTGTCTTAAAAGAATTTTGTCCTGAACCATATGTGAAATCATGGTTGCGATCAGGAAGAAGATTATCAGACGAGACAGCCTGTCGTAAATCAGAAAGCACAGAAATTACCTCTCATTATCGTTCTTTATTATGGAAACTTCTATAGGATAGATGTGGCAATAAGTTATATATGGATTTATTTCTGTTATTTCAATTAAATTTTGATTCATAATGGAAAATGTTATGAGATTGATTAAATATTGCTTGTAGATGAATGCTATACAATTAAAATACTATAAAAAACTAGAATATAATAATTATAACTGCTAATTTAAAAAAGTCGGCTTTTGGCTAATTGTTTTAAATTAGCTTTTGGCTTAGCAAAAATCCGGTAGCATCGACATCTACTCTATAAAAAGGTGAATTCCCACAAATACTTTTTCTTACTACAGCACTGTACTAGCAGATACATCTGAAGATAACAGTGTCGTACTGTATGCGCTGTTAGTAACCTCCAGCGTCGGGCACATTGGCACAGAAAGGAATCGTCCCCGACTACAGCATCTAGATCCACGTTTTTAGAGACATTTTAGCAATAAATGCTTTTGATAATGATTTCAAACTCTATTTGTGACACTACGGTGAATATTATTAAGCTTTCTTACAACATCGAGCTGTCTTGTATCAGCTTGCAACATCGTAAAATACTCTAATGCATTTCATCTACAAATAGTTTCTTCTATTCATGATTTCTAATTTGGTTATTTTATATTATCTAGAATACTCACTAACTGACAACAAGTCTTAAATGACGATGCAATTAAATCTTACGTAAATTTTGTTTGTATATTTGAAATCGGAGATTACACTACATAACATGTAAATTTTAAGTTTTTAATTCCAAATAATAAATTTAATACGAGTATTCCTGCATTTACTGCTTATATTTTTAGTGTAACTGTACATATTAATTTTTTTATGCAAATTGGATAAGTTGTTTTTTAAGTCCGTTCGTGGCAATTAAAAAAGACAAAATCCAAAACTTTAGCAATTGCTCCTGATTTTCCTGATTAGACTCAAAATATTAATCAATCTGTATTGAAACAAATATTTTTACCCAATCTTTCCTAAACAGAAGAAGAAACTTACTTTTCGTCTAAGGTGGAATATTGATGTTTTAAAAAAATCACTAGTTATACAGGGTAATTTAAGGTCCTTAGACAAACTTTAATTGTCTGAGTGCAACGAAGACTCATACACAGCGCAGTTTTACTTTGCCCCATATATAGCTACGATGGATATTAAAACCTTTCGTCAAGCATAACTCAAAAAATATTTAACGGATTTCGTTCAAATTTTTACAGCAGGTACCTATAAAGGTGACAACGACGTCTATTTATTTCCAAGAATAAATGTCAAACCGTTTGGAAATTATATTAAAAAAATAGATAAAAAAGCACAATTAAAGTACATACGTCACGAAATTTTGTGCGTACGTCATTTTCACCGGCGGGAGATTTTCGTAGACAAACGGAATTGAAAAGTTCATAGAATACATGGAGCAAAAAAATATGCAAGCACTAATATTCAGCACAATAAAATATATTTCAATTTAATAAAAATGGAAAGTTAATCTGGAATTTTTTCTGTTTGAAAAGTATTAGAGATTAGTAAGAGGTAAGAGTAGTATTAGTATTAGAGATTTGGCGTAAATCACACCATTAGCAGCTTTTTTATTTCGCGTGTGTATGTTAGGAACAATTCTTTGATGTTTAAATAAAAGGTTTCGATTTGTGGCATTATTTCTTATTTTCTTTTCCTTTTTAGTATTTTAAATGGAATTAGTGAAAGGCGTGTATTTTAAATTAAATGAGTGAAAGACGTGTATTTTTAATGTATGTATTTCAAATGAAATCAGTGAAAGATTTATATTTAAATGAAATGAATGCAATATGAAGATGTTATGAGAAAAATATTTGGCGATTTATCAACTGCACCAAGTTAACATAAAAGTACCAATACATATGTGGGTACTTCTCTATTATCCCGTCGACCACTTTTCATAACAAAAAACTATCGCCAAATAAACGGGAGAACGTTGTCATTGAAATATCAAAATACATAAATAAATAAAATATAAGAATTTAAGGACACAATTGTTATTTTAATGAATGAAATAACTAATAAATCAGTAAAACATAATGAAAAATACACGCAAATGTCGCGTTAAAAACCACTTGATGACGTAACAAACACGTATAATGCTTCTGATATCAAGTAAATGGGACTGCATTTTTGGCGTTTAATCTAACAGTTTGGCGATAGTTTTTTGTTATGAAAAGTGGTCGACGGGATAATAGAGCAGTACCTCTATGTGAAATGAAACAAGGCACAGATGTCATATACGCACCACGTTGGCGCGATTTTTCCCTCCACCAGCTTGAGGAAAACTTTGTTTTTGAATATTAGTTACAAATAGTGTGACAAATAGTACACGTGATTTTTTATTTCAATATAAAAATAAAATAACGTAATAAATGAAACAGCTTCTATTATTTTAAAAAAGGAAATAAAAATAAATAAATAATAGTTTGATATAAATAAAGGCGCGGATGTCATATACGCACCACATTGGCGCGATTGCAACAAAATGGCAATTTTATGCCTCACATGGTAACCCGGTTATTTTGTTTCAATTGTTGTTTATTAACTTTTTTTTTTTTTTTTAATTCTATAAATTGTTTTTATTATATATATCAATATTTATTTATATCAAACTATCATTTATTTATTTTTATTTCCCATTTTTGAATAATAGGAGCTATTTAATTTATTACGTTATTTTATTTTTATATTGAAATAAAAAATTACATGCTATTATTGTATGGTATTTGTAACTAATATTCAAAAACAAAGTTTTCGCCAAATTGGCGGGGGGAAAATCGCGCCAATCTGGTGCGTATTTGACATCTGTGCCTAAATTAATATTGATATACATATAAAAATAATCTATAGAATTAAAATAAAAAATAAAAGTAAACAAACACAACAAACAGTTTTCGCCAAAGGGGCGGGGGAAAAATCGCGCCAACGTGGTGAGTATATGGCATCTGTGCCGGGATTTTTACCCTTTTATCTGTGCTTTCGGAAATATAAAAAAATAAAAAAATTCTTATATCAGGTGTATAATGTTTTGCATTTTTATACGGACCACTTCTCCATTTTAAGATTTTAAATGCTATTTATATCAGATATTTCTTTCTTGAGATTCCCACAAGTTTTTTCCGGTAATTATTTTAGTTCGCTTATTAATTGTTTACAATTTGCCCCCCTGGCAATAACAATTACTTATCACAAAAAATGGGTACTTCTCTATTATCCCGTCGACCACTTTTCATAACAAAAAACTATCGCCAAACTGTAACGCTAAATAAACGGGAGAACGTTGTCATTGAAATATCAAAATAAATAAAATATAAGAATTTAAGGACACAATTGTTACTTTAATGAATGAAATAACTAATAAATCAGTAAAACATAATGAAAAATACACGCAAATGTCGAATTAAAAACCACTTGATGGCATAACAAATACGTATAGGGCTTCTGGCATCAAGTAAATGGGACTGTATTTTTGGCGTTTAATCTTAGTTTGGCGATAGTTTTTTGTTATGAAAAGTGGTCGACGGGATAATAGAGAAGTACCCAAAAATGGCTTAGTTTTGTTAAATTTGTTTGTTATGTATTTTCATTTCTTATTAAAATATCGAAAATGGCAATAAAATTTTATTTTAGCACCGTACTTAATTTTTTAAAATGGCTCAAAAACATGGTTTAATAAACGTATATTTGTAAATATTTTAAAAAACATGTTTTTCCGCTCTCTAGAAAAATTTGTAAGATTCTACAACTGCCTTTGGCACCAACCAGTACATGATACGGAACTTTTCCCTATTCAGATACACAGAAGAGGTTGGTCACAAACAAGAGTAATGCTAGCAACAATATTGTTTTAACTCTAGAAGAGTTAGAAACAATAATGATATTAAATTCCCCGATTAGCTTAGGGCCCGATTACGGAACTTTCTCCTAGAAAAAAAAAAACTGTAGAAGTCTTTTACATTTGTTTCGAATGAAGTTCGATCAACAAAGTATTAATTGATAATACAAACAACACTAATATTAACATAGGGGCAAAAGTGTGAATTTAAGTGTATATATTTGGAACCCTCCCCCCCCCCCCAACCACCCACCAAAAAAAGAAAAAGAAAGTTACAGAAATGAATTTAAAATGGCGTGAAGCCACCCTTTCTGACATAAGAAATTGGCTGCGAACCCGATTACGAAACTTTCACTTAACTTAATAACATGTATGTAATAGCCCTGAGGACAATTCCCCTTCCCAGTTATACGGACCTTGGGGCTTTTTTAAAAAGCTTGACGCAGTTCGGGTTGAAGAAGTTGAGATTTACTGTCAAATGACATAAACTACTGTGAAAATAAAACTGGTGAATTATTATGCTGGTTTATGTATGTATTTAAAAAAATTGCATCTGATTACACTCTTTAGATAAATTACTCCTGTTTGCATTTAATAACAGATAAACGGCTTCCGTTTACTAAATTGTTTAAATATTGGGAAGAGTTGGCGAGAGATAGATAGACGTGTAAACAAACGGGTAGACAGACGAGTAGAGAGACGGATAGCGACAGAGATAAGCTAACGGGTAGCGAAACGAATAGACAGACGGGTAGCGAGGCAGGTGCAAAAAAGGGTTGACAGAGGGGTAGTGAGATGGGTAGGGAGACGGGTAGCGTGGTGGATAGAGAGACGAGTACAGAGACGACTTGACAGACGGGTAGAGAGAGGGTTATATAGACAGACAGACGTGTTGATAGACGAGTAGTGTAACGGGAAGCGAGACAGGTAGAGACACGATTAAAGAGTCGGGTAGAAAGACAGACGGATACTGAGACGGGTATACAGAAGAGTAGAGAGACAGTAGACAGATGAGTTCGGAGAGAGACACAGCTAAGACATACGAGTAGTTAGACTGGTAGACACGTTTGTAGCAAAGCATGTTATCAATGTGGTTTGAAGTATACGAGTTTCTATAAATAGTTATACAAATAAACAAAGGAAATTTTTTTAATTCAAATATTAAATATTTGATTTAATATTTCAATATTTAATATTTTATTTTTTAATATTTTATTTAGATATTTGTCACAAAGAAAATGTTGCAAAAATTAAATTAAATTTGCGTTAAACTACGCTTGCTAAAATACGCTATTGGCTGCAAATCTGATTATGTGACTTTAAAAATATCGTTTTAAAAGATCCGGCGTTTTTTTTTTTTTTTTAAGTTTTGAGCAATTCCCGCTTAAGAAAATGAGATTATTTGCCAAATGTTATAAAAAAATGCATATGAAAACATAACAGTACATGAATTTATATATGATATTTTATAATGATATCATTTAATTTGCTATTTTTCATATGTTGTATCTTTATCTATCTCTTGTCTATCATATGCTGTATATTCACTTAGATTCTTGTTGATATCTTCTTTATATCGTAATTGTTAACTTTATGTTCTCAGCAATATCACTCAGACTAATCCCTTTGAGGGAAGTCCTAGTAGAACACACTACAACGAACAAATTTTGTATAGGACATATTCCATTTGAAGAACCATATTCCATATATTCAATCAAAACATAATCAGTCTTACTCCAATCCGAACCCAATAATAATCACAACTTTAAGAATAATGAAGATATTTTAACAAAATTTGCAATAGTGAATCATCCGTGGATACGAACTAAATAGTAATTTACCGTAAATAAATAGCTTACTTTAATACATCTGAATTCATGCTCGCTGTGTCAAAAAAAATGTATGTATTCGATTACGTATATTTACCTTTTTTGCGTGAAATGAAACGACATCACAAAAATAAGTAGAAATGGTATCCATCCACATCTAACGCTCGTATTCACCATCTACCTCAACTGTCAGGTCAGGCGAGAAAAACTCGTCAAACGCTCAAATGATATTTACTTTTACATAATTAGACTTCAGTCGTGATAAAGTCCAATCGGGTTAGTATGAATATCATTTTAGCGTTCGACCTAGGTTTTCTCACTTAACTGGTGGCAGGTGAGGTAGGTAGTTGAGGTAGATACACTGCAAAAAAATTGGTGATTTTACAGTATAATACTGGCACCCCAGCTGCTAGTATTATACCGCAAAATTAACAGTATTAAACAGTAAAATAAGCAGTAATACACTGCCGCGCATGTGCGGAAGCGGTAAACTAGCTGCTTCATAGTTCCGAATGTAATTGACAGACATTACATATGGTCTCACTGACAGAAGTACTGTACACTTACAGCACTTTTCTGGTGTTATTGCATTTCACACAAAACATGGTAAGTTTGTTGAAAATTTCATTAAAATATCTTTAATTTTGTTAAAATTACGAGCAATAGCTTTGTTCCTATTGTATTGAGACAATTTGTATTTTTAGCTAAATCACTATATTATGCCACTTTCTTTTACAAAAATTGATTGTTGTAGTGTGTCATCTCTTAAAGTTTGTCTAAGGACTTTTGAATCATCCGTGGATAAAACCAAGAAATGAACTAAATGGTAATTTACATTAAATAAGTAGCTTATTTTAATACATCTGAATGCATGCTCGCTGTGTCAAAAAAGTGTATGTATTCGATTATGTATATTTTTAAAACACTGCTTGTTTTCATATGAAATACAATTTAACTATTGAATTTTCTGTTTATAAACGTAACTCATTCTTGTGATTTAATATCTTTCATGGTAGCTGTGCAACTTATGTTCAAATGCCAGCAGTTACGATTGGCTGACATATATATCTGAGTGGGAAGAAGAAGGCAGGCCTTGCAGCAATAGTCGAGTGACAGTACGAGTAGCAGTAAATGCACTTCTTTCTCAAAAGCCCGAAACAAGAGACAGAGGCTGTGCCTTAGTCTACAACCTTGCTCTCAAGAAAGAGGCAAGTAATCAGCTTCAATATTTCATATTATAAATTATATGCATATGTAGTAGAAACCGCTTATAATACAGGTGCAGGAAGCGAGAAAAATTCGACATATGTGAGCTTCGTTATAATGTCTCCCTTATAACATTAATAGTCTGGATAAGAAATTTAGAAACTACTTTGATAATGGACCTCTGAGTCGTAATTACATTGTTTATAATAATGCATAGTTACAAAAACAATTATTTAATTTTCAAAAAGGACTTTATAATTATTAATTATACAGGGTGTTTCAGCACAATGTTCATAAACTTTAGGAGGTGGTAGAGCACCTTACAATAAACAATTTTTATATAAGAAACCAGGGTCGCAATCTACTCATTTAGTCAAACATACAGGGCGCTTCACTTCAATTTGAAGCCGAATTTTTGGACATAACTTTAATAATAAAGAAGATGGTTTAATGATATTTACAAAAGAACTAACTTCTTATGTGCAAAATGCGATGAAATCATGAAAAATTCTAGAAGGGCACAGTAATTTTGTCAGTGTACCATATGTAATGTCAACTACATTACGAAAGTTCTATCACCTACTTTAGCGTTAATTGAATGCGGAAATTGGCCACTTCTTTCACATTAAATGCAACAATATCGCGAGATGTGGTATAACTGGCAAATAATAGTGTTAAATTAGACTGTCCACTTTTCGTAATGTAGTTGACATTGCATACGGTGCACCGAGCGAATTACTGTGTACTTCTAGCACTTTACGTGATTCCATCAAACTTTGCACACAAAAAGTTAATTCTCATGTAAATATCATTAAAATATCTTCTTTATTATTAAAGTTATGTCCAAACTTTCGGCCTCAGATTGAAAAGAGGCGTCCTCTATGTTTGTCTATACGAGTAGAGTGTGATCCTGGTTTCCTATATAAAAATTGTTTGTTGTAGTGTGCTCTACCACCTCTTAAAGTTTGTAAACATTGTGCTGAAATACCCAGTATATCTATAACAAGGCCGTAACCAGACGGGGGCAGGGTGGGCTTAGCCCCTCCTAGCAACTTCTTGAGTCCCCTCTAGACTTCATAATCTTTCAATACGAATAACATCATTTATTACATTTAAGATTTTTAAATTTTATAATAATAAGTTTTATGAGAGTTGGGATTTACTTTCTACTTCTGTTTATATTTATGTATCTTTAAAATAGAGGGGGAAAGACAAGCTGTAAATTAGCCTTATCATAAAAATTTCAAAGCCCTCTCTTACTTATGACCGATTTCCCTTTAACAGAAAATGTTACTTTGATATGAATCTCAGAAGTTTATGCACATAAAATTTTAAAGAGATTGTCTAATTAAAATTAAAAACTAAATTTCATTACTATAAAACCTATAAACCGTAAGTAAGTATACAGTTTAATTAGAATCTGCTATAATGACATAATGAATTTTGCTATATGACAATGTATTTGCTGATGAATTTTTCAATATTATTTTTTAACACTGTTGGAAGATTTATCCGTATAAGATATATTTCCACATTTTTCAAACTTCTAAAGTTTATTTTCTACAATAATTTCTTCATCGTTACTTGGTTCAACTACATTTCTATTCTTTACTTAATCAATTCCATTTCGATTTCCGTCTGCGGTTAATAGGGATTCATAAATCTACAAAGGTATTTCTAGTTCTACGCAAACTTATTTTTGTGATATACTTTTTATACAAAATTCGTTATATGCAATATTCCGATTTTGAAGTATTATTTATAGGCGAGTTAAAAAACAAAGCAAAATATTTCGATTTGCAGGGGATTTTAAAGAGTTTGATTTATCTGATAACTTTGACTTAACCGGGCTTGTATTACCTTTAAATTCCTTTTTTTTAATGATATGCTAGATTTATTGTTCCTATAGTTATTTAAGAATTAGTTTCACTGTTTCAATTAATTTTTTTTTTTACTAAAATTTAAAATAACAAAGAAAAAATACAACAATTTATTCATTTCAAAACACTTATCAAGCCTTCATCCAAAGAGTATATTTTGAATTAAAAGAAATAAAATTGTCCATACCTTACCATCATCGAAATGCCATTCTCTCAAGTTTCATTTAAATCATGTATTTTCTCAGAGTTTTTTCTGCAAATAAAATCTCATACTTCCCAAATTATTGTGCCAAAAAAAAAGTAAATAAATAAATAACAAGAGGGGGAAATTCTGCTATAAGGCCGAATATAGATTGCCACACACGGCTTTTATTTAAAAAATAAATAAACTAGCTGCAACTCAGAATAAAAACGCAATGACAACAAACAATTTTAAAATATCTAAATAACAAATAAAAATTCCCCTGTTAAAGTGTTGAGTTGTTCAATAACCATTCGATTTAGAAAAATATTTTTCTACCACTGAGCAATTTTTTTTAATGAAATTTAATTCATGTTGCTATGGCAGCAGACGATAAAACGATATCTTTGGAATAAGGGAATAAATAGAAGAAAAAATTTTGTTGATGTTTGTGATAAAATGTTTTTCTTTATTTTTTAAAAATGTATATACATAATTCACTTTTATATTTTAACAGAATAATAAGTTTACTATAATTCGTTACTCATGCTATGGCCAGTATACACGATACACGTCGAGCCACAATGCCTTTATCATTATCTTTTTACGCGTAAAAGTTTCGCTACGGTACTCCATTGTGAAGTTTTGTAATTTTTGAAATCTAATATTTGAAAACCGACATAATCATTAGATTTGAAATTTATATCAAGAAAAATACAATTTTTTACCATTCTAACGCAGTTTGTAAAACAATTTTGTGACAAATACTTTTCGAGTTATTAATTTTTTAAGTAACTTCAAATGTTTCATTTTCCGAGATTAATCTGTGGCAACGATGGATTGCTGTGACTTTTCATAAACATGAAAAATGATAGAGATTGAAAGAATAAGCCACCCTGTGTGTGGCTAAAAAACTATTATGACTCTATAACTTAATATATATATATACAGTGTCTCACAAAAGTGATGGGACACTTGTGCTTTATAAAAAGAAACTGCAATAAAATAAATAAACAAACATGTGCAAAAATTTTTTGGGTGTGTTTCATATTTAAAGTTAGTAACAATTATTACATAACATACATTTTGTCAAAATATTAAAATATTAATTTAGTAAAAATACAATTGTTCAGAACGGAGCAAAAAATGGCTCACATAAGTGATGGGACACTTACTTTTCCATCAAATATTTATCCAAAAATTTTACTTTTTAAAAGGTTTTAATATTTTGTTGGATTTACTTTTACTTTTAAAACATGATTTAATCTTTTTGGGATGGATTCGACTAATTTTTTTGTGATTTCTGGAGTGATTTTACCCCATTCTTCTTGAAGCACCGATTTTAGTTGTTGTTTTGAAGAAATGGTGTGTTTTCGAATTCTTGATTCCAATTCTTGCCAAATATTCTCTATGGGATTTAAGTCTGGAGATTGTGGTGGTGTTTTTATTATTTCAGGACAGTTATATAGCAGCCAGAGTCTAACGTTCAGAGCAGTGTGCTTGGGGTCATTGTCCTGGTAGAATTTAAAATCGTTATGAAGTTTCAATTTTCGTGCTGAAGATTTCAAATTTTGCTTTAAAATATCAATATACTTGTACTGATCCATTATACTGTCAATAAAAACAAGATTACCAACTCCAGCGGACGACATACACCCCCATACCATAACTCCTCCTCCACCATGTTTTACTGTTGGTACCAAGTTCTGTTTGCGAAATTCTTCCCTGGGTTTTCTCCACACCAAGATTCTACCGTCAAAACCAAATATATTAAATTTACTCTCATTAGCAAATATAACTTTATTCCAGTAATCAGAATTCTTATTTATGTTGGATTTTGCGAAAGCTAGTCTGAGTTTTCTATTCTTTTCACTTACGAAGAATTTTTTCCTGGCTACTCTACCGTGATATCCAGCAGATCGAATTACCCTTCTAATAGTCTCAGGATTAACAATTATTCCATATAATGCTTGTAAATCAGCAGCAACTTTTGAAGCACTAATTCTTGGATTTTTTTTAATATTTCGAACGATAATTCGCTTTATTCCATTGGATAGCTTTGATGGTCGGCCAGGTCTTCTTTTATCCTGAATCATATGATTCTTTTTATATCGTTTAATGATATTGAAAACTGTTGAACGACTCAAGTTAACTGTTTCAGCAGTTTTTCTAATAGATTTTCCACGTTCAATATGCAAATTAATAACTAATTTTCGAATTTCAGGCGAAGTTTCTTTTCGTTTAGCATTCATGGCTACACAGAGCTAAAAAACACAAAAATTCCAAAACAAACTGGAGAGAAATACTGCAGACGATTTTATAAGTTATTGCCAATTGCTTTTAAGTAAAAATAAAACCCCAAAAAATATTTTTATTGCTTATTTCAGACGATTTTTGTTGCATATATAATGGTGTCCCATCACTTATGTGAGCTATTTTTTGCTCCGTTCTAAACATTTGTATTTTTATTAAATTAATATTTTAATATTTTGACAAAATGTATGTTATGCAATAATCTTTACTAAATTTAAGTATGAAACACACCCACAAAAAAATGTGTACATGTTTTTTTAATTTATTTGATTAGTTTCCTTTTGTAAAGCACAAGTGTCCCATCACTTATGTGAGACACTGTATATTGAACAGTAGAGATTAGAAAACTATTTCTGTTGTAATCCTTTTCTTGTAATGTAATGACATCATGATGGCGCTGGAAGTGTTCTCTAATTTGGTCAGTGAAAACATGTGTCTTATCAATTATATTCCGAATTACAGAGAACCCAGTTCAGTGTTAATAATGGCCATTCCCAGTACTTCTCGTGCTGTCATCCTATTTCACAGAAAGCAGAGTAAGTCTGTTTAAAATATTGTTACACTATCTTCCTTATTGTTATGATTGAAAATCCACATTCGGCTTGGAATGAGGTATGTTGTATTCTTGACTAAAAAAGTAGAATGCGACTTTTGTATCTCATACAAAAATTATTTGTCTTAATGCGTTTTATTCCCCCTGAAAGCTTGTTCCATTGACTTTGAAACACTCTGTATTATAAAAAAACATCAACAAAAATGGATAAATAAAGTGTGTGGTTCGCGACAAACCCCTATTAATTCACTACGGACTTTTTGTCGTTATCAGAAAAGTATAGGCCAATTTTAGACTCCAGTCAAAAAACAGATTGCTTTTTTTATAGATAATCCCTCCACTTCTAAATTGTTGCATAATTTCAATTTTTACATCATCGAACAAAAGAAAAAATATCTTTTTGAATGAAATTCGTCTGAAAGTTGTAGCTCAATTTAATAATTTTTAAATAAATTTCAAGCATGATTTTTTTAAAATCCGGTTCAACAAGGAACAATTGTTTGCTACAATAATGTAAAGTAACTAGTGTCAGAGTTACCACAATTGGCAATTGATTGTCAAGAGCAAATTAAAAAGAAAATTAACCAACACCGTACTTTGGCAATTTGAAGATACCGCACTTTGGCACTAAACTAAAATCTGTTAATGAAAAGAAATTTTTTTCATTTCATGTTGAACACAAAATTAATATCAAGTTAAGTTAAATTGTTTAGAAGAAATGTTACATCAGAATATGCTTGGTACTGCACTTTAATTTTGACTTTTGATTTCTTAATCCCTAACTGTATGAATATCGTCTGCGAATTTTTAAAGAGTTATAAATTGTGTTACATGATGTTAACGATAATTGGTTTAACTTCCAGTATTATTTAATTTTCGTAAAAGATTTATTTCCTGTTGCAGCTCTTCGATGACATTGCCACCGAACTTGCCATGGCAGTGATGCAGTTCCTACAATCGCCACTCTCAGAAGAATTAGGTACGTAGCAACTGGAATTTTCTGTTTCAGCATTGTTCACTTTTTACTATGAGTTCAAGATTAAGGTAAACGTATATTTTAAGCACCCTGCGTAAGAGATGCTATTTTCGGCAAAGGAAGTGAAGGCGTTGTTACGCATGCCAAAACTGACGGTAAAAAAATTCTTCGGGGAGATTTTTTTTTTTCTTTTCAAAGACTCGTAGAGATTTGATTTATCACCATCTTTTAAATTTTATTTTAAATTCTTGTACGACATTACTCCGAAAAAAAAAAATCGTTATTTTACATACAGTTGAATTCGGTTATAAGGAAGACGAAAGATCGCAGCGTTTGTTCATTATAATAAAATTCCCGCAATAACTAAGTTTAAGATATATTACAATAGACATATGAAAATAAATAAAAGTTCAGATCAATTTTTAAATATATATATATATATATATATATATATTATTTATTAAAAAAAAACTTTTGTTAGTGATCATCTTTGTCTTAAAAGTTATCTCTATGCCAAATTTGAAGTTTCTAAGCTGGACAATTTAACAAAAATCGTAGTAATAAATATAATTGTAGAACATTTGAAACTTTTTCGACCCATTCGGGTTTTTTTTTATTTGCTCTTTTGGAGCATAGCGCTCTAAAAAGTCCTTTTGTGGCAAATTTAAAGTTTGTAGTTCCAATAATTTCAGAGTAATCATGATGTTAGAAAGTTTTCCAATCAATTCCTGTTTTCTAAATTTCGATTTTTTTTAAATTTATTTTTAACAAGTATTTACGTCTTTAAAGTAAACGTTTTTAAAAGTTGTAAAAACGTGTAAAAAGTTTAGTTTTAACTTTCAAGTATTTACCACCAACAGTTTCAAAGAAATCGTGACTTTAGAGCTTTTGTGATTCTTGCACTCCCTTGAGAAGCAGTGGCTCCGAAATAAATTTTTTAAAAAGTAGCATACTTTTAAGCAGACACTGTCCAAATTATTATACCTTACAGAACTTTTGAAGTCAGGTCGGTGGTTTCAGAGCAATCGTGATTTTAGAGTGTTTTCTTTTCATTTTATAATTTTAAATTTCGGTTTTTTTAGACACCATTCTTAGCGAGCACTTGCATTTTAAAAATAACCACAATGACAGCTTTCAAGTTTCTATCCCAAATCGATTAAAAAGTAATTTTAGAACGTTTTTCTCTCTTGCAAGTCTCTAGGAGGGACCTGATATTAAAAAAAGAAAAAAGAACAAAACATAGACTATATTTAAGCAGAAATAGCTACTACTATAATACTGAAAGAGTTTTTGAAATCAGTTCGGTGGTTTCAGAGTAATTGTGATTTTAGAAAATTTTCCGCTCATTTCACCCTTTTTACTTTCTATTTTTTGTAACTGTTATTGGCGAGCTTTTCCTTCTAAAAAATAACCCCGATGTCAACTTTCAAATTTCTAGACCCAGCAGTTTTAAATAAATCATAATTTTAGAACGTTTTTTAGCTCACAGGCTATCAAAGCCTGAGAGCTTATGTGCCCGCCGGTTCTGTATGTATGTATGTACGTATGTACGTACGTATGTATGTACGTAACGCGATAACTCTTCATAGAAATATCCGTTTTCCTTCAAATTTTGTTTAAAGGTTCACTGTGTTAAGGCGCTTCCCTGATTAGTTTTCGGGATTGATTGGTTAAGTATAAAGGGGGAAAACGGGGGGCTAATCCAAACCCCCTTAATTTATATAAATGGGTTTTTCATGCAGAATTATTCCGTTTTCCTTCAAATTTTGTTTATAGGTTCACTGTGTTAAGGCGCTTCCCTGATTAGTTTTCGGGATTGATTCGTTAAGTATAAAGGGGGGGAACGGGGGGCTAATCCCCCCTTTAATTTATATAAATGGGTTTTTCATGCAGAATTATTCTGTTTTCCTTTAAATTTTGTTTATAGGTTCACTGTGTTAAGACGCTTCCCTAATTAGTTATCGGGATTGATTGGTTAAGTAAAAAGGGGGGGGGGAGAACGGGGCGGCTAATCCCCCCTTAATTTATATAAATGGGTTTTTCATGCAGAATTATTCCGTTTTCCTTCAAATTTTGTTTATAGGTTCACTGTGTTAAGGCGCTTCCCTGATTAGTTTTCGGAATTGATTGGTTAAGTATAAAGGGGGGAACGGGGTGGCTAATCCCCCCCCCCCTTAATTTATATAAATGGGTTTTTCATGCAAAATTATCCCATTTGCTTCAAAATTTGTTTATAAGTTCATTGGGTTAAGACGCTTCCCTGATTAGTTTTAGGGATTGATTGGTTAAGTATAAAGGCGGGGAACGGGGGGAGCTAATCCCCCCTTAATTTATATAAATGGGTTTTTCATGCAGAATTATCCCATTTGCTTCAAAATTTGTTTATAGGTTCATTGGGTTAATACGCTTCCCTGATTAGTTTTCGGGATTGATTGGTTAAGTATAAAGGGGGGAACGAGGGGCTAATTCCCCCCTTAATTTATATAAATGGGTTTTTCTCCCCCCTTAATTTATATAAATGGGTTTTTCATGCAGAATTATCCCATTTGCTTCTAAATTTGTTTATAGGTTCATTGGATTAAGACGCTTCCCTGATTAGTTTTCGGGATTGATTGGTTAAGTATAAAGGGGGGGGGAACAGGGGGGCTAATCCCCCCTTAATTTATATAAATGGGTTTTTCATGCAGAATTATCACATTTGATTCAAAATTTGTTTATAGGTTCATTAGATTAAGACGCTTCCCTGATTAGTTTTCGGGATTGATTGGTTAAGTATAAAGGGGGGGACGGGGGCTAATCCCCCTTAATTTATATAAATGGGTTTTTCATGCAGAATTATCCCATTTGCTTCTAAATTTGTTTATAGGTTCATTGGGTTAAGACGCTTCCCTGATTAGTTTTCGGGATTGATTGGTTAAGTATAAAGGGGGGGGGACGGGGGGCTAATCCCCCTTAATTTATATAAATGGGTTTTTCATGCAAAATTATCCCATTTGCTTCTAAATTTGTTTATAGGCTCATTGGGTTAAGACGCTTCCCTGATTAGTTTTCGGGATTGATTGGTTAAGTATAAAGGGGGGGGGAACAGGGGGGCTAATCCCCCCTTAATTTATATAAATGGGTTTTTCATGCAGAATTATCACATTTTATTCAAAATTTGTTTATAGGTTCATTAGATTAAGACGCTTCCCTGATTAGTTTTCGGGATTGATTGGTTAAGTATAAAGGGGGGGACGGGGGCTAATCCCCCTTAATTTATATAAATGGGTTTTTCATGCAGAATTATCCCATTTGCTTCTAAATTTGTTTATAGGTTCATTGGGTTAAGACGCTTCCCTGATTAGTTTTCGGGATTGATTGGTTAAGTATAAAGGGGGGGGACGGGGGGCTAATCCCCCTTAATTTATATAAATGGGTTTTTCATGCAAAATTATCCCATTTGCTTCTAAATTTGTTTAAAGGCTCATTGGGTTAAGACGCTTCCCTGATTAGTTTTCGGGATTGATTGGTTAAGTATAAAGTGGGGGGGGGGGACGGTGGGCTAATCCCCCCTTAATTTATATAAATGCGTTTTTCAAGCAGAATTATCCGATTTTCTTTTAATTTTGTATATAGGTTCATTGTGATAATGCGCTTCTCTGAATAGTTTTGAGGGTTCATTGGTTAAGTATAAAGGGGGAAGGGGGGGGGCTAATCCCCCTTAATTTAGATAAATGGGTTTTTCATGCAGCATTATCTGATTTATTCTAATTTTGCATATGTATATATTAATTGTAATAAGAGGCTTCCCTAATTAGTTTAAGGGGTTCATTAGTTAACTATGAGGGGGTAACAGGGAGATGACCCCCCACTATAATATATTGTCGATTTCTTTATTTTTCGAGGG
This sequence comes from Maratus michaelseni, assembly GCA_963931845.1. Classification (NCBI taxonomy): domain Eukaryota; kingdom Metazoa; phylum Arthropoda; class Arachnida; order Araneae; family Salticidae; genus Maratus; species Maratus michaelseni. The sequence continues at coordinate 90,368,014 of OZ007587.1, forward strand.
GCTCATTTCAAATTCTTTGAAATACGAGTATAATATACAATTAGTGTGAATAGCCTGTGAGCCCTCAGTTTAACTGGGCAGTTTTCTTTTTATTATTCTTGCATGCCCTTGAGAGCAATGGTACGGACATAAAACCAGTAGCCTATGTTGGACAAAGACTGTCACCATCGTTATTCTTAAAAAATAAATAAATAAAATAAAATAGAAAAGAATCGGCTATTTAGCAGTTCTAGAGATTACCTCCTATAAACAAACAAACGTGTCTTCTTTATGTAATATTAATATAGAGAACAGAATGTTTATTCTGAGAGATAACAGTTTTAAGTTTCTGGATTAGAATGGTGAAATTAAATTACTAGTGGTAGCTTTACATTCACATTAATAATTTATCAGTTTGGGATTTATAAATAGGAAATAAGTACAGGAAAGGGTGATATTTAAAGAAAACATGCCTACAAATTATTCATAAATTTAAATAGATTACTTGTAAGTATTCTGCTTTAAGTTTTCGCCGCGTTAAATTATGTATTTTATTCTACTTATATATTAATGGACTCAAAAAGGGAATGCTACTACAATTTGTTTACTTATGAAAAATAAACTGGAAAATAAAGATATTGCATTAATGATGTCTCTTCGAGATAAGAAATAAGTCCAGGAAAGGAGGATATTTAAAGAAAACATGCCTACAAAATATTCATTAATTTAAATAGATTCTTTGTAAGTATTCTGCTTTAAGTTTTCTCAGCGTCAAATTAAGTATTTTACTCTTACTTACTTTAATGGACTTAAAAAGAGAATGCTACTACAATTTGTTTATTTATGGAAAATAAACAAGAAAATAAAAATACTGCCATCAATGATAGTCTCTTCAAGATGTTTCACTCTATTGCATTAAAAGTATAGAATTAACACATTTTTTAACACATTTTTCGTAAGAAAAACAAGAAAAACAAAGAAAAAATTTGTGGATTTCTAGAAAGTGTTCTTTCTTTTTCCCAGTTTTCCTCGTTACAATCGAAATTCCTGCAATGCATTTTCATATTAATCCAATCATTTCCTCTCTTTTTGTACGTTAAAATCAGATTATCGTTAAAAACGAGCTTGCTATGAACAAGTTCATATTATAAAGAAAAAATATACCTTGCATTTGTGGCTGAAATAATTTATTTGTATTAATAACTGAAATAATTTATTTTAATAACAATTTGAGGCTGAAATAATTTAAAAATATCCTTTAATTAAAATAATTACAGAATATTTGTTAAATACTATATCAACTAGATAATTATTACAGAAAATAACTATCCTTTGTTGATGAATTGAAAACTACTTTATTAATTGATTTATGACTTTCTGAAAAAGTGCCAATTTTTATATTAAAAATATACTAAATAATTGAACCGGATAAGCTAATCTCTTTCCACCATAGGAAAATCTTAACGAATTATTATTTTTATATTATACTTTTGTCTACAGCCTAATATTTGTTGCACAGGAGTCGTTGTTGCGTTCAAATAGCGGATAAAATATTAATGTAGCCTGCAATAATCCTTTTTAATCAATTAACTTTATTTATTTATTTATTTATTATTGTTATTTTAGAAAATGTGCCAATTTTTTTATTGAAAATATTCTAAACACTTGATCCACATGCTCTACATTAAAAAAAAAAAAAAAAAAAAAAATTATACATTCTACTGTGAATTCGTTTTTTTAAATTATCTATTTTTTTTTTGTATTTAGAGCTTTATTAAAATACTATAACGTTTAATTTCATAGAAATAAATTTTTTTTTTTAATAATGTTATGAGCTGGACGATTACATTATATACATACTTAGCTGTTACACGTAACTTAGCTCACGTAACATTGAAAGAAGAATAAATCATTAATTAAGCAAAATATTTCACTCCCGATAATTAAAAACGTAAATAATTCACTAACCCTTTATCACATTTCATAGAAGACAATGCGGCATTTCTTTGTTATAGGGGCCTTGACATAACTCAGTTTTGAAAAAGTTAAATTTTGTGCCAAATAATCTTGAAAATGAAACTGCAATCAATGGAAAAAGGAGGGCCAAATAATTACAAGGTGTTATGATTTGTTATATTTATTAAAATGTGATTTTTCATTTCTTTCTTTTTCTTTATTTGTAATCAACTATTAGTTTACTGAAATTTTGATTTAGAAATGTTATTTTAACTGACACGTACTGTAATAAAGAAAGAAATTTTACAATATTTTATATTAGTAATTTTTAACTGATCATTAATTGCAACATACAACTTATAATAATCCAAGTTGCTTTTTAAAAAATGTAATTAATAAATAATTAAAGAAATTTTTGTTACTGCACCGTTTCATTGAAAATTCTTTTTACCTGTTTCACATTTTATTATTTCAGTACTATACTCGTCAAAAGTGTACGCACTTGTCTTTTTATTGCCGTGACTGCCTAATGAAATCAATTTGAAGACATAAAGCTTTTTAAATTCATATAGAATAGCAAAATAGTTGCTTGTCGAAAACGCTGCATAAAGAGAAAATTTACACACAGAAACTGGAGATTTTTTTTTAAATGTGGTTATTCATGACAAAATAATTGTGTTATTTGTATTCGTCTGTACATGTTAAGCAAAATTTTACTTATTATAACAAAAGGAAAATAAATTAATTTTATTTATATATTATCAAATTTAAATTTTTCACGTGCACAGAAATTGTCATCTGTGCCAACCTCGGGCAAACCTGCCATAAATTCCCCATCTCTTGTCTACTTATTAAAAACTGTACAAACTTTTCTTTTTAAATGGTAACACCCACTTTTGATGTCTGTTACTTACTAAAATAATGTTTTGAAATTTATCAAAAGCGATACTTTCGTATTAGCTACATACCAGAGGTTAATAGGCGAATAAATCGTCAAAGATTTTGCCACTTACAGCAGCCTTTTTTATTCTGATTATTTCAGTGTTTAAGCACGTAGTTCGGTTACATATTTGTTAAATTTGTGTTTTATTCATTTTATTTTATTTATTTATTTATTCATGAAGTGTTAATTTCGTTATAGAATATTAGCTGGAAACAAACAATGAACTATTTATATTGTTTTAAGTGAAACAGGTTAATCTTCCGTTAACGAGCTGATAGATTTTTTTTTTAAATCATGCTTGACAATTATTTTAGAAACCATAAAACATCAGTAAATTGAAATACAGTTTTTAAACAAATTTTATTTGAGAGAACATTTTTTTTTCCTATTCGATGGCATAAAAATTAAGGTTATGCGTTGCTTAAAAGTATTTAAATTATTAAAAAGAGACAGAAATGGACTACTTAGATCGTTTCCACCATCAATATGACGCCAGCGTTAGTCACGGACATATTTTTGCTTCATAATATAGATTAGATGCTTAAATCTGATTATTTTTATATTATAATCAATAGTTTTACTTAATTTATTTATTCTTAATTGATGTTTTAACTACAATAAGGTTTTTTACTTCTTTCAGTGTTTCAAAGTTTAACTGCTTTATACAGATTTATGTGCATTAGTTACAACGAGGTAAGTTCTTTTCATATATCTTAAAAGTGATTTAAGTAATGCCCGTTAATATCATATAATTATTAAGAGCTTAACACAGTGTTATACTCAGCTCTTTTGGATCAACTGTATACAATTGAGTTTATTAAGAATTCTGCAACACTTCACAATTTGTAACTTAATTTATCACAATGCATAGGTTTATTACAGGAGAAATCATGCTATTAAAATGAGAAAACATTTAATGAATAAAATTATTTAAAGAGTCAATAGAAAAATCGATGACATACTACTATTTGTGAAATTTTAAATGAAACTGTTAGCTTAAGGCTGTTCTCAAATCAAAAGGAGCTACTTTTCGACACATTTCTGAATTTACTTCTGTTCGAAAACGCATGAAATTGGCAGATTTTTTTATTCAGAAACTATGTAATTTAATGCCGTTTTCCATTTTTTGGTAAAGGCAGAAGATCTTTCAGAAAATACTGTCAAAGTCGGCGTTTTATACCGAATTACTGAATTCCCGACACGGCAAGTGAAAAGAGGAAAACTTGTCATCACGTGAAAAGAGTCACTTATAACTCGATAAGTAATTTATTTATCAGAAAATGAAAAACGCTATTTGATTCCAAATCACTTCAGTAGTCAGACCAGCCAATTTTATGCTTTAATGTTTAAAAATGACTCAGAGAATGTGTCAGAAAGTTTCGTGTTGCTGCGCAGGGAATTTAAGAACCACCTTAGGTATAAAAATGTTATTCGCAGCTCATCATCTTCAAAATACAAATAAATTTCAAATTCACGTGTTTAATATTAGAGAGAAGACTTCGCGTTAGTCTGATTGATTGATAAGTTTTCATAGAAATCATAGATCAAAGCAAAAACACAGCTGAAGATAGGCATAAAGGGGGAAACCATGAAAGTCGACAAGCGTAAGAGAAAAAACGCTGAATAACCATCATCTAACTATAAGTGACTATCATCATTTCTCCCTTGATATTGCATTTATTATGAGAGTTTGCCCTTCTAGACCATTAAGGCTGTTCTCAAATTCCAACTGGCTACCTTCTGACACGTTTTTTAATTATTTTTTTTTTTTTTTTTTTTTTTTTTTTTGCAAACGCATGAAATTGGCTGATTCTCTTATTCAGAAACTTTGTAATCGAATAGTTTTTCTATTTTTTGGTAAAGTCGGAATATCAAAAACTGCTGTCAAAATTGGCGTAAGCCGAATTTCTAGAGGCTACAGCGCGAGAAAGGAAAACATCTGCCTTCGCGATTCAACATTCGCTTATAAATCAAGATGCAAATACATTTATTGAAAAAAAGTTAAAACTGTTCGATTACAAATCTCTTCAATGATCATGCCATGATTGTAATTGGAATATTTTTTTTCGTATTGTTGAGCAGGGGAGGGGGGGGGGATATTTTTTAAGAACCGCCTTAATAAGGAGGGAAAAATACAAAATTTACCGAAGGTACATTTTAAATATCCGGCGTTGTTTGAAAGAACTGTGTTGATTTTTAGGGTTTCATTCATCTCACGAAACTCTATTACTCCCGCCTTGTTGTCTGTCCGTCACAGAGCCATTCTCAAAAACTATATAACTTACAGAGTTGAAACTTTGTGTATGAAGCCGAATACCAGCTATAAAGAGCTCAAAATATTAAAATTTGAAAAAATCGTATTATTTTAATAAATAGAGATAAAAAACCAAAATTCTAACAGCCTTTTCCTATTAAATTTAAACATTTTCCGTTATAGCAGATGTCAAAAATTAAAAATCCACGATGAAATTCTTTCCACAATAATTAATTTTCTATCAGACGATTTCCGCATGAAAAAAGAAAAAAAAATAAAAAGTTTCACCAATTGAAAAAAAGATAAATATGAAATAAAATTGATTGACGTCATAGTGGTAATAAAACGGAAAATGTCTAAGATTTCTCAATAATACAAAGAGTATGAGTATGTGTATGTACACAAAGCATATTAATATAACTTCATTAGATAATTAAAAAGAAAATCTGACGTCCTATTGGAAATTTAACGGATTTTTCAGATGTTTGAAAATAATACAAAGCGAGTATCAATATGAGTAATAGAGAATAGTAAATATATGTGTCTTAGAAACATATTGAATCGTGATAAAAATCCGATTATGGAAATATTCGCATATTTTAACATTTTGAAGGTGTACAATTTGTTTAATTTTGAAATTATTTTTTTAAATATCGCATTTAGTCCACATGACGGATATTATTATGACAGAATATAATAGCGGGTTTAGATAATAGCGGGTTTAGATATTCGAAAAAATAGACCGGTAAATTTTTACATTATAAAAAACATGACTTTTTGTTGCTGAATGATTTTTTTTTTTTGCATTTATTAAAGAAAGGATAAAGTGTTTTGAAAGGAATATTAAACGAAACCCTTTGAGCGATCTTCGATCACACTTACCCACTTGTTTTATTTTCTAGCGTATTCATCGCATCACAAAAAATTTACAACAGAATAATGTTCACGCGAACTTATTTTTCGTGGTTTGCTTTTGGTCCTCTAATATCTTATCCATAACCTAGTTACCTAGCATTTCATAAAGCAAAGGTGATGATTCGATGATTTGAAGAAATAGAATGACTCTAAATTTAATTGCCGCCACAATTTCCTTTCGTAACTCTACTAAAGTTTTGTCGAAAGAAACAGGTCATCGATTAACAAAACGATTATGGCCGATTATCATTTTGTAAAACCAAATCTCATAAAAATAACACGCAACTGTTATGAAAGCTGCTGGGAAAGTGGCGTTATATGCATACACAGATCCAAATTTATAAAATACAAAAAAACTGCATAAAAAGTAAAAGTTGTGAAAATGGCGAAATCGGATTATTATGCAAAATGATCATTAAATCAAAATATCATTGTGTATATTTTTTATGATCAAATATTATTACATAAAGATAAATGGATTAAAATATTTTTGGAAAAAGTATTATCTTTTTCACATTAAATTTAGTATAATTCTTTAAAAAGAAATCTAAAAATCTTGTTTGTCACTAAATTTGAACATGTTTGTGACATCAGGAGCAATGGTTATATTATGTTTCTCGTCTAGTCCTTCAGGATTTCTTGAAAATATCCTAGGATTAATTCTAACATCGAATATTTTCTAAGAAAACTAAAGAAATATTTCGAGAAGTTTTAGAAAAAAAATTATCCAGTATCAGTGCAATAAATTATCTGTATATCAAAGGAATGTATGAGAGGTTTTCTAAAACTGAAGATAAAATGTGCATAAATTAATGTGTATATGTATCAATTAATTTATAATTAATTGGTACTTCCTTTTTATAAGGCCCTTGGCGCGATAGAGAAAACGGCGAGAAAGTCAAAATTTTCAAAAGCGCTTTCTAGTAACCTTTATATACATTTTAAAACCGCATAATAAGACTATCATATCTTTATGTAAATAACTGGCAGTGTAACAGATGTACAAACAATCTGTTCACTATTTACACAATTTAATACATACAATGAGAAGCAATTTATTTAAAATATACTTAAATAGTCATATATAAGCCATATATTAATGTGTAATGCAAAACGCATGAGATATGGCTACATAAGCATCTATATATATATATTTGTCTTACGTGGCGCGGAAATAGGGCTGAATTTGTAGCTTATGGTTTGGCAACAACCGTAGTTTCCAGAGCTCACACCAATGAACAGACTAGATTGTGTTAGATCAGCTCCTCCTCCAATATGGCGGTCAATGTGATAGCAGTAAAACCATAGAATGAAACTCAAACTAGCAATTATTAAAATAAAATAACATGTACGTAATCCAAAGCGTCTGAGATGATTCCTCATTTTAATTATGAGTAATATCGTTAATTTCAAAAGAATTCTCAACTCTTATTTAGAATTCATTTACGAATTTCAGTCACTCAAAAGTCGGGGGGAAAAATCAACTGTCTAGATTGCACCTGACGCTATCTGTTACTGTAAATTGAAGTAAATAATAATTTTTTTTGTAAAAATCTATAATCAATTTTTTTTCCTAATGAATTTAAGCCGTGCTGTACAATATTATAGGTGCAACAAGTTTTAAACTAATTATGTTTCCAAGATCCTTTTTTCATAGTATTTAAATGATTTATATGTCCATTGGTAGCGCCAACTAAATACATTTTTAGTTATGTTTTCAACGGAGAATTACTTTTTTACATTAAAAAAAAAAATTGTCGTGCAATAAGTTTTAAAGTAATTATGTTTCCAAGATCCTTTTTTCATAGTATTTAAATGATTTATATGCCCATTGGTAGCGCCAACTAAATGCATTTTTAGTTATGTTTTCAACGGAGAATTACTTTTTTACATTAAAAAAAATTATCGTGCAATAAGTTTTAAAGTAATTATGTTTCCAAGATCCTTTTTTCATAGTATTTAAGTGATTTATATGCCCATTGGTAGCGCCAGCTAAATGCGTTTTTAGTGCTGTTTTCGATGGAGAATTACTTTTTTACATTAAAAAAAATTGTCAATTTCATATGTTCAAATGTTTTATGGTAGAACTTATTCCGGCTATAATTGCTGAAAGATAAACAGGGGCGAGCGAGCGAAGCGAGTTGGGACCGCGTAGCGGTTTCAATGTGAATTGCTTCGCAATTCACCGGGGGTTGGCGAGCGTTAGCGAGTAGGGGGCTGAGCCCCCTAGTGTCTTATAAGATTATAATTTTTTAATTTGTTTCGTTACTGCTTATAATATTTGGCAATAAATCGCACTTTGCTTAGACGGAGTTATGCCAAAGCCCCTATAAAAAGGAAAAAACAATTAATTTATTACTAATTAGTTAATACGTAAATTTAATGTGTATAAAACGCATCAGGCGTCGGAATAATAAGCTTAGAGTAATCATAATCCCTTTGAACAGACCCAAATTTAATTTTTTTCTTTTTAATAAATCCAAATGATATTCTATTTCTTTGATTTTGTAGGTGCCTGCTCTCTTGAAGATGATAGGTCCTGATGTGGAATCCTTCATCGGTATGTCTGGAAGAGTCGATTCCGTTGTAGAAGAGATCCAAGTTAAAATGCGATGTGCTCGTGCTTGATTTATACTAATATTTGTACCATTTTCTCAATAAATGTTGTTTACAAAAACATTTTAATATAGATTCACTAAGTGCTTCATTTTCGAACCAGAACAGCTTGCTGCTAAAAATTTTGCTTGGTTTCAGAAGATTACGGTGATTTATTTACAAAGATTTCGAATATAAAAGAATTACTCAAACTTTCTAAGAAGCGAATGAAAACAAAACCATTTTTTTTTTATAAAAGTGACCCTTCGAGACGATGTTGGTAGTCGCTGCGTACCATTATTGCTTTATTCTGTAAAGTGTTCGAAAAATCGGGTGGAATCACTCCAAATTTTTATTAAGTAACTGTATTTAAGTATTGATTGTATTATGTATATCATAATTTCGCTAAGAAATTTGCAATATGTCCATAAATTAACATTTTGCAGACAAACACAAAACCTTTGTATTGTATTTGAAGTAAATAAAAATATTACGTCTGAACATATTTATATTTATATTAAAATCATTAAAATTACAGACATTACATTACAATTACATAAAATATTAAAATTGGACGTTTTGGATTTACATGAAAATCCCTCATCAACTAACATTTTTCTTAACGTAAGTCACAGTTCAAAAATATCAACACATAGAAAATGCAACGTATCAAATGTTCGACATTTTGATACTTGCATTTTCTATGTGTTGATATTTTTGAACTCTGACTTACGTTAAGAAAAGTGTTTGTTCATGAAAGATTTTCAGGTAAATCCGAAACGTCCAATTTTAATATGTTTCTAATGTTTTATGTAATTGTAATGTAATGTCTGTAATTTTAATGATTTTAATATTTTTATTGTATGTTATATTTCTTAATTTTTAACGGCTTGGTTATTTCGCAATTATTTAATTGTATCCCGGCAGACGCGATATAACGAGGGTCAGTATATTATTTAATCCTTGGCTTCAAATTCGAGTATAAATTGAATCATTCGACAAAATTAGAAAGTAGCGAAGTAGTGACTACTTTTGAAAAGTATTAGTTTGTAATCGCCAATTTTTTTTTAAGTAGTTGTAGTTGTAGTTAACTACATTTTGTCTGCTAAAACTAGTTGTAGTTGTAATAAACTAGTTGTAGTTGTAGTTCACTACAATAAAAAAGTAGCTTTTCCTACCCCTGAAATCCGGCAAGTAATTTTTATACTACGGAAGAATGTTTTCGCAATAAATGGGGGGGGGGGGAAATGGGGGGCTTTTTGTGAAAACAGAAAAAAAACATAACTTCTTAATTATGATACATATCGAATCCGTTTAAAGTTATTAGTACTTCTAGGAAAACGGCCAAAAATTTATGTATGACAGATTTTTGATTTCATTAAAAATGCTTCCAAGGGGGAGGGGAATAGGGGTTTAAGAAGAAAAAATTTCATAACTTCGTCAATGCACAAGATATCAAATACGCTTGAATTTATTATAAATCTTCTTAATATTATCTACAACCTTTATATTAACAAGTTTTTATAGGACCAACTCTTACAGCAAAAATAATTTAAAACAATAAAACCTCTGTTGGCTCCGCCTACAGGCACATGTATATTTCTAAGTGGGCGGTCCCAACTACCACATAGGTTTTTCTTCTTTAATTCCCAATAAACAGGCGCCCCACGGTCTGCGTCTTCGAAATCTACCTGTGCCTGTAGGTTGAGCCGTCAGAGATTTTTTTTTATTTGTGTGCAGCAGACAACCAATTATAATGATTTCTGATTAAACTAGAAATAGTTGCATTCGAAATGCATGTTTTTTTGTTTTTCAAGAACTACGTAATCCGATCCACTTACAATTCTTTAACCAATATCTGTAAAAAAATCCCCTCAAGCATATATATTTTTTTTCAATTGTTCCGTTTTTTTCTTGAAGCGGAAAATACCATTCCCTTTTTAGGTGCGTTCGTAATTATATAAATACGTAGCACCTATAGTCGTCGCTTGGTCCGTCCGTCTGTCTGTCTGTCTGTCCGTCTGTCTGTCCGTCCGTCTGTCTGTCTGTCCGCATATAACAACGCAAAAACTACCCAACCAAATGGTTTGCAATTTAAAATATATTATTTTTGCAGAATTTTGTCGAGACATTTCAAATTTTATTAAAATCGAATCAAAACTTTAGGAGATATTAATAAAAATATTTATTAAGAAATTTGAAATTTTTTTTTAAAATCGGTGCTTTTTAGGTGCGTTCGTAATTATATAAATACGTAGCACCTATAGTCGTCGTTTGGTCCGTCCGTCTGTCTGTCCGTCCGTCTGTCTGTCTGTCCGCATATAACAACGCAAAAACTACCCAACCAAATGGTTTGCAATTTAAAATATATTATCTTTGCAGTAAAATCGAATCAAAACTTTAGGAGATATTAATAAAAATATTTATTAAGAAATTTGAATTTTTTTTTTTAAATCGGTGCTTTCTTGTTATAGGAGCTTCCGAAGTTTAATCGTCAAGCGACCGAGATACTTATTTTATGACAGAAATTAATCTGCAGACGATATAATTCATTTCACAGAATTAAAAATCATCAAGATCTGAATATTTATATAACTAGCTGATACATATATATCTGAATATTTATATAATTAGTTAAGATATTTGTATGAACAGTGTCATAAAATATATACTTAACTAGCTGTTTAACCCGTTCTACGCACGGGATATCATGAATTTAATTCTAAAACGTGCGTACGAACGCACCTCGTTTGTAACGTTTGACGTACAATTTCCAACTTGTTTGTTATAGGAGCTTCCGATGGATGTTAAATCGTCAAGCGACCGAGATACTTATTTTATTACAGAAATTAATCTGCAGACGATAAATTCATTTCACTGAATTAAAAATCATCAAGATCTGAATATTTATATAACTAGCTGATACATATATATCTGAATATTTATATAACTAGTTAAGATATTTGTATGAACAGTGTCATAAAATATATACTTAACTAGCTGTTTAACCCGTTCTACGCACGGGATATCATGAATTTAATTCTAAAACGTGCGTACGAACGCACCTCGTTTGTAACGTTTGACGTACAATTTCCAACTTGTTTAATTCCTATGTTCGTCATGTTTTCTTGTCTTACGAAATTATCCTTTTCACATACTGATCGAGCTTTGTTCACGTAATTATAAAATCAGCAGTATGCAGAATAATAAGAGAACTTTTCAGCTAAAACTTTGAAATTTAATTTTAGAGGAGGAAGGGATATTTGGTCATGAGCTCGATTTATTGACTAATACAATAATCGCGATTTAGAAGCTCAGTAAGAACAAATATTATTCAGAAGTCAATCTATTAACAGGTTTTATGAAAGAAAATGATTCAATCAAGAAAAGGGGTAATGCTTATATTAAAATTTGAAAAAAAAAATTAAAACCACATTTTTTTAAATTATGAATTTTTGCAACTGGTTTTCCTCATACTTTTCTTACAGGTGTTCGCTATAACACTAAGGACCATATTTCCAAAAATCTAATTAGTTTAAGAAAAAATTAATAAAATCTCATGACATATGTAAAAATACAGTAAAAATTACTATTTTCTTAATGTCTCTTCTTCTTTTTAATTACTGCAGGGTACCTCCTACGAGCTAACGCTCGCCAAACGCCCGTCCAGACTCCGCAGGCTCTAAAAACCCGCTAATTAGCTCTGTTTCAAAAAAAGAAAACCACATTATGGAAGATTGAATGATATTATCAGAGTTGCCAAGTCTCCGGCTTTTTGAACACCAGTAATTTTTTAGAGAAGATGTTGTTCTTTTAAATCGCAAAATGCTTCGATTAAGCAAAACAACATTTTCTGTACTAAATTACTGGTATCCAAAAAGCCGGAGACTTGGCAAGTCTGTATTATCAAGACCAGCGGTGATATTCTGTAATCGGGTTATCATTCATTTTCTTTTAAATGGACGATTTTTCGGTTCCCAAAGCCACCTCCCGGACTTTTCTAACATTTAATTTTTTAAACGCTATAAGAAAATCGTTTTAAATAGTACATTTGAAATATATCGTTTTAAGTGTGACGTAATTTTCATCATTATATGCTTTTCTCACGTAATAATTTAAAAGTTTTCTTTCATTTTAATATTTACATGTAAATATATTTTTCAATTGAAAAATGTGTGAAAATATATTATTATTTGTGCTTATTAAAATCTGGCAGCAGTAGGTAAAAACTGACTATTTCAAACTATAAATTAAATATCTTAGCCAGATAATGAAATTTTGAATATAAATTTGGAAAAATAAACATAAAAAATTAGACAAATTAAAAAAAAAAACAAGTTGGAAATTGTACGTCAAACGTTACAAACGAGGTGCGTTCGTACGCACGTTTTAGAATTAAATTCATGATATCCCGTGCGTAGAACGGGTTAAACAGCTAGTTAAGTATATATTTTATGACACTGTTCATACAAATATCTTAACTAGTTATATAAATATTTAGATATATATGTATCAGCTAGTTATATAAATATTCAGATCTTGATGATTTTTAATTCTGTGAAATGAATTATATCGTCTGCAGATAAATTTCTGTAATAAAATAAGTATCTCGGTCGCTTGACGATTAAACTTCGGAAGCTCCTATAACAAAAAAGCACCGATTTAAAAAAAAAATTCAAATTTCTTAATAAATATTTTTATTAATATCTCCTAAAGTTTTGATTCGATTTTAATAAAATTTGAAATATCTCGACAAAATTCTGCAAAGATAATATATTTTAAATTGCAAACCATTTGGTTGTGTAGTTTTTGCGTTGTTATATGCGGACAGACAGACAGACGGACAGACAGACAGACGGACGGACCAAACGACGACTATAGGTGCTACGTATTTATATAATTACGAACGCACATAAAAATGATTGAACACTGCACAACACAATCTAGTCACGTATATGCCTGCAAAAGATGGCAAAATTACCATGCATAGTACTTGATCCTGCAAAACTTATATGTATGTGAACTATCTTGACCTATTTCAACATTAAATTCCGCTTTAAATAATTCTTCGATTTAAAAACTATTATCTTCAACGAGTTGCAACGTATGCATTCAATAAAACTTATATGTATGTGAACTATCTTGACCTATTTCAACATTAAATTCCGCTTTAAATAATTCTTCGATTTATAAACTATTATCTTCAACGTGTTGCAACGTATGCATTTCAATATAAAACTATCATTTTTCATGCTTTTATATGTAGTAGTTTTTGCATTATGGACAGAGAAAGTTAAAAGGTCCCAATAAGTTCAATTACGACAGCAGCAGCATTAGCTACTTTTTTTTTTTGAATAGAGAGAAACTGTTTACATTACTGAATATTCTATCCTCAAATCTATGAAATGCATCATTATGATCGACCATTAAAAGAAAGTTGTAGTTTTAGCCTTTTGATCATACTGATATATTGAAAAAAAAATGAATTTAAAAAAAAATTGCAGCTCTGAATCATTTAAAGCCCATTGTGCGTACAGTTTTACCACAATTTTTAATAACAATTTTCAGCTTATTATAATTGGTTGAAAAATATTACAAACCCTGCAATTAAATGCGGCAACTATCAATTCTATTTTTTTTAAATATTAAATTGAATTTTTCTAATCACAATTAATCGAGCCATACAACTTGGAAATTCCAAGGTATGTAAGTGAAAAGAAACTTTGAAAGCGAAATGTAGGCAGTAAAAATATTTTTTCGTATATTTATTATTATTGGATCTTTACGAAAATTCGTCAGAATATATTGTAGACGTCTAGATTCCTTTTAGGGGGAAAAATAGAAAATTAATATTTTTGACCTAACCCACCCGCCCCCCGACCGCCGCCGACAGCAATGAGTGGGCTCGAACTCGAAGCCGTCTGCGGTCGTCCAATATATCCCAACCCTACCAAACCCGCTGGAACGAAAAAACTTAACAAAAATTGCTTTTAAATTTTCCCGCTAGGATCTTCCTTGATCAGGGCTACCTTCTTTCCAACACTCTTGAAGGAGGCCGCGATTCCGCCTGTTCGGCAGGTCGCGGTGTGTAATGGTGCGATCAAGCAGCATTCAGCGACGGCGGGCTTCTTTGATGTGATGTATCCCGAAGAAGATTTCCTGACATTTTTATCACCTCCCTTTTCTTTTGTTGAGACCCTCCTTTCTTTAGTTGGTGACCACAGAGAAAAGAAAAGAAAGCCCAGAGAAATAATTGATGACTTCTTGTCGCAGAATTTAAAAACATGGTCTGAACGCAGCCTAATGCGTAAAAGAGGTGTGTTAGTCTTTTTGGGGCCCTATAGTGAAGTGCCCGGGTCATTGAACCACCGCAAATCCCTTATGGCCGGCACTGTATAGAAATTGTCAAAAGGGCTCTAAATAAGGCTCAATAGATTCTGTTTTCAGTTCTAATTTTTCAGTCACAATACAATATCATTGTTTTAACGTACATAAATATAAAAGAAACCAAATATTCCTAACTGAGAATTGGTACCTCTGGATATTTTTAAAAACATGAACGGTTGCCTGCAAGAGAGATAGTCTAAATTTAAACCAGTCAGCTTATAGCCGACATCGCACGTGTCTCTCAGGTCATAAAAAAGAGGTTAAGGCTGGCTAAATGTAGCGCATTAATCTCCCAAGGCGACAGTGATATGTATGTATAGATATATATATATATAAGAAAAAAAACTGTTTTTGGCAGATTTTATTTACGCTGCAAAATGGTAAAAATTAATAAACACTTCTTAATAATGCGAGAAATTTTCTTTTTTAGTTAGTTCTTAATAGTTTTTTTATCCTTCATACTTGAGATCTTGAGAAGCATCTGCTATATCTATATTATAAAGCAAAAATATGTCCGGTCCGTCAATAACGCTGACGTCATATCAAGGGTAACAACGACCTGAGCAATAAATTTTGCTTTTATAGAAAATTTATTAACTTCTGTACATCACACAATTTTAGTTTTTACACCTTCGAATAGAAAACAAAGTACTTTTAAATGCAATTTGTTTGAAAACTGTTTCTCAATTTACTTGTTTTTTATGGTTTTTAAAACAGTTTTCAACCTTGATACACTTAAAAACATTCCTCTCTGCAATAAGTGTTTGTTTGCTGCAATAATCGGGTGCCCAGCTACCGTTCAACCCGATTACGAGAGATATCCGTTTTCACTTAAAATGATATAAAGAGTTCAGCATTTATTTCCGAATATTAATCCATAACGATATTAAAACTTTACAAGAAAAATTGAATAAAACACAATACGTTTAACAGAAATATAATCAAACTAGATGCTTAAAAACTGAAATAATTATTATAAAAAAGGGTTGCTATGATCCTATTAATAAAGAAATCTTTGGCGATTTATTTGGTTATTAATCGCTGGCATGCGGCTAATATGAAAATTATAAATATTAGATTTTTGGTTTTTTATCTCTATATGTTAAAATAATACTATTTTTTTTAATTTATGATTTTGAGCTGCATAGTAGGCATTCAGCTATAATTACACAAAATTCCATGACTGTAAGTTATATAGTTTCTGAGAACCGACACTGTGACAAACAGACAACGAAGCGGGAGTAATAGGGTGTCGTGAGATGAACGAAACCCTAAAAAAACAGCAGGTTACAAACAAGTAATTAATTAAAGTAACAAGTCTTTAATTAAAAACCTACCATAACTGAGCTAATTAAGGTTTGGGTACATACCTTTCCAGTAAAATTTTGTTCATTATCTTTCAGGGCTTCCTGATTACAGAAGTTTTAGTGATCGTAAATTCCCAGCTATAGATAAGAGAAAGGCTCATCATTAAAAAAATATAGTACACACGTTGTGTGATTTTAGAAGCTTATCTAACAATTGGCCCTTGATTTGACGCAAAAACACCCCGTTTTAAACAAACCAACCCAAAAGATAGATACTGATTATTAATTTTAAAAAGTTCTAAAAGAAATTATGCAATAACAGTAATAGAATACTAATTTTAAAATAACGACAGAGTATTTAAGACAATAACTAATTTATTTACATTAAAAAAATATATTAAAGTTAAATAAAAAAAATCATAATAATAAAATAAAGAAAATAAACCAGTTAAATCCTTTAAGGGTACCTCTTTGTTTATCGAGGCTCGACAATCACCCTCTTTATCAACATTT
Organism: Maratus michaelseni; assembly: GCA_963931845.1. Taxonomy (NCBI): domain Eukaryota; kingdom Metazoa; phylum Arthropoda; class Arachnida; order Araneae; family Salticidae; genus Maratus; species Maratus michaelseni. The sequence goes on from OZ007587.1 coordinate 90,384,863, forward strand.
AGCTTTACAAAATTCATATTTCAATTGTACACAATTAAAAAAAAACTATTAAAGAGTTTACTGAACTATACTTAATTACCTAAAATAATATTTTCTATTGTGATGGCGTTCTCCTGCGGACATTGTGATAACATAAGTAAAATAGAGTACCCAAATATAAAAACTAAGAATAAAAAATCGTAAGATATAGACAAGAAATAAAAAAAAAAACCAGCATGTTACAAGTATGTCTTTAATTAAAAATCTACCATAACTGAGCGAAATAAGGTTTGGGTGCACCTTTTTCGTAAAATTTTGTTCATTATCTTTCAGAGTTCCTGATTACAGATGTCTTAGTGATCGTAAATGCCTAGCTATAGATAAAAGAAAGCCTACGGTTAGTTCAGTAAGGCTCATCATTAAAAAATATAGTACTACGCGTTGTGTGATTTTAGAAGCTTATCTAACAATTGGCCCTTGATCTTGATTTGACGCAAATGCTGAAACACCCCGTTTAAAACAAACCAGCCCGAAAGATAGATACTGATTATTAATTAAGAAAAAAAATATGCCATAACAGTAATAGAATACTAATTTTAAAATAACGACACAGTATTTAATACAATAACTGATTTATTTACATTAAAAAAAATATTAAAGTTACAAAAAAATAAAAATATATATATAAATAAAAATAAAGAAAATAAACCAGTTAAATCCTTTAAGGGTACCTCTTTGTTTATTGAGGCTGGACAATTACCCTCTTTATCAACATTTAGCTTTACAAAATTCATATTTCAACTGTACACAATTAAAAAAAAACTATTAAAGAGTTTACTGAACTATACTTAATTACCTAAAATAATATTTTCTATTGTGATGGCGTTCTCCCGCGGACATTGTGACAACATAAATAAAATAGAGTACACAAGTATAAAAAACAGAATAAAAAGTCGTACCTCTAAAAAAACATGAACCTCTGAATAATTAGAACACAATCACAAGGTAATCCACAAAAACAGGAGACAGGTCATACACACAAGAGCGTCCGCTCCACTTATTTAATCTCAAACTTAGAAGTTCGAGCATATTACTCTATTCTATGTTTCATAAATTTAACTTTTTTTTTCAACACAATGACAAGAAGACAAGACTTAGTAACAATCTCTCTTGAGTCAGACTACTATATTCCAACTAAAATTGCCAAGACTTTTCTTCCTTCATTTTTACCATCCCACAAAGAGCATTAAAAAACAAGTGGGTAAGTGTGATCGAAGATCGCTCAAAGGGTTTCGTTTAATATTCCTTTCAAAACACTTTATCCTTTCTTTTATAAATCCAAATAAATTTCATTTAGCAACCAAAAAAAAAAGTCATGTTTTTTATAAAATAAAAATTTACCGGTCTATTTTTCTCGTTTTTTCGAATATCTAAACCAGCCCGATAGCGGGCGAAACCCGCTATTATATTCTGTCATAATAATATCCGTCATGCGGACTAAATGCGATATTTAAAAAAAATAATTTCAAAATTAAACAAATTGTACACCTTTAAAATGTTAAAATATGCGAATATTTCCATAGTCGGATTTTTATCACGATTCAATATGTTTCTCAAACTCGTACATTTACTATTCTCCATTACTCGATTGATACTCGCTTTGTATTAATCTCAAACATCTGAAAAATTCGTTAAACTTCCAATATGACGTTAGATTTTCTTTTTAATTCTCTAATGACGTGATATTAATCTGCTTTGTGTACTTACACATACTCATACTCTTTGTATTATTGAGAAATCTTAGACATTTTCCGTTTTATTACCACTATGACGTCAATCAATTTTATTTCATATTTATCTTTTTTTCAATTGGTGAAACTTTATTTCATTTTCATTTCTCACGTGGAAATCGTCTGATAGAAAATTAATTATTGTGGAAAGAATTTCATCGTGGATTTTTAATTTTTGGCATCTGCTATAACGAAAAATGCTTAAATTTAATAGGAAAAGGCTGTTAGAATTTTGGTTTTTTATCTCTATTTATTAAAATAATACGAATTTTTCAAATTTTAATATTTTGAGCTCTTTATAGCTGGTATTCAGAATTATACACAAAGTTTCAACTCTGTGAGTGATATAGTTTTTGAGAATGGCTCTGTGACAGATAGACAACGCAGCGGGAGTAATAGGGTTTCGTGAGATGAACGAAACCCTAATTAGCATAAGGGGCCCCGAGTGGTTGACACGAATTAGCATGTGCGACACACTTTAGTCGACAGCCAATTTTAGAGGGTTCCATACCGCCAGTAGACCAGTGGTCAAGGGTACCATGATGCCATGGAGATGCAGACAGAATTTGCGGACAAATTGATTTGTAAATGAAAAAAAATATTTTCTTTAATTACAGTATAAAAGCAAAATTTTATTCAAAAATTATGGGTGTCATTTGATAGTTTGGAATTAAAATCAAGTGGCATAAATAATATACCACGGCCCTTCAAGGGATAAAATTGAATTTAAAGCCAAAATCTGTGCAAAAGTATTTCGAACATATCATCTAATTTCGGAAACTATCTGATTTCCCCCTTAGATGACCGCAACCAAAATTGAATAACAATCTATTTCTATCATCAGTATTCTAAATTTGATGTTTTGTTGAATTTTGCGCATTTGAACTGGAGATATAAGCATCACATCAATCGAACAGATTACCGATTTTCTTCATATTTTTCTAAAAATACGTATAAAAATTCAAAAATATTTTAATCTTCCCCTTTTTTCAAAAATACATACACAAATTAAAAAATAAATCTTCCTTATCATACCTCTTATCTAAGATAAGAACTTCCGTGTTAGATAACGGCCTCGGTAGTAGCATCAGGAGGAGACCTCCCTCCTCCTCATCGTTCCTGCTGGGGCCGGAGCCCCCAATCCCCCTACATACACTATAGCCAGAGAATATAGAATAGTGAGTATACACTGTAGCTTTAATTGAAAATTAGAGGATATACGGAGTTTCTAAGAAAGATTCAGAAGATGTACGGCGTATACCACTATATATCTCCATTATCCTCCATTTCCCTACATAACACCTCAGGTCTTGCAATGCTGGATTGGATGTTCTGATTGAGAGTGATTCAAGAAAACGAACTTTTTGGCAATTGGCAAAAATTTTAGAGCTATATAACAGGTAAGGATGGCAACATATATGTTGCAAGATTGAAAACTTCAGTGGGAGAAATAATTCAACCTCTTCGTAAAATATACCCATTAGAGATAGAATATAGTTCACAAGTTTCAGATAACCCATTCTAGCAATACTTTTACTGCAGATCCAGATTTGCCGATTGAGCAACATGCTCCTATTGCTCCTATTACCGATTATTCATACACCAAAACTAGAACATTCCTTGGTTTCAGATTTTCTAAGTGAAAACAAAAAAGTTGTAACTACTAGAAGTGGTAGAACTGTTAAATTACCTGCGAGATTTCGACAGAACTGAATATAAACTCTGTTTCATTTGAACTTTAATGTTTAATTTATATTTTTTCAACTTGGTATATTTATCCTTGATATGCAAGAAACTATATGTATTTTGTATTTCATTATATTATTGAGTCATATTAGTTTTGATTGTAATGTCATTCAATCAAAAGGTGAGAGTGTGTGGCGTCCATGGTTGTATTTACTCAGACGACTCTAATATTATAAGCTAATTTTCGTTGCATGGCAACTTGCTTAAATTTGTTGTTGTTCGAGAAATGTCATCCATGAAAGAGTTGACAATTGATATACTGAATAAAGTTCTGTTATATATAAAACGTAGAATTATTTTAGATTAAGAATTTAACATGCAACCTACGACAGTCCTCATAAATCCACCACGAAGATCAAAACTGTTTTTAATGCATCAAGTTTGACATCGAATTATAATTCTTTAAATTCCATTATGTATAATGGAGGAGTGATACAAGATGAAATCTTTACCATAATGGTAAGGTTTCGTAAATATATGTTTGCCTTTACAGTAGATATACAGAAAATGTATAGGATGCTAAAAATTAATCTCAATCAGAGATCTCTTCAAAGAATTTTATGGAAAAATGACACAAATGAGCCAATTAAAACTTATGAATTATCAACTGATACTTACGATACTGTTTGTGCATCATATTTAGCCACGATAACTCTTAAATAGCTTTCCATTGATGAAGAAAAATATTTTCCGATTGCAGCACCAGTACTACGTTCTGACTTTTACATGGATGATGTGTTAAAAGGTTCAGACTCATTAACTACTGCCAAGGAACTACAGTATCAGTTACCAGAAATATTGAAACGTGCAGGCGTGAATCTTCACAAGTGGTGTAGTAATAATCCAGAGCTTTCTGTAGACAATAATGATTACCCATTGTCGAATGAAGAAGAGACTATATCACTTGGAGTTTTGTGGAAATCCAAAAAGGATTTTTTGGTTTTAAATTAAATTTAGGAAACAATGCAATTATCACGAAACGACATATTATATGAGTTGTAATATCCAAACTGTGTAAAAAATGTCCGGGCCAGAATTCGAACCTGGTATCTCTTGGCTGAAGCTGCCAATGCTCTACCAACTAAAGTCATCCCGGTCGAATCTGGAGGACATAAATCACAAAGTTAACCTTATTGATAATTTATTTACCAATTTGAATAATTGTGTTAAAATTAGTCTCGTGTGTGACGACATATTATGTCTACAATAGCTAAACTGTTTGTCCCTATCGGATTGTTAGGCTCAGTAATTACCAAAGCTAGAATATTTCTTCAAATGTTTTGGCTATTGAAGCTTAATTGGGATGATGTTCTACCAGACAAAGAAGCCAAGGAGTGGAAACGTTTTTCCTCCGAACTGCACCTATTAAATGGTCTAAAAATACAAAGATGCATTCTAACTGCAAACCCTATCTTGATTGAAATCCATGGATTTGCTGATGCCTCTGAAGCAGCTTATGGAGCAGCAATATATTGCAAATCACGCTCAAGTAATGATAAAGTGAAAATCAGATTGATTAATAGCAAGTCCAGAGTCTCGCTGATAAAACGTGTCACTATTCTAAGGTTGGAGCTAAGTTCGGCTGTTTTGCTAGCAAAGTTGATGTCTCGAGTGTTATCTGCTTTAAAACCGGATGTCAACAATGTATATTATTAAAAGGTGATTGAATGAAAGTTTTTTTATGGCTTCAGAAAGAACCTTGTTAATTCAAAACATTTGTTGCAAATAAAGTGACAACAAAACAAGAACTGACAAATGTGGAAGCATGTTCCTTCCAGTGACAATCCTGCTGATCTGATGTCCAGAGGCTTAGATCCTAGTTAACTTCTGGAAAGTGAGTTGTGGTACATAGGCCCCAATTTCCTGATGACTATCCAAATAGGCCTATTCCTACTGATGTCATCGTGCAAGACCTCAGAACTTAAAAATTTAACTAATTCTAAATATGTCTTACATGTTACAGTTAAATCCTTTTTGATGATTTCTTAAACTTAAGTAATAATTTTACTAAACTAGTTCGTATTTTAAGTTTTATTTATAGGTTCTATAGTAATTGTAAAGAAAAAAGGAAAACCACGGACCCATTTAAATCCTTTAAATTGAAACAGAGCCGAAATTAAGCTAATTAAATTGTGTCCGGAGGAAGAATTTAAAACGAAAATATTATGTCTCAGGAGAAAAAATAATGTTCCACAAGATAGCCAACTGAAATTTTTATACCCATTTATAGCGAACGAGGGGATTTTAAGAGTTGGTGGAAGGCTTGTTTATAGCCAACTGAATTTTAGTGGGAAATTTCCAGTAATTTTTCCAAAGGGTCGTAAATTAACCAGATTAATTGGAGAAGAGTATAATAAAAGATATTCTTGTTATTTAGATGTTGGCCCTTAAGCGTTACTGTTTATTATGAGGCAGAAAATCTGTCCTTTGAATGGTCGTAATCTTGTAATCTTTCCAGGAAATTAGTTCATAACTGTGTAATTTGCTTTAAGGCAAAACTAATCATTCAGCAACAGCTTATGGGCAACTTGGCTCCTGAAAGAGTTACGCATAACTTTCCATTTAATTTTGTAGATATAGATTTTTTGGAAATTTCATGATAAAGTACCCTAACCAAAGAAAAGATAAATTGAATAAAGTTTGTTTGTGTCTTTTAATTTGCCTTGTTACAAAAGACTGCTTTTTTGAATTAGTAACTGATTTATCAAGCAATGCAATTATCGCTGCTCTAAAAAGACTTATCAGCAGACATGGAAAATGTGCTTGTATCTTCTCAAACAATGCGACAAGTTTTACAGGAAACAATACTGAACTAAAATGATTGAAAAAATTAGTAACGAATTCTAGTGAAAATTTATACAATTTTTTTGTCAAATGAGGAGATAGACTGGAATTTCATTCTTACAAGATCTCCTAATCACGGGGATCTTTGGGAAGCAGGTGTTAAGTCAGTCAAATATCATCTTAAACGTGTAGTTGGTAATCTAGAACTAGGACTTCCCTCAAAGGGATTAGTCTGAGTGATATTGCTGAGAACATAAAGTTAACAATTACGATATAAAGAAGATATCAACAAGAATCTAAGTGAATATACAGCATATGATAGACAAGAGATAGATAAAGATACAACATATGAAAAATAGCAAATTAAATGATATAATTACAAAATATCATATATAAATTCATATATTGTTATGTTTTCATATGCATTTTTTTATAACATTTGGCAAATAATCTCATTTTCTTAAGCGGGAATTGCTCAAAACTTAAAAAAAAAAGAAACCGCCGGATCTTTTAAAACGATATTTTTAAAGTCACATAATCAGATTTGCAGCCAATAGCGTATTTTAGCAAGCGTAGTTTAACGCAAATTTAATTTAATTTTTGCAACATTTTCTTTGTGACAAATATCTAAATAAAATATTAAAAAATAAAATATTAAATATTGAAATATTAAATCAAATATTTAATATTTGAATTATACAAATAAACAAAGGAAATTTTTTTAACTATTTATAGAAACTCGTATACTTCAAACCACATTGATAACATGCTTTGCTATAAACGTGTCTACCAGTCTAACTACTCGTATGTCTTAGCTGTGTCTCTCTCCGAACTCATCTGTCTACTGTCTCTCTACTCTTCTGTATACCCGTCTCAGTATCCGTCTGTCTTTCTACCCGACTCTTTAATCGTGTCTCTACCTGTCTCGCTTTCCGTTACACTACTCGTCTATCAACACATCTGTCTATATACCCCTCTCTCTACCCGTCTGTCAAGTCGTCTCTGTACTCGTCTCTCTATCCACCACGCTACCCGTCTCCCTACCCATCTCACTACCCCTCTGTCAACCCTTTTTTGCACCTGCCTCGCTACCCGTCTGTCTATTCGTTTCGTTACCCGTTAGCTTTTCTCTGTCGCTATCCGTCTCTCTATCCGTCTGTCTACCCGTTTGTTTACACGTCTATCTATCTCTTGCCAACTCTTGTCCAATATTTAAACAATTTAGTAAACGGAAGCCGTTTATCTGTTATTAAATGCAAACAGGAGTAATTTATCTAAAGAGTGTAATCAGATGCAATTTTTTTAAATACATACATAAACCAGCATAATAATTCACCAGTTTTATTTTCATAGTAGTTTATGTCATTTGACAGTAAATCTCAACTTCTTCAACCCGAACTGCGTCAAGCTTTTTAGAAAAGCCCCAAGGTCCGTATAACTGGGAAGTGGAATTGTCCTCAGGGCTATTAGATACATGTTATTAAGTTAATTGAAAGTTTCGTAATCGGGTTCGCAGCCAATTTCTTATGTCAGAAAGCGTGGCTTAACGCCATTTTAAATTCATTTCTGTAACTTTCTTTTTCTTTTTTTGGTGGGTGGTTGGGGGGGGGGAGTGTTCCAAATATATACACTTAAATTCAAACTTTTGCCCTAATTGTTAATATTAGTGTTGTTTGTATTATCAATTAATACTTTGTTGATCGAGCTTCATTCGAAACAAATGTAAAAGACTTCTACAGTTTTTTTTTTCTAGGAGAAAGTTCCGTAATCGGGCCCTAAGCTAATCGGGGAATTTAATATCATTATTGTTTCTAACTCTTATAGAGTTAAAACAATATTGTTGCTAGCATTACTCTTGTTTGTGACCAACCTCTTCTGTGTATCTGAATAGGGAAAAGTTCCGTATCATGTACTGGTTGGTGCCAAAGGCAGTTGTAGAATCTTACAAATTTTTCTAGAGAGCGGAAAAACATGTTTTTTAAAATATTTACAAATATACGTTTATTAAACCATGTTTTTGAGCCATTTTAAAAAAATTAAGTACGGTGCTAAAATAAAATTTTATTGCCATTTTCGATATTTTAATAAGAAATGAAAATACATAACAAACAAATTTAACAAAACTAAGCCATTTTTGGGTACTTCTCTATTATCCCGTCGACCACTTTTCATAACAAAAAACTATCGCCAAACTAAGATTAAACGCCAAAAATACAGTCCCATTTACTTGATGCCAGAAGCATTATACGTATTTGTTATGCCATCAAGTGGTTTTTAATTCGACATTTGCGTGTATTTTTCATTATGTTTTACTGATTTATTAGTTATTTCATTCATTAAAGTAACAATTGTGTCCTTAAATTCTTATATTTTATTTATTTTGATATTTCAATGGCAACGTTCTCCCGTTTATTTAGCGTTACAGTTTGGCGATAGTTTTTTGTTATGAAAAGTGGTCGACGGGATAATAGAGAAGTACCCATTTTTTGTGATAAATAATTGTTATTGTCAGGGGGGCAAATTGTAAACAATTAATAAGCGAACTAAAAAAATTACCGGAAAAAACTTGTGGGAATCTCAAGAAAGAAATATCTGATATAAATAGCATTTAAAATCTTAAAATGGAGAAGTGGTCCGTATAAAAATGCAAAACATTATACACCTGATATAAGAATTTTTTAATTTTTTTATATTTCCGAAAGCACAGATAAAAGGGTAAAAATCCCGGTACAGATGCCATATACTCACCACGTTGGCGCGATTTTTCCCCCGCCCCTTTGGCGAAAACTGTTTGTTGTGTTTGTTTACTTTTATTTTTTATTTTAATTCTATAGATTATTTTTATATGTATATCAATATTAATTTAGGCACAGATGTCATATACGCACCAGATTGGCGCGATTATTCCCCCGCCAATTTGGCGAAAACTTTGTTTTTGAATATTAGTTACAAATACCATACAATAATAGCATGTAATTTTTTATTTCAATATAAAAATAAAATAACGTAATAAATGAAATAGCTCCTATTATTCAAAAATGGGAAATAAAAATAAATAAATGATAGTTTGATATAAATAAATATTGATATATATAATAAAAACAATTTATAGAATTAAAATAAAAAATAAAAGTTAATAAACAACAATTGAAACAAAATAACCGGGTTACCATGTGAGGCATAAAATTGCCATTTTGTTGCAATCGCGCCAATGTGGTGCGTATATGACATCCGCGCCTTTATTTATATCAAACTATTATTTATTTATTTTTATTTCCTTTTTTAAAATAATAGAAGCTGTTTCATTTATTACGTTATTTTATTTTTATATTGAAATAAAAAATCACGTGTACTATTTGTCACACCATTTGTAACTAATATTCAAAAACAAAGTTTTCCCCAAGCTGGTGGAGGGAAAAATCGCGCCAACGTGGTGCGTATATGACATCTGTGCCTTGTTTCATTTCACATAGAGGTACTGCTCTATTATCCCGTCGACCACTTTTCATAACAAAAAACTATCGCCAAACTGTTAGATTAAACGCCAAAAATGCAGTCTCATTTACTTGATATCAGAAGCATTATACGTGTTTGTTACGTCATCAAGTGGTTTTTAACGCGACATTTGCGTGTATTTTTCATTATGTTTTACTGATTTATTAGTTATTTCAATCATTAAAATAACAATTGTGTCCTTAAATTCTTATATTTTATTTATTTATGTATTTTGATATTTCAATGACAACGTTCTCCCGTTTATTTGGCGATAGTTTTTTGTTATGAAAAGTGGTCGACGGGATAATAGAGAAGTACCCACATATGTATTGGTACTTTTATGTTAACTTGGCGCAGTTGATAAATCGCCAAATATTTTTCTTATAACATCTTCATATTGCATTCATTTCATTTAAATATAAATCTTTCACTGATTTCATTTGAAATACATACATTAAAAATACACGTCTTTCACTCATTTAATTTAAAATACACGCCTTTCACTAATTCCATTTAAAATACTAAAAAGGAAAAGAAAATAAGAAATAATGCCACAAATCGAAACCTTTTATTTAAACATCAAAGAATTGTTCCTAACATACACACGCGAAATAAAAAAGCTGCTAATGGTGTGATTTACGCCAAATCTCTAATACTAATACTACTCTTACTAATCTCTAATACTTTTCAAACAGAAAAAATTCCAGATTAACTTTCCATTTTTATTAAATTGAAATATATTTTATTGTGCTGAATATTAGTGCTTGCACATTTTTTTGCTCCATGTATTCCATGAACTTTTCAATTCCGATTGTCTACGAAAATCTCCCGCCGGTGAAAATGACGTACGCACAAAATTTAATGACGTATGTACTTTAATTGTGCTTTTTTATCTATTTTTTTAATATAACTTCCAAACGGTTTGACACTTATTCTTGGTAATAAATATAGACGACGTTGTCACCTTTATAGGTACCTGCTGTAAAAATTTGAACGAAATCCGTTAAATATTTTTTGAGTTATGCTTGACGAAAGGTTTTAATATCCATCGTAGCTATATATGGGGCAAAGTAAAACTGCGCTGTGTATGAGTCTTCGTTGCACTCAGACAATTAACTTATGAGGGATTTTGGACTATAATTGTCCAAATTGAAGGAATTTTGAATTCTCTTCTGCTGTATCCTCTCTCAGCTGACTCAGATTATTATGGCGTCTTAACCCTAGCTCATTTCTTGATTGAAGACCTATTACATACAGCTATTCCAAAACCTAATCCAAAACCTAACCGTAAGTGATAATAGGTTAAATTTATATTAATTTATATGAATAATTTATTGATAAATTGAATTATTGATTAATTAATTGATATGAATAATTTATATGAATAATACATAATTTATATTAATTTATAAATTTATATTAGTTAAATATAATTTAGCAAAAATATACTAAAATAATTCAGAACATCTGTAAAAAATGGTCGAATAATTATCTCAGTGCTTTACAACAGAGAACAAAATGGCATTATGAGAAGTGAGAAGGATAAAGTAAAGTTAGGCACCATGGGTTGTCTTGAAAGAAGACAATTTGCCAGTTTGTAACTAGTTATTGGGTAGAATAGGGAAATTATATCCAAGAAGGGATAATAAAGTGACAGTTGTAAAAGTAAAAACTAAAAAGGGAAATTTTAAAAGACTAATAACAAAACTTGTTGTATTACCTTTCACAGAGTAAAGAGAAAAAATAGAGAGAAGGTGAACCGTAAAATCGGCTTGCAATATGAAGCAGGTTATCGCTCAAATCATTAGGCCCAAGGGCTGACTTCATTGGACGGAGAGAGGCTGCACGTGGAACAAGGACTGGATTCATTGGACGGGGAGAAGTTTTCAAAGCAAGCCGCCAGTTGTTTGGGCCGACTCGACTGTAGGGTTGCGTTTTCAGCGTCACGCCATACGTAAACATTTCATCTCTATTTATTCTCTGAACTCTGTGATTACCTTTAGAAAATAATAAATAGGAACAATATAAATGTAAATATTGAAGTGTATATTTTTTTCTTGTATAGATTTTTTTTTAATGCATTTTGTTTTAGTGATTTTTTGCTTCCCACATTTTATAACTGTACCAATTTGCGTTTGAACTTACTGATCTTAGCATGAAATTTCAAATTGTTGTCAAGATGTCAAAACCGGCCGGAATGTTCTTCACGCAATTATGATTATGATATATTTCCATTGTTTATTTTGTTTAAGTTGTGTAGTTTGGCAACAAATGAATTTTAGATACTTTTCGGTTAGCCGGGCGCCAGTGATATATGTACATACTAGCTGTTACCCGTGACTTCGTTCACTCAACGTTAAAAGAAGAATAAATACATTAATTAAGCAAAATATTTCACTCCCGATAATTAAAAACGTTAATAATTAACTAACTATTTATCTATCACATTTCATAGGAGACAATACGGTATCCTTTTTTGTTAGAGGGACCTTGACATAACTCAGTCTTAAAAAAGTGAAATTTTATGCCAAATAATCGCGAAAATGAAATTGCAACCAATGCAAAAAGAAGAGCCAAATAAAATCGTGGAAATAGACGAATTGGATAAAAACAAATGTCAATTTTACCTGATAAACAATTTTACTTTTAACGCCTTTGTGGTACGTTTTAACAGCCATCCTTCACAAAAATGATTGGAAATAGTATATGTTTTTTCTTTAAATTCAATTCTGCCTCCTTGGTTTAATGTATAGCTGAAACAAATCTTGTTTTCTAAATGACAGTATGTTGACAGGCAATTTTTGTTCTCCAGAATAAATTGATTTTTGAAGTTTGAATATGTGAAAATATGTTTTTATTATTCGGATAATTTACTGAAATCAAGATTATCTTTTCACCAGTTATTCAAAGTGAAAATAAATTCTGTTTTTCAGTTTTAATGAGAAAATGGTGTAACAAATATACTGATCTGTTTTATTTCTCCTTTTTTATACACAAATTAAGGATACCGTACAAAAAAAAAATCTTGGCATCTAATTTTTATTTTTTTAATTCTGAGAGTTTGTGTGACATCCTCGGATCAATGATAACCAGTATTAAGTAAATCGCGTAACGTTCGATAGTCTAGGAAGACACACGCGTGTTCATTTTCCCTTGCTTAAAATTATGATGTGATTTTTAGCAGAAAACTCTCATCTGTATATAACGGATACTCATGTTTAATAATCAGTATAGATAAAAAAAAACATTTAAATTTTTCGTTATAAATATGGTGTGAAACTCATCTATTTTCTATACTTACTGATCCTTGTATTATTAATGTAAGGAATTGATTCACACTCATTTTAAAACATATTGGAAAATTCCCATTTTATTTCAAATATGACGTCTCTTTGTCCCCAGAGAAATCCCTTTTTAATGACATAATTCTTGTTAATTTTCTTTTCCAGGCAATTAATTTCAATACTGGCATAGGGGAAATTATGTTACTTTAACGATATAATATTAAATCTTTAGGTTTTATCAACAAAAATAGAATTATTAACATTCTTCATTTTTCTTTAGGTAATCGAGTCATTTGTTTTAGTTTTAAGAATGAAAATAACTATTGCTCGATATTCTTGACATCATTTTCGACATGGGTAATTTTGCGGAGCATGTTATTGACATTTGCTAACCATTTTCTTTTCAAACTTCTTTTTACTTTTTAAAAATTTAAATAAAAAATACGGTATAGTTATATTAGCCGTGCGCAGACGGTAAAACGCCTAGTATTGTTAACGTACAAAAGATAAAAAAAGTAAAAAAAAAAATCCAAGATCATTTTATTTCACCATCAAAGCATATCCGCTTTATTTTCGATGTACGATGTCATTTTCGCCTGTTTCCTATGGTTACGCATATTAAAATCTTGTACTATTATCAAAAACTAAAAAAAGTACGTTATTTTTCTAATAATATTATTTAATCTTCTTTTTAATTATTTAATTTTTTTATTTCATTTTCATTTTTCACGTGAAAATTTTTCAATTGAAACTAAATTGTTGAGTAAAAATTATTATTCTTTGTTTTGGCAATGATAAAGTATTAGCAACGGTAAAGTAAATTTAACCATTTTAAAATATTATACGAAAAAATGTCCATTTATTTTGTATGAAAATAACGAAATTTTAAAATATTAAGAAAAATATTTTAATAAAATAACCAAAAAACAGTCTATGTTCATTTGAGGATTAAGATCAACTTATATGCAAAGATACAGGATCATTAAATGCTCCATTTTGACGTTGGCTTTAGCCTGACATTTGCACACAATCGGATTTATAATATTATTAGGATATATATATATATATATATATATATATATATGTACAATGAATTTTCCATTTAACGAAATCTCATCGTTACACTTAAAAACTTCGTTATGAAGAAAATTTGTTAAATAGAAATCAACTTAAATCCATGAAATGTTTTCTTCAGATACACCGCTCAAAACAATTAAAGGATATTTGAAGTTTTATATAAAATAAAGATATAAACGAAATTTTTTTTGCCGAAAATAGAAGAAGAGAATCACAAATGCAAATTTTTCTGGTTTTCAAACTGTGGAGTATGCAAATTTTGAGTTCGACGTCAAAAACGTCGCTTCAGCGGCAGCGAATGAAATTTGACTTTCAACTGCATAAAAGAGAATGAAGACAAGGATGATCGGCATTCAGGGATTGCTTTGTTTCGATGAGTACGATGTCAAAAACGTCGCTTCAGCGGCAGCGAATGAAATTTGACTTTCAACTGCATAAAAGAGAATGAAGACAAGGATGATCGGCATTCAGGGATTGCTTTGTTTCGATGAGTACGATGTCTCAGCGAAGTCATTTGACAGATTCAGAAGCTTGGAGAATTGTTGGTAGGTTAGAAGGGGGCCAAACTCAAGCCGAAGTAGCGCAAGCCATTGGAGTGTCACAAAGTGTCATTTCCAGGATCTGGAACCGTTTTTTGGAGAGTGGATGGGCAGGCCGAAGACCAGGGCAAGGTCGTAGACGGGCAACAACGCCCAATGAAGATCGGTATTTAGCGTTAACAGCTCGGAGACACCGAAACATGAACGCTACTCTTCTCCAACAACACCTTCGCTCGGCTACAGGCACCACGATTTCAACTCAGACTGTCCGAAACCGGCTCCATGCTGTAGGTCTGTATGCTCGCCGACCGATGGTATGTGTTAGATTAACATCAAGGCATCGTCGCGACCGCAGGGAGTGGGCAACCGAGCATGTCAACTGGAGGAGAAATGAATGGAGCAATATTCTGTTTTCTGACGAGTCCCGTTTTTCTGTGCATCCGGATAATAGGCGTATTTTCATCTGGAGGGACCGTGGCAGTAGGAATAATCCTGCGTTCGTGCACGAAAGTGTCAGATTTGGCGGTGGAGGAGTGTTGGTGTATGGTGGCATCTCCATTGACGGGCGCACTGACCTCTACATCATTCGAGATGGAGCTCTGACTGATCGCCGATATAGGGATGAGATCCTCAGACCTATTGTAGTCCCTTACGCTGCAGCAATCGGAGATAACTTCATTTTAATGGACGATAACTGCAGGCCACATCGTGCAAACCTGGTGGAGGATTTCCTTTTCGAGGAAGGAATCGTTCGAATGGAATGACCAGCGTGTTCTCCAGACATGAATCCAATCGAGCACGTTTGGGACGCTCTAGGAAGACGAGTTTCTGGCCGCCAACAACCCCCACAAACTCTCCAAGAACTGGAAAGAGCTCTTCTGGAAGAGTGGGGCAGAATACCCCAACTCGTCATTAATAGCCTCATTGAGTCCATGCCTCAAAGGTGTTCAACGTTGCTGGCCGCCCGTGGAAACCATACCCCCTACTGAAAATGATTTTCTTTGAAGAAAACACCTTTTCTTATTCTTTTTTTCTCATATGCACAAATTGTGTTTTTTTTTCCTTTTGTACACAAATGCGCAATAAAATGCATTTTTTTCTGTCAAACATGTGTAATTTATTCTCATATAACCTACTATGTCTGTCGACCATGTATCAATCAGCTAAAAAGTTTCCCAGATACAAAATCCACCTAAAACTGCAATAT
The DNA here is from genome assembly GCA_963931845.1 of Maratus michaelseni. Taxonomy (NCBI): domain Eukaryota; kingdom Metazoa; phylum Arthropoda; class Arachnida; order Araneae; family Salticidae; genus Maratus; species Maratus michaelseni. The sequence continues at coordinate 90,400,764 of OZ007587.1, forward strand.
CCTTTAATTGTTTTGAGCAGTGTATAACAAACAGGTATTAGATTCAGAAGCATTTCATTCAGTTCCAATTATGAAACCGTCTTTTACAAAACAGTTATGTACGGTCGATGAAATCACGTCACATTCCCAAGCTTTGGCTCAAGCTTTCATCAGCTTTGATACACAGGTTCTCAAACTAATGTTTTCATTACATTGTCTTTTTTCTGCTTTTTTCGATAATGCACTTCAAGATTTTTTATTATTCTTTAGAGCTTAGACTAATGTCTGAAGTTTAGAAGTTGTATTCAGGGTTCGTACCCTTTTACCGCAATTTTTTAATAGAATTTTTCGCCTTGTTAAAATGCAGAAAACTGTTACAAAAAACTGCAATTATACGAGGGGCCTACAATTTCTGCTTTTTGAATATTAAATAGAAAAATTCCATTATATATTGTGCTAAAAGCGTACGAACCCTGGGTATTGGCAGGAACAAAAATAACTTTGATGTTCTTCGATTTGCTTTTTGTCTTTTGAAGCACTTTATTGTGGATGCACAAAGCAATTGTCTATCAGCAATGGAAGTTCAGAATGATAACTGTCTGACTGTAATTGATATTTTTTTTTGCTTCAATGCATCTGACGCCCTTGCGTCACTCTCATTGCGTCATGCCACTGCATCTTCTATCTATATTATAAAGGACAAACGTGTCCGTGCGTAACGCTGACGTCATTTTGCGAATGGCAACAGTTGACGATGAAATTTCGGTTTTGTGATTTTTACTATTGCAAATTTTTAAATTTCTAAACATCTCACATTTTCATTTTTTACACCGTTAGCTATATATAAAAAAAATCTACTTTAAAATGCAATTTGTTTGAAAACTGTATCTTAATTGGCTGATTTATTATGGCTTTTAAAATAAGAAAAAATTGGTATTTTTTCCCTTTTTTCGTGTTTAATGGTTGCCATTGGAAATTTTTTTCCCTCTTGGCGACCGCATATTATCATTGATTAAAGAATGGAATTACTATTATTAGTTAGAAATTAATACAGACACCTTGAAAAGTAACAAAAAAAAACTTTTACTGATTTTATATAAAATACAAAATAATAATAATTATAATAATAAACGTTTTGATGACCGATAATTTTACAAATCAAAATAATTTAATTTAAAAATCAAAGGGATGTTTGCGATACATAAAAATACTTTTCAATTGTAACTCAAAACAATATTTGGCTATTTATCGTTTGCGCCAGGATTATCACGTTCAAAAATCAATTTATGATGAAGTTTTGCTTGCTGTTTTAAATGAAAATTCTAAGGTTTATTTTATTGACGTGTCAGGACTGGCAAAACATTTTTACTTAATGCAGTTTTAAAAATGACGAGATCATATAATATGGTTGAGTTAGTTATGTTGCATCTGTTGCATCTTTTGGAATCGCAGCTGTGTTATTAGATCAAATTCAAAATTCAAAATAACGCTGAATTTGAACGGAACATCTACGTGTGCCATTAGTAAGCAATCTGACTTATATTAATTCAGCAATCTGACCTTACTGAATTAATAAGAGAAACAATAGTATGGGATAAAGCACCCTTGATGAGTAAATTAGTATTTGAATGTATAGACCGTACGCATAAAGACTTAAAAAGAATGATTAGCTATTTGTTGGAATAGTAGATGCATTTGCTGGCGACTTTAGACAAATTTGCCTTGATTCAAACATATAGAATAAAATTGTTTTATTAAATATTGATGCTAACCTTACGTAATCGGGTCCATGTCAAGGGAGAGTTACACATAAATTATGTTGTCAAGAATAGGGTTTAGTGATAATAATAATCTATATTATAAACCAACACATGTCTGATTATTGCTGAAGTCATTTTTATGCTAGCCGCGAGCTGACTAATGAAATTCGCGTTCACTGCATCGTTTTAAACTTCTAAACATCGCACAATTTCAATATGTACACTGTCGAATAGAAAAAAAATGCAATTTCTTTGAAAACTGTATTTGAATTTACTGATTTATGATTTTAGAATAATTTACAAGTATGAATTAATTTTAATTCTATCTCTATCACGTGCAGTCCGTTTGTGAAAGATTAATCCGTTTGCATTTAAAACAATATAAATAGCTCCGCATTTATTCCCGTCTAATATTACAGAACGAAATTAAAACTTCATCAAAATATAAATATAAATAATAACATATTATAAATATAATGCAAATTTAACAGACATGTTCTCGAACTACGCGTTTAAGCAGTTGAAATTTTCAGAATAAAAAAAACAGCAGTAAGCAGCGAAATCTTGGACGATTTCTTTTGGCCATTAACTCCTGGCATGCGACTAATACGAAAGTATCTCTTTATTCAATTTCGAAATTTTTTTTTAATATATTATTGATTTTTTTCTTATAAAAATTCTTTTTTACGTTGTTAATGCATCAGTTAAAAAATATATATATTAAATATGAAAAATCTATTAGAATTAGAAAAAAATTGTTTTCGCCTAATATGTTTTGTAACCCGGGAAGCCCGGGTTCGATTCCCTAGTGTAATTGAATGTAAAAAGGGGATTTAGACATCCCCCAACTGAGTCTCAGTGTAGAAGAATAATGATAACAAGTGTTTTTCTTAGTGTGGGAAAAAATTGTTTTATTTAGCACCAAGCAGAATGGAAATTATTTAAATGTGTTCATTTTCATACAACCCGCGCCATAAATTCACATATCTATCACAACAGCAACCTCTAAGTTTGAATTCTGTACAGGTACAAAAGTGGAATAAACTTCGTTGTATAGAATATGTTTTTCGTAATATGGAGATTAATTTACATGCTAATGATGTTCAAAGTCAAAGTTCTGCAGAAAATTTCGTTAAGTAGAAAACTTTGTTAAATAGGGACTTCGTTAAAGGGAAGTTCAACTGTATATATACATATATGGATGTATATATATATATATATATATATGTGTGTGTGTGTGTGTGTGTACATACATATATATTTATATATGTACTACATATATCACTGGCGCCCGGCTAACCGAAAAGTACCGAATTTTATTTACTTTCTGTAACTTTTGTGACCCCGTAAAAAAAAAGAGTTTGTTTATTTCTCGGCCTTGAAAGGTCGCTATTTTGTATGTGAAATAAAATGAGTTTTTTGTAGTATCGAAGATATTTTTATTACGTTAAATAATATTCTACTAAATTTTGAGTTATAGCGTAATGTAGAAATCTGAGTTTTATGAAAATTATATAAAATATCAACGAGAAAGAACATTTAAGTTTATTAAAAGGAATAATATGCATATTTTTTCACTTAATTTTAAAGAGAGCTTGGATACAGTTATATTTATATCCGATTAAAATTTCAGAGAGTTTGGAAGATCAGAACTATTTTTTATTTTTATGTTAAAGGAGCCGACGCGAAGCAAACATACCAGCTAAAAATAGCAAGAAGAAAACATATTTCTTTTACAACTAGATAGCAATATTTTTTCACGGAATTTTTACACGTGCTGTAAAACCGTTATATTTATAGCCGATAAAAAATTTAAAAAGTTCGGACAATGAGAACTTTTTATTTTTAAACTATGAAACGAAACAACCGTACGTGAAAAAATAAGAAAATATCTTCTTACAAGCGCTTTTACCAGTAAATACCAATATTTTTTTCGCAAATTTTTCATTTAAAAGTATAATTTCATGCAAAATCGTGTCAAAGATATAAAATCATACAAACTTTAGATTTATTTAAATTTATTATCACGGGTCCCGACAACGCCGAGCGGGCCAACTAGTTAGTATACTAATAAAAGAAAGATGTTTGTCTGTGTGCAATGGCTAGGAAAATCCACCGTGCGTAGAGGTCTGAAAATTTGGATGAGTATAGTCCAAGGGAGATCCTAATGCACCTGAGGCTCAGATTTTTATATTTTTAATAATTATCCAATATACTAATTAAAACTCACAATTAAAAAGGGGTTGACAAAAAAAAGTCGCACAGGGCATACCGAAAAATCCATTCTGGAGCTATGAAGCAGAGAAGAACAGTGAATATGGAATTACGATTTTTTTCACCTGATTTTCTAAACGCGCATCAGCCAAACCATTGAAAATATCGATAAACCGATCGCACCAAATTAAAGATTGCATTTTTACGTTTATAAAGCCGCAGTTTAAAAAAAAAGAATTGATAATCCTTTCAAAAAAATTTCAAGAAAGTTCGATTTTGCGGGGTTATTTTCCTCTTTTTACCAAGGCTGGCATCGGGCTCAATTTCAGAGATAGAGATAGACCGGGAGGCGGCAGCACAGACAATCACCTCATCGAGTTCACGGCTGAAATTCCAGAATCAGTTAAAACTCGATTCGCATATTAAAACGCAATCGGTCTGCCAAGATCTTGGTGGAAAACACCTTAAAACCCGATTTTAGCGGTTGACTCGTAGGTTTAGCATTGTGTTTTCCTGCACCCAAAGGTATGAAAACATGAAAGACTGGGAGCAGGAACACACAATGGTAAACCTGCGAGCCAACCGCTAAAATCGGGTTTTCGGGTATTTTCCACCAAGATATGACTTGGCAGACCGATTGCGTTTTAATATGCGAATCAAGTTTTAACTAATTCTGGAATTTCAGCCGTGAACTCGATGTGGTGATTGTCTGTGCTGCCGCCTCCCGGTCTAAGATAAACGAAAAATATCCACTTGAATGGGATGGATACCTTCCCTACGGCGATACAATTCGTTTTCACAAATACGAATATTAATATCCTATCCCCGATGCAAGCCTTGATAAAAGGGGAAAATAACCCCGCAAAATCGAACTTTCTTGAATCCTCTAAAAAAAAAAATGCAATTGGAGGTCAGTTCGTGCTTCCCGGAGTGTCAACTAGTAGATTATAATTAAATGTGTGCCAAAATTTGTAAGAAAATTTTGACTTTTAGCACTTTAATATGTATGCCAGAAAATGTTATTCATGTATAATTGTGTCAAAAATTTCAACTGTTGAATAGTTGGAGGGGGGGGGGGATGAAATAATTGTTATTCCTAAATGCAAAAAGAAATAGATATTCTTAATCACATTTATCAAGAATCTCACCATCTAAATATTATAGCAAAGTATCATTTTTTAAATTTATAAATCGTGATCCTTATATATTATTTCTCCTGTCAGCATCCCTTTTACTCAGAAAATATGAAACGCAGAACAACGAATGAGATACCACATGAAAGGTTTTAGAACAGGCTTCTGACATAGCCCACTTAACAATTCGTTAAAACATGTTTTTGATTAAAATTTGCTGAAATTAAAAAATTAAATCGGCATTGTTTTCATGAAAGAAATGAAAGGTTTTCCTGAAATTATTGTTGCCAAAAAAATAAAATACCACATTATAGGATGCTCATAGCAATTATTATAAAAAACACCGCACGGGTTTATTTTATACTTATGATTAAAAAGCGAAATTGAAATTGAAATGTTTAGATTAATATTTCTAAGTCCCATGGTTTTCCCGAAGCGGATGACGTCATCCTCTAATGCAGTCAAAATACGATTGTTAATTTTTTTTCTCGCGCGTGCCTTTAGCAATCTTGGATCAGTTTTTAGTCTAACTTTGATGGAATAAATTAGATGATATTCTGGCTTGACTAACAACTAAATGTTGTTTGCAGATATTTTTATCCTTGCTTTTTCTTTAGAAGTTTAAACCTGCATCTAATAAATATTACATATTGATAAAAAATTATACTTCTCTATTATCCCGTCAACCACTTTTCATAACAAAAAACTATCGCCAAATAAACGGGAGAACGTTGCCATTGGAATATCAAAAAATAAATAAAATATAAGAATTTAAGGACACAATTGTTATTTTAATTAATAAAATAACTACTAAATCAGTAAAACATAATGAAAAATACACGCAAATGTCGAATGTAATACCACTAGATGACGTAACAAACACGCATAATGATTCTGACATCAAGTAAATGGGACTGCATTTTTGGCGTTTAATCTTACAGTTTGTCGGTAGTTTTTAGTTATGAAAAGCGGTCGACAGGTTAATAGAGAAGTACCTAAAAATATTAGATTTCAGTGCGAAATCTTCGCACTGAAATTATTTTTCAGACGGGAAAAACTGTAGAACTAAAACTATATTCATTATAAAGAAAGAGATTATAATTAGAAGCGTGTCACATTTTATATAATAAATATTAAATTTTCATCTAAGAGATGTCTCTATGATCAATGTTTATCTTCCCAGCTTAATTTTTTTAATGACTTTTTAAGCAAAGTGGGATATTATTTCACTTTCATATAACAGTCGAATTTATAATAATCATATATTTTTTATGCATAGCTTCTCAAACTCAGAACTTCTTATTATTTACCATTTAAAATTTTTTTTACGATGAAATGACAACAGCAGCGTCCATCTTGTTTGTTACTACCATCGAACTAGGAAACTACTGGAAGTAGCATAAGAAGTTACTTTCGTTCTCATTTCGGCTGGGAATTCTGGGATTGGTATTCTACTAAACCTAAAGTGCTTGGCTAAGTTTTGACGTTTTTTTTCCTTGTTCAACCACGATTAGTTCTGTAAGCCTTCTTTTAAGCACAAGCTCCACAGGTGTCTTTTAAGGAGTTCAGCTTTCAAGTTTTCTTATCTATCTTATTTTAATTTAAAATTTCTATTTATAAAAATGTAAAAATTGATGTACTTAAAGAGAAAAAGAGGGAAAATTCTGAAAGTAGGGGGGGGGAGGGGGGAAACTCCTAAATTATCCTTCACTGTGGCACAGCTTATCATAAAAACATAGAATAATGCTTCAACCTCTTTTTTTTTTTTTACTGAATACATATGTTTATGTGAGTATTAAAAAAAATAAATGTATCAATAATGGGCATAAAATCTTTTCTAATTTAGCTGAAAAGCTAAGTAAACAAATTTAATTTTTTAATTGCACTTACCCGAATGTAATATGAACAAAATGTTTATATATACCTGGTTTTAAGAACCAGATTAATTTGTTTTCATAAAACTGCCTTACATATTTTCTAATCAACAAATCGAATTCACCACATATATATAAATTGCTTATATATTTCTACATATTCTGTGCTACAACGATAGAGTCGCCCACAAACGAGTGCAGCAGGTGTCCAATGTAAGTAAAAAATATTTTTTATATACTGCTATTAAATCGGTTTGCACTGGGGCCTTGCACAGGGCCGTAGCTAGGGGGTGCCAGAGGGGGCTCAGCACCCCCTGAAAATTTTTGAGCCCCCCCCCCCCCGGGAAAGTTGCCTAGGACACCAAATGAAATTCTGTTTCAAAAATCGTGTGTTAAAAAAACTGTGTTAATAAATACTAAATTATAGTATTTATTTAAAAACTGCAAATAAGTGCTTCAATATGCGCGCATCCTATCTGCACGTACTCAGAATTAGCAACCTTTTGCTGATGCAAATATTGACTTTTACATAAGTTATATACTGAAATTTTTCATTTCGCAGCGTTTTCCATTATTAACATAAAACAAAGTTATTCTAATGAGTTTGATAGTAAATATAATACTTATGATAAACATTATGTTTCGTATTTGAGTCATCCTAGTTTAAAAAATATATATATAAGATCCTTGATTTATAAATCATACTAATGTAAAAAAGTCCTTCCGGCCTGTACCGGGAGGAAAAGGTAGCTTTCCTATATCTTCGTTTTAAAATTTTAGCTAATGTTACACGAAAACAGCAAGTTAAAATGCAAAGAAACGTTTACAAAAGATTCGTTAATACTACATTTGAATAAGAAATTCGCCAAATTATTGAGCAATAGCCAAATTGGCTTCACTTATGAAGACTTATTTTGGTCGCCAAATTCGGTGATATTTTGCCAAATGTCGCCAATTTTGGCGCGAATTTGGCGCTAACGGATATGAATATATAGTTTTATGCGTATGATTGTGAAAATTGTTACAACAATGAAAGAAAATAATTTGCGAGTAATCGCGTTAATGTGCTGTTTTGTTTCAAAATGTCAGCCACCCTAGAATTTCAAACTGCTCTATCTCAGCCATTTTTTAAGATAGAGGTAAACGAAAAAATGCTCTGCAATCCTTGTATCAAGGCCTAACACGTAATTAAAAAATAAATTTGAATTTTTAACTTTTTTCTATATTTATTTTAGTTTTAAATTTTTAAATGGCCGCCATCTTGAAACAAAATGGCGGACCAAGTTGGCCAACGAACTCGGTCGAGACATTAGTGACCTTAATACACACAATTAGTTTCATCAAAATCGATTTATAAATACGGGCGTTATCGTATGACATAGGTCAGATATATATATATATATATATATGGAGATATATATATATATATATATATATATATATATAAATCAACATTTGAACGGAGGGTGGTTTTTGGGTCTGGGGGTCATGATCGGTGAAAATATATCAAAATTTTCCGGAATTGCTTTCCTCCGAACGGCTGCAATAGGTAGCTTTATACTTTTAGGTAGCTTTCAATACAAAAAAGTCCTTCCGGCCTGTACCGGGAGGAAAAGGTAGCTTTCCTATATCTTCGTTTTAAAATTTTAGCTAATGTTACACGAAAACAGCAACTTAAACTGCAAATAAAACGTTTACAAAAGATTCGTTAATACTGAATTTGAATAAGAAATTCGCCAAATTATTGAGCAATAGCCAAATTGACTTCATTTATGAAGACTTATTTTGGTCGCCAAATGTCGCCAAGTTTGGCGAGAATTTGGCGCTAACGGATATGAATATATAGTTTTATGCGTTATATGATGTTATATGACGTTATATGCGTTATATGACGTTAATATAATGATTTTATGCGAAAATTATTACAACAATGAAAATTTTTGTAATGTGCTGTCTTGTTTCAAAATGTCAGCCACCCTAGAATTTCAAACTGCTCTAGCTCAGCCGTTTTTTAAGATAGAGGTAAAACAAAAAATGCTCTGGAATCCTCGTTTCAAGGCCTAACACTGAATTAAAAAATAAATTTGAATTTTTAACTTTTTTGTATATTTATTTTAGTATATTACTTTTAAATGCTAAAGGTGTAAAATTAACAACTATAATATAAATTAAAATAACTTTTATTAGTTGTTTTACATGTATCGACTCTTCTGAGTCATTTTCAAAAACAAAATGAGAATATTCTAAAGCTGCACGGGCTTTGAAGTTATTATTTACATGTACTTTTTGTATTGAAAGCTACCTAAAAGTATAAAGCTACCTATTGCAGCCGTTCGGAGGAAAGCAGTTCCGGAAAATTTCGATATATTTTCACCGATCATGACCCCCAGACCCCAAAACCACCCTCCGTCCAAATGTTGATTTATATATATAGATATATCCATATATATATATATATATATATATATATATATATATATATATATATATATATCTGACCTATGTCATACGATAACGCCCGTAATTATGAATCGATTTTGATGAAACTAATTGTATGTATTAAGGTCACTAATGTCTCGACCGAGTTCGTTGGCCAGCTTGGTCCAAAGATGTAAAATAACTTAAAATCTAAAATAAATATACAAAAAATTTAAAAATTCAAATTTATTTTTTAATTACGTGTTAGGCCTTGATACAAGGATTCCAGAGCTTTTTTTGGTTTACCTCTATCTTAAAAAATGGCTGAGATAGAACAGTTTGAAATTCTAGGGTGGCTGACATTTTGAAACAAAACAGCACATTAACGCGATTACTCGCAAATTATTTTCTTTCATTGTTGTAATAATTTTCCCAATCATACGCATAAAACTATATATTCATATCCGTTAACGCCAAAATTGGCGACATTGGCGACAAAATTGCAAAATTGGGCGACATTTGGCGAAATATCGCCAAATTTGGCGATCAAAATAAGTCTTCATAAATGAAGCCAATTTGACTATTGCTCAATAATTTGGCGAATTTCTTATTCAAATTCAGTATTAACGAATCTTTTGTAAACGTTTCTTTGCATTTTAGCTTGCTGTTTTCGTGTAACATTAGCTAAAATTTTAAAACGAAGATATAGGAAAGCTACCTTTTCCTCCCGGTACAGGCCGGAAGGACGTTTTTGTATTGAAAGCTACCTAAAAGCTAATAGCCAATTTAAATGCAAGCATTTGACTAAACACAAAAATAATTTTAAAATGCAAAATACATCCTTGGTTTTTCTAATGTTTGTTATCCTATGAAAACATAACTTTAGAATTCTTAAGGGCAGGGAATATTCAGAAAAAAAATTAAAGATTGCAACTCTTTTGAAACAGGTGAACTGTCAGCTTTTTATTTACTTATTGACATCACTTACTATTTCACTAGTATAATTATACACTGAAAATTTTCATTCTGCAGCCAGTGAAGTAGTCGTTAAAAATCCAGAGAGCATACTCTGTAGGCAGAGGGTATACCCTAAAGAGTATATGCTATAGTGTTTTTGAGTAGAGGGTATCCGGTATTCCTTAAAATAATCCAGAAGGTATACTGTATAAGTCGTATCCACCGTATATCCTCCATTACTTTCCCGTCTGCAGCTTTTACTTTTCTTATCATCAAATAAAGTTATTATAAACAGTTTAATAAGAAACGTAGTGCCTACAATATGAATATGCAATAATTAATCTTTCTATATAGTACTTTGATCATATATATCTGTGTTTGGGCATGCGTGTGTCAGAGAGAGAGAAATAGTATGACCCCCCCCCCCTACATTTTCTTGAGCACCCCCTATTGTTTACTTCTAGCTACATCCCTGGCCTTGCACCTAACGAGATGTATATACCTTTTTTTTTTCACTTTGAAAAAATGTTTAGCAGACAACTGTAAATATTTTTTTATAGTTATTAAAAAAGTATTTACAGTTGAATTTTATAATAAAGTTAGATACTAAATCAGAAGTTTACTAAAACAGAAGTTTCCATATAACAAAATCCTGCCTACATTTTTATGGTTCCGATGAAAAAAATGCAGTTTAATGCCTGCTATGATAAAAAACCTGTTTTAAACGGAATTTTCCTCAGTCCCTTGCAATTCTATCTTAGCAAGTTTTACTCCATCTGAGTCTTCTTTCCCCCTCACTGCTCAAAACAATTAAAGGATATTGCAGTTTTAGGTGGATTTTGTATCTGGGAAACTTTTTAGCTGATTGATACATGGTCGACAGACATAGTAGGTTATATGAGAATAAATTACACATGTTTGGCAGAAAAAAATGCATTTTATTGCGCATTTGTGTACAAAAGGAAAAAAACACAATTTGTGCATATGAGAAAAAAAGAATAAGAAAAGGTGTTTTCTTCAAAGGAAATCATTTTCAGTAGGGGGTATGGTTTCCACGAGAGGCCAGCAACGTTGAACACCTTTGAGGCATGGACTCAATGAGGCTATTAATGACGAGTTGGGGTATTCTGCCCCACTCTTCCAGAAGAGCTCTTTCCAGTGCTTGGAGAGTTTGTGGGGGTTGTTGGCGGCCAGAAACTCGTCTTCCTAGAGCGTCCCAAACGTGCTCGGTTGAATTCATGTCTGGAGAACACGCTGGCCATTCCATTCGAACGATTCCTTCTTCGAAAAGGAAATCCTCCACCAGGTTTGCACGATGTGGCCTGCAGTTATCGTCCATTAAAATGAAGTTATCTCCGATTGCTGCAGCGTAAGGGACTACAATAGGTCTGAGGATCTCATCCCTATATCGGCGACCAGTCAGAGCTCCATCTCGAATGATGTAGAGGTCAGTGCGCCCGTCAATAGAGATGCCACCATACACCAACACTCCTCCACCGCCAAATCTGACACTTTCGTGCACGAACGCAGGATTATTCCTACTGCCACGGTCCCTCCAGATGAAAATACGCCTATTATCCGGATGCACAGAAAAACGGGACTCGTCAGAAAACAGAATATTGCTCCATTCATTTCTCCTCCAGTTGACATGCTCGGTTGCCCACTCCCTGCGGTCGCGACGATGCCTTTATGTTAATCTAACACATACCATCGGTCGGCGAGCATACAGACCTACAGCATGGAGCCGGTTTCGGACAGTCTGAGTTGAAATCGTGGTGCCTGTAGCCGAGTGAAGGTGTTGTTGGAGAAGAGTAGCGTTCATGTTTCGGTGTCGCCGAGCTGTTAACGCTAAATACCGATCTTCATTGGGCGTTGTTGCCCGTCTACGACCTTGCCCTGGTCTTCGGCCTGCACATCCACTCTCCAGAAAACGGTTCCAGATCCTGGAAATGACACTTTGTGACACTCCAATGGCTTGCGCTACTTCGGCTTGAGTTTGCTCCCCCTTCTAACCTACCAACAATTCTCCAAGCTTCTGAATCTGTCAAATGACTTCGCTGAGACATCGTACTCATCGAAACAAAGCAATCACTGAATGCCGATCATCCTTGTCTTCATTCTCTTTTATCCAGTTGAAAGTCAAATTTCATTCGCTGCCGCTGAAGCGACGTTTTTGACGGCGAACTCAAAATTTGCATACTCCACAGTTTGAAAACCAGAAAAATTTGCATTTGTGATTCTCTTCTTCTATTTTCGGCAAAAAAAATTTCGTTTATATCTTTATTTTATATAAAACTTCAAATATCCTTTAATTGTTTTGAGCAGTGTAGTTGCAGCAATTATTTTTTTACAGAAATTAAAGAAAATTCTTAAAAGTGTCCTTATTAGAAAGCAGTGTTGAATTCAGGGTGTGGCTCGGGCGATACATTCTCCCGTAACATTGAAATGTCCTCCCCCAGAAGATTTATGATTTTATGCTTTTAATGGTCAAAACGTGCAAATCCACCCCCCCCCCCCCCGGAGCCACAGAAATCCCTCCCGGAGAAAAGTGTCTGAATTCAACACTATTAGTAAGTGACTCTCTATAAGGAAAGGGCATGTTTAGAAACAAACAGTTCCATCAACCAATCTACCACTTCATTTTTGTCGTAGCTATCATTGCAGGAATCGTCATGGCGAGGGTGACGTAGGCCAATCATATTATAGACAGTTTAACATAGATCATTCCAGTATGAACCACCAAAAACATGGAACCCATCTTCAATCTGCGCAATCTATTGCACATACCCACTACACGCTTAGAGCGAGTTCATGTTTACCACATTGTCTTCTTTATCTCACTTTATTTGATTGCCAAGTACTTATTTTCTGTTATATTTTAAAATTTGTTTTGTTTTGATGAAAATCAAGACGTGTGTTGCGTTTAAAACGTCTAGCATGCCGAAAAAATTTATGTAAACTGGAAAAAATATATCAGGTAAGTGTTTTGTGTGTTGTTTTCTGTCTTTTTTGGTTATGTCAGAGTTACAATTTCTGTAGTGTTAGGATCTGATCATGTTATTTCAACTATTTTTGATCGGTGTTATTTTACGAATATAATATAATAATTAAGTGGGTAGGGATGAAAAGTTCGTATCTTAGGCAAAAAAAAAAATTCTCTGTAAAAACAAAATTTGTCTAATTTTATAGATTTTATACACACAACTGGGAAAGTATGTATTCATGCACTTTTATTTAAAGTCATTGTAACTGAGCAGCTATAGACGGCTTGCACATGACGTCACATGTGCGGCATCGAGGCTAACGAAAAAGAAAGGCTACCGCGGTGCTTTACACGTACCTTTTTTTACAGACCGCCGGAGTCACGTGATACTCGAATGCACCAATAAAGGTGTACAAAAAGAGCATCACGTCACTCTAGCGGTCTGTAAAAAAAGATAAGTGGAATGCACCGCGGTAGCCTGTCTTTTTCGTTAGCCTCGTGTGGCATCGCTTCAAATGGCGCCCAAATATAAGGCGAATGTGGTGCTCTGCATTTGATTTATTAGACTTATTTGCACTATAATAATAAAAATAAGAAAGATCTAAATTAAACAGAAAGATAACACGTGCTTTTGACAGCAAACGGGGAGTTCTAACATCCTGTGTGTGCTCCAGATGCAGTAGTATCAGTCGTTGCTAATAGCAACGTGACGTCAATGCAAGCCGTCTATATCTCTTAACAATCCCTTTTTTAACAATTAGTACAATCTGTACCCTTTATTATCATTATTATTTTTATCTTGCAATTAAATGCTATTGTATAAGTTATACGCGTTCTATTCAAAATCGATATTTTTTATTTATTAATCTTTGCAGTCGTGCGGTTTATATGCTTTTATTAATTTTAATATTTTGTAGGGCAGTACCATAAAGGGAATATTTATTTTCTCAATAATGTTTTCCGATTTTATTGTTTGATTTGCAGTGTTTGAGGATGTAGGATTCTTATGTTATTTTATATTTTAATTTCAATTTAAAGCTTAATATAACTAAATTGTTGTTCAGATTGAGTGTCTTTAGAATAAGAAGCATGATTTGTTTTTTATAAAATGCACGATTTTTATGAATACATGATCTAAAGTACGGCCTGACTAACCTTACATGAGGCCTTAGTACAAAGATCCACTATTGGGCCCTTGTAACATGTTTTTAACCACTATTTGTACTCACTTTAAGAAAAATACAAGGCCACCCTGTTACCCATTGTGATAATCAGGCCCTTCTGTAAAGAACTAACACTAATCTCTTATTTTATACCAGAGCTGAAACTAAGGGGGTGTGCCGAGGACTCCAAATGAACATTTGGTGTGTTGTTTGATACAATATATATATATATATATATATATATATGAAATTTGAGTAAAAATGTTTTTCAGTTGGAAAATCCAAAAGTAGAATTGAGATGATTGGGACACTAAACACTATGGGTTGGAAAATTCACAAAATATAATACTTAGTTAAAAATTATTTGTTTTTGTTCTAGGTCACTATTATAATTTTGATAATTTATATGAGGTTTAGGAAAGAATCTAGACATAACAGTCTATTAATAGGAAGAAATACTTCTGTGAAATTGGCTGTATATAGTACACATATATTTTACGGTATTGAAATGGAATTCGTTGTTATACAAACAGAAAATCCTGGTTTTTCAGCTCTTAAGACATTGTGACTCATATGACTTTAAACGCCTGCTTAATTGCAATGTAATACAACTATAGTAAAATCTGTGTGTAACAGAATCTTGTCTTAAATGAAAACTTTACATGGTTTCAACAGAAAGAATACCAACAATTTTATTTGCTAATAGGAAAACCTGTATAAACCAGGATTTTTCTAGTTAATTTTGATTCCAGTTTCACAGGTTTTTAAATATTGGACAAAACTGCGATTGCATATTTTTAATTTTAAAATAAATCAGTTATTATTAACTTTGTAAAATTCTCTTTGTAAATTTATTTTGCAAAAAAGTGAGGGGGGCAGGGGGGGGGTAGATGCCAAAATCCATGTTTGCCCTCTATAAAAAAAAAGTTAGTTTCGGTCCTGTTTTATATATATATATGGATATGTTAATACATTTCTGTTAACCTTTAAGTACATAAGATGTCTTTTATTTTCAGAATCTTGAGATTTTCCTGGAATGAATGGAACTCGATAACTCAAGATGAAGACACACAGGCTGTAGGAATGTTACCAAGTGCATATGTGTGGTTTTCACTTCATATTCCTTGGTAACATTGCTCCAGCTAAATTTCATTTAAATAGGGCTCTCAAAATCAAAGTTTTTTGATGCAGGAGACAAAATCGTGAATGGAGGTGGAAATGACTGAGTATACATTTGAAGGAAAACCACACTATTCAATTGAGGTATGTTAATAATAAGAATATATGCTGTCTTCAGTACTCTAATTATGGTTCTATGTAATGATTCTGTTCTACATATATTATTAGATTTTTAAGGTTAGCTTTCTACAGTAGTTTTTAACAATATTTATAAATGTGTCATATACATTTTCACAGAAATCCTCGTGCATTTTTTTCATTAATTATAAATAGTAAGAAATTTGTCTCAAATATTTTCTTGTGCCTGTGTTTGTTTTTCCAAAATTGTTTTATAAACCGGACTCATCGGTTAGATGGGGTTCGAGTGAAATTGGGTTACCTGACCTCCTGACCAGTAGAAATCTACTTCCATCAAAATATTTTCCAAATGGCAGTTAAATTTTGACCTCGATATGGGAGGGAGGGGGTATAAAGCTGGACCCTCTCTCTAGTCTCAAGTACCACTCTTGTTTCCCAGGGCTTGACAATCTTTCCATGTTAAGCAGATTTTCGTCTTACACAAAGTCCAACTTAGACAGAGATTACTGAAATTTCAACTATTATTTTTAATAATTACTGTAAAACCCAAATGTAATTTTTCCCCACCCCTGTTTTCAAAAGCAAAACCAGTTAAATTTAGGGGCTGACAATGAGGGCTTATAATCGAGATTTTTTTAAAAAATTCATTAAAACACTGTTATATCATTAATTTAGAAGTAAAAAAGTAAATACAGGGGAGAAAAAGCTTCTTCCACATTTTAGTGATCTAAATCCTTCTTTCTCTCCGAGCACACAAAATTTAAAATCCTAAAAAAAAAAATACATTTTTTTCAAATTTTCTGCTTTATTGCAACAAAACATAATCAATCATCAAAATCCCCCCCCCCCAGATTTTTCTCTTTTTTGCTCTTGGCTGTTTTGTTTTTATTAGCGGTATATATAGTAGTACTTTAGCCAAATACTGAGTACTCAGCCAAGTAACGAGTAGTTGTGTATATGAAAGAATCACTGAGTGCACATGAAGTGAGCTTAAGAATATGAAGGTGGGAGATTTAACTTGATATATTACATTATTATATGTGTTATTTTTTTTTTTACAGTAACAAACCAAATATTTCTGTGAACGGCATTCCCACCCAACTACAACACTGTGTGTGCCTTTACAACAAAGTATAAAAAATTCTTTATTTCAGATATGTAATTTCCTACTCCTAATAAATCAGACTGCTTTGTTAATAAATATTTTTGTATTTCTAGTAATCTGCTCAATGACCTGCTCAATAGCGCGAAACTTTCTGACACATTTTCTGATTCATTTTTAAATGCAAAGACATAAAATTGGCAGGTCTGACTATATGGAAGCAATCTGGAATCAAAATGAGTTTTCCATTTTTTGATAAATAAATTACTTATCGAGTTACAAGCGATTTGTTTCATGTGACGGCATGTTTTATACTTTCTCTGGCTGTCACGTACAGAAATCTGGTTCAAAATGGTAACTCTGACAGTATTTTCTGAAAGATCTTTTGCGTTTACCAAAAAAATGGAAAACGTGTTTCAATTACATAAGTTTCTGAATAACAATAATTGCCAATTTACGAACAAAAATGAATTAAAAAATATGTCGTAAAGTAGACAGTTTGAATTTGAGAATGAACAACCTTAATATAACAATAAAAAAAAAGACAGAGAGAGAGATAATAATAACAAATGTTGAAATAAGATTTAACTGTTGAAATTTTTTTTTAAATATTGCATTTTGCATATGAAAGATAATATAAATATTAAAATACTAATGAAGGTCGATGCAGTTTTTTTTTCTTGGGGGCCCATTTTGTGAAAAGTAAAGGTTATTTTTGTGAAATTTATTATATTTTTCTGAAAAATAACATTTTGTAACAAAAGTTGAAATCCAGTTAATCAAATTCGAAACAAACATTTATAAACAAAAACTTTTAAAATCCTTTTGCTTAAGTTTTCCTCTCTGGTGAACTTATTTGTTTACAAATTATGCAGTTTAAAACATCACAAAATAATAAATAAATAATAAATAGTAAGTTTTTATGGAAGAGAATTTTGTGAAGGGACCATTTTATCAAATTGATTTTTGTGAAGGGGCCCATTGTATCAAACTGATATTTGTGAAGGGGTCCATTTTATTAAATTGATTTTTGTGAAGGGACCCTAAATAGGACCCTAATTTTTCCTGTATCGAACCCTGAAACAGATAACATTTTGAAAGTTTCTGCTGATTATCTCTGCATAAGCAGCTCTGGCATTTGATATAAAGTTGAATTTCTTGCAGGTTTTGTTAAAGTCATTCTTTCTATTTTGTTTACAGTTGAAAATTTGCCTTTTCTTTAGAGTTATATATACATAAATTGTATTAATGACTCTTTTGACTTTTAAAACTTTCAATCCCTTTTTTGATAAAATGCAAGGAATAAACAAGCATTAATTGTTTACATATACATATTAAGGTGCGAGGAGAATATTGAAATGGTGATCAAAAGCTTTCTACAAGTTTGCACTTTGCAATTAATGCACTTTATTCTTTGATTTCTCACAAAAATTTTAAATTAACATGACAATTTAAATTTTTGTCCCAATGTTAGACTAAAAAAAAAAAAAAAAAAAAAAAAATCTACTTAGTTTGTTTGACTTACAAAAATAAGTATTAGAAATGAAAAAAAATTCTTTATTATCTGTTTTTAAATTGCAAATTTAAGAAATGAAATTTAAAAAGAAAGCCAATTCATGTTATTCATTTTTACAAAGAATAGTTTTGAAAAACTTGTTTTTTAGAGGGAAGGGGTATTCAATAATGACAATGACGATAATGCTTTTAAAAAAAATACTCTGCCAAAACTTAGCTGAGTACTCAGTACAGCTCTAGTTTGTTGGCATATATTGATTTATGAATGTTGCTAATGAATTTAAAGTATCCTGAATTTGTTAAACTATATCATACGTTTTCAGCACAGATTTAATAATTTGATAAATTTTAATTAGGAAAAATGAAGAATTAATAAGAAATTTAAATATTAACAGTGAATAAAACGATTTCTGTACAAAAGCAGAAATTACAAAGAAAGCAAAATTTACAAATAATAATCTTTAAAGACCCCTTCACACTTTTATTAACTACTACTCAAATGTGTTTGAATCTTCTTAAAATTCGTTTATATTAAATACGATTTTGTGAATATATGAAAGTTTCCGTTCGCAACATGGAAATTAATCGTAAATACAAATTTTCATTTTCTTTATAAAAATTCTAGAGTGAAAAATCATTTATATATATATATGATTATAGCTGCACAAAAAAACCTTTTTATTTATTATATTTAGTAAATATTTCGGTATAACTTGTAATGTAAATTAAGATAATATTCTTAAATATATTATCTTATATAATGTTTCTTATAAAATACAATAAAGTTGTAAAACTGGTGTTATTATTTTTATCATGTTTCATATGTCTATCTCAACAAAAATAAACATTTCAAACTTCCGTTATACGAGGTTACCAGAAGATCGCCAATAAAAACACCAAATCGCCAGGTCCATTACCGGAGATGACGTCAAAAACATGGACTCACGTGACTCGTTGCCATCTACTGGAATGGTCTATAGACCGATCAAATTTTCCCATTTCATGTGTACTGCAGGAATCATAAACCTTCTTATACCTGGACCTGACAGACCACGCAGACCTGATAGGCCTGATAAGCCATAGTGTAAACGCAGCATTGAACCAACAGTGACGTCAGCTGTGCTTTCCTTATATATTTTGGATTTGAATTAGAATTTCTGAAACTCTTATGCAGAAATTATCAAACTATTTTTGAATGTGTTTGAATGTGTTTAAAAACAAGCCTTAAAAAAAAAAAAATTGAGCAATTTAGAGAAATGTAAAGTTTTAGAGAATACCATATTTTTTTTATTTTCTAATTAAAGCAACTATTTGCTGATATAAGAAAATAAATTGTTTATTTTTTTAATAGTAATGGTATTTCGTAAATGTATTTTTGATCAATAATTGAGCTAATAAAGTTAAAATAATTGTTTAATTTGAAATGAAGCTTGAACGGAACATTACACGTTTAAACAAATTACAAAAAGGTAAAATTATCACTAGAATTAAAAACAAATGCATCATTTTAACAGAATAATAAGCACATATCTCGATCAACTTAAATAACTATTATAAAAAAGTCTTTAACCCTTTAATATTAGTTTTAAAAATTTATAATTCTCAGTATCAAACTGTTAAAGTTCAGAATGATTCGCTATAGACCGGGAGGCGGCAGCACAGACAATGAGCTCATCGAGTCCACGGCTTAAATTCCAGAATTAGTTAAAACTTGATTCGCATATTAAAATGCAATCGGTCTGCCAAGTCATATCTTGGTGGAAAACACCCGAAAACCCAATTTTAGCGGTTGGCTCGTAGGTTTACCATTGTGTGTTCCTGCCCCCAGTCCTCCCTGTTTTCATACCTTTGGGTGCAGAAAAACACAATGGTAAACCTACGAGTCAACCGCTAAAAGCGGGTTTTAAGGTGTTTTCCATCAAGAAATGACTTGGCAGACCAATTGCGTTTTAATATGCGAATCGAGTTTTTAACTAATTCTGGAATTTCAGCCGTGAACTCGATGAGGTGATTGTCTGTGCTGCCGCCTCCCGGTCTACTAATAAACATTAAAATATTTGAATCAACAATTAGCCGAGCGAAAATGAGAAATGAGTTATCGATGAACTCGAAGTGCAGATTCTACATTTAATCTGTGTACGAACTAACACTCAAAGAAAAAGTAGTAAATATAAAAGCGAGAAAGGAACCAAACAGTGATAAACACGCCATACTATCCCCCTCTACCGCTATGAAATCTGGGATAAATATTCCACAGGCTCAAACATAGTGGCAACTTTCAGGTAGAAAGCGGCTTATGTTATGCTCGACGGGTCGAGCTTTCTTAAAGGAAAGGACTTTGTAAAGAGTGTCCATCTAAGATATGGGGTGCTCTTTAGTAAAAGTAGAAGCGCGAGAGGAAGAAATAAGAACAAAGAGTGCAGGAGAGGATGTGGACAGATTGAGACTCTGAATCACGTCCTCCAGAATTGCTTTTCAACGCACTTCTGCAGGGTGAAGAGGCATGACAACCTGGTGAAGTACACAAGAAAAATACTCCAGGACAGTGGAATAACAGTTCATATGGAGCCTAAGTTTAACATCAACAATAGGATATTGAATCCTGATCTGGTCTTATACACGCAAGACAGAGTCCATGTTTTGGATATCCAGGTTGTCAATGACCAATTCCCCCTGCAGACGGAACATAATAATAAAAAGAGTAAATATGAGTACCTACGTGAACAACTTGGGGGCAGGGCTGTAGCTAGAAGTAAAAATTAGGGGGTGCTCAAGAAAATGTAGGGGGGGGGACTCATATTATTTCTCTCACTGTGACACATGCACGCACAAACACAGATATATATGAACAAAGTATTATATAGAAAGGTAAATTAGTGCACATTGATATTGTAGGCCCTATGTTTCTTATTAAATTGTTTCTAATAACCTTATATGATGCTAAGAAAAATGAAGGCTGCAGACAGGGATGTAATGGAGGATATACGGTGGATACGGCGTATACCTTCTGGATTATTTTAAGGTATACCATATATCCTCTTCTCAAATACACTATAGCATATGCTTTTTAGAGTATACCCTCTGCCTAAAGCGTATGCCCTTTGGTTTTTTTACAACTACATCACTGGCTGCAGAATGAAAATTTTCAGCGTATAATCATTAGAGATCGATCGAAACAGATTTTTAAGACCGAAACCGAAAGTGTAAAAAAATATTTAAAAACTGATTAATACATGCATAACTGAATATAATTATTAATTACAAATAATAATAATTACGTTACTGATTAATTTATTAATTATACGTGTATTGAACCACATTTCTAACAAACAAACGTACATATATATGCACCTTTTATGCTCCCATATGTGCAATTTTTTACAAACAGGAGTGTCATTTGGGAAGGTTAGGGGGGGGGGGTCAGTTTCCTCCTCAAAGAATGTGATAAGAATGTATGATTCATTATAGGAGTTTAAGTAAAGGGCACAAAAGCTAAAATAATTTGTTTAATTTGACTAAAAAAGGAAAATTGGCATTAAGACAACATTTTAAGCCTAGAAATTATTAATTAATAAACTTTATTTTCCATTTCAGTATTCTCAAAGTGAGTCATGTTTAACATTATTTTGTACTTTAGCTAATTTTAAATATATATATATATAAGGATAAAAATGTAACAGTTGTCAATTTTCTTTTAGGATGTGCACAATAAGGTCAATCTTTGCTCACTCTCACCGCCCCCCCCCCCCAAAAAAAAAAGGTTTGCCACTCCCTGCCTCCCTAGGAAAGCATTGAAATTGCTCCGCTGTTGGGAAATTTTAACTCTGGTGCCAAGTTGACTCTCTGTGCCGCTATCCAAATCTATTTATTTTCATATAAAATAAAACACAATTAATTTATCAATAAGACAGAAATTGTTTCCAACTATACAATTTCATCTAATAAAAAGATATTTTAAGTATACATACCTCGATATATCTTTTGTAATAAATTTCGTAAATCTTCAGAGTTTTAACAACACCTTCCTCATAAAGCATT
Source organism: Maratus michaelseni (assembly GCA_963931845.1). NCBI lineage: Eukaryota > Metazoa > Arthropoda > Arachnida > Araneae > Salticidae > Maratus > Maratus michaelseni. Next base: position 90,423,157 of record OZ007587.1, read on the forward strand.
CGAAGCAATCTGGAGTTTCAAAGTAAAAATTTCTATCACTGATAAGTTTGCAGCTTTTAAAGATCACGTAATAAGCGTCTTTTAAGTTTAGTCATATATGCATTGCTTGCTTTATAATTTACGCTAGCATCATAAATCAGTCATGACATGACGGATAATGATAAACAGTGGAGTTCACAGCAATAAACAGTGTCTTATTTTAGCCGATACTACTCATATCAATGAGTAAAGTTGAAAATTTCTGAAAGAAGAACGAGATTTTGAAATATAGATAATTTCGCCGAAACCGAAATTTCGGTCGATCTCTAATAATTATACTAGTGAAATATAAGTGATGATGACAATAAGTAAATAAAAAGCTGACAGTTCACCTGTTTCAAAAGAGTTGCAACCTTTACTTTTTTTTCTGAATATTCCATGCTCTTAAGGATTCTAAAATTATGTTTTTATATGATAAAAAACATTAGAAAAATCAAGGGTGAATTTTGCATTTTAAAATTATTTTTGTGTCTAGTCAAAAGCTAAAACCACTTGTATTTAAATTGGCTATAACTCATTAGAATAACTTTGTTTTATGCTAATAATGAAAAACGCTGCAAAATGAAAAATTTCAGTATATAACTAATGCAAAAGTCAATGTTTGCATCGGCAAAAGGTTGCTAATTCTGAGTATGTGCAGATAGGATGCGCGCCTATTGAAGTACTTATTTGCAGTCTTTAAACAAATACTACAATTTAGTATTTGTGCAAAACTGAAAAAAGCCCCCAAAACTAAGTTGAATTTTTGAACAGTTTCATTTGGATTTTTAAAACAGAATTTCATTTGGTGGCCTTGGCAACTTTCCCAGGGGGGGGCTCAAAAATTTTCAGGGGGTGCTGAGCCATCCTGGCACCCCCCTAGCTACGGCCCTGCTTGGGGGTCTTCGTCCAGGGGGATTTCGCTGCGACACCTTAACAGTGAACTGGAGGGGTGTTGTGGCGGAGTCCTCCTTCAAAGAGCTGACTGCATTTGGAGTATTGAGAAGATCTGATTTTAAAGTGATATCAAGCAGAACTCTCATGGGCGGAATAATGACGCACAGGATCAGGCGCGAATCCACGGGGGGGAGGGGAACGATCAGGGCCGGCGCCAGGGGTGAGGCAAGTGAGGCAGCCGCCTCAGGGCGCACACCTAGAGGGGCGGCATTTGGCTCGCATATTGTATGTGTCAAAATTTAAGAAAAAAGTGAGAAAGATAATTTTTTTTTAATTTAAAATAAAAATACGAAGTACATTGCATATAATTACAGTCAAAGAAGCTTCATATAATTACAGTGAAAGAATTCCTGTTACAACGTTTTAGTCCACTTTAGTAAATTTTGTTCTCGACGATTCTTGAATTATTAGTGATTTGTGACGAGATTTTTTCTTTAGCGTTTCGCGGTGATTTTTTAATATTGGTTAAAGGAATTAATTATGATTCAAACTTTTAGCCTAATATTAATATAGTAAATTTTGTTCTCCGTGATTTCGAAATTTTTAGTTGTATTTAATGCAATTTTCAATGCGATTCTCAGTGCATTTTCGCGTTCTGCCTCGATTTTTTGCTAATTTAGTAAATTTTGTCCTCCGCGATTTTTGAAAATTTTTCGATTTTAAATACAATTTTTAGCATATTACTTTTAAATGCTAAAGGTGTAAAATTAACAACTATAATATAAATTAAAATAACTTTTATTAGTTGTTTTACATGTTTCGACTCTTTCCGAGTCATTTTCAAAAACAAAATGAGAATATTCTAAAGCTGCACGGGCTTTGATTACAATTTTTAGCATTTCCAGGCGTTTCACGACTATTTCTTCACATTCATAAAATAAATTCGGTTTCAAATATTTAGTCTAATATATTACATTTTGCCTTCTGTGATTTTTAGCGTCTTTTCACGCCAATTTTTTGACATTCGGAAAGTAATACCTTTTAAAATGTTTTAGCCAACTGTAGTAAATTTGCTTGTCTGAGAATTTTTAATTTGTAGCAATTTTTATGAGATTTCTAGCGTTTTACTTACCCATCATACGTAGTATAGGGTAAGTCTTGTAATCGTTTTGAAAATCGAAAAAAATTTTTTGACGGATTTACACGTTTCAGACACTGGAGATTCCGAAAAACATATTTTTAGAAAAAAAATTTTGCCGTCCGTCTGTGTGTCTGTGTGTCTGTGTGTCTGTAAACGCTCTATCTCCCGAAAAAATTGAGATAGAGACTTGCAATTTGGTATGTACTTAGTATGTAATAATGGGAAGAAGCCTATTTCATTTCATTAACCTCGATTAACCGGAACTATTTTATTCGGACCCTCGAAATATTCGTTCTGATAAAAGGTATATAAAAATTTTCGAAATTGTTTATTTTAAGAAATGAATATAAAAGACAATAAAAAAACATAAATTTTACATAAAGCATGAAGTCGATCGGATAATTAGTTGCCGAGATATTTGGAATCCTATTTTCCACACTCTTCGATTTTTCATGACCCTGTATTTTATCCAAATTTGACTTCAAATATATATTTTAATTGGAAATTTGACGCTTAATCAGATGCAATAAACCGCTAGTTAATAGGATTATTATTTTTGGAGTTATAAGGAAAAACCTCTTTCAAGCAATTCAGTAATCGAGCCTTTAAAGTTTGTGACGTCATCAAACCACGATTTTATTTGAATTGCAATGCATAAGTAGTTTACACATTTTTATTTTAATATTTTACATTATGCATATCCATGATGGGTAAGTATTACGGTGGCCCCCAACGACTAGTTTTATTTTGTGGCAATTTTTCTACCTTATTAAAAGGATTCTGGCTGTAGAATTTTTAGCTCAATGTATTTAATTTTGTCCTGTTTTCAATAAAGTTTATTCGGAATTCGTACAACGATTTTTGAATTTTTCTATGCAATTTTTTGAATTTTTTCCCGTTTGTGGCGATTTTTTGACGCTGTTAAAAGGAATTCGGTTACAAACCTTTTGACTAATACAGTAAATTTTGTCCTCCTCTGTTTTTGAATTTTAGCAATTTTTTGGCATTCGTAAGAGGCATTTAGCTTCAAACTTTTAACGTAATACAGTAAATTATGTCCTCTACAATTTTTGAATTTTTAATGTGATTTTCAACTCGCTTTTTCGCGTTCCGTGGTGATTTTTTGACACTCGTAAAAGTAATTCTGTTTCAAACTTTTAGCTTAATATAGTAAGTTTTGACCGCTGCGTTTTTTGAATTTTTAGCGATATTTAGTGTTTTTTCGCGTTCTGCGGTAATTTTTTGACATTCGTGAATAATTTCTGTTACAATCTTTCAGTTCACTATTAATAAATTTTGTTCTCTATAAGTTTTAGCATTTTACGGCGATTTATTGACATTCGTAAAAGGAATTCGGTTTCAAACTTTTAGCCTTATGTAGTAAAATTTGTTCTCCGAGATTTTTGAATTTTTAAGGATTTTTAATGCGTTTCTTAGAATTTTTTTGTTTTCGCGTTTTTCGTTGAATTTTTTGACATTCGTAAAAAAATTCAGTTTCAAACATTTAGCCTATCCTATTAAATTTTGTTCTCCGCGATTTTTGAAGTTTTAGTGATTTTTATTGCGATTTTCAATGTAATTTTTAGCATTTTTTGCATTTTACGGCGATTTTTTTACATTCATAAAAGAAATTAGGTTTCAAACATTTAGCCCAATATATTACATTTTGTATTCAGCGATTTTCAATGCGATTTTTAACGTTTTTTCGCTCAGATTTTTGACTTTCGGGGAAGAATTGATGTTAGAATGTATTAGCATACAGTAGTAAATTTTGTCCTCTGCGATTTTTTAATTTTTAGTAAGTTTGTTTTTGTGTTTCGCGACGATTTTCCCACATTTGTAATAGGGGAATCAGGTTTTAATATTTTATCTAATATAGAAAATCTTGTCCTCTTTTCAATAAAGTTTATTCAGAATTCGTTCAGCGATTTTTGAATTTGTTGCATTTTTTTTTTTTTTTTTTTTTTTTAGAGTTTTTAGCGTTTTGCGGCGATTTTTGGACATTCGCAAAAAAAAAAATTAATCTCTTTTTTAAGTAATTTTTGTCCTCTGCGATTTTTGTATGCAACTTTTAGTGTTTTTCCGCAATGCGCTGCAATTTTTCCACACTTGTAAAACAAATCATCTTCTACAAAACACATCAATCTTCTACCCCAATATAGTAATTTTTTTTCTCTTTTCATTAAAGTTTATTCGGAATTCGTGGAGTGATGTTTATATTTTTCCCGCTTTTATATTACAATTTTTAGTTTTTTCGCGCTTTGTGCTATTTCTTATGTGCCGAGGAAACGCCGGTCAGGTCAGTTAGTTAAATTGTTCTAGCAAATGAAAATACAGTTATTTTTTTATATTAGGGTGCTATAATAAACGATTTTGACACAGAAAATTCAAGGCGAATTAGTATCGAATTATTTATTTCACTGTTGATTCTTGTGTTTTTGTAAATATTACTGTTGTAAAATTAAATCTTCATACAATTTTAAATAATCATGTAATTTTCTACTCTGATCATATTTTTTCTGTTTAATTTCAAGAATGTGATGCGCAGTTTTCGTTAGTTATGTTTATCTATTTTTGTCTTGATAATGTGATTGCTTTATAATATTGATTTCCGTATTATAATAAATGACTTCGCCGAAGAAAAATCAAGGATTGATATCATTATTTTGCTATTTGAAATTCTTATACAAATTTTATACATAATTTGATTGTTTTTAAATGTTTGACATAGTTTGGCTTAATAATGTATACAGGCCCTGATCATGACTAATTGGGGACCTGGGCAAAGATAAATTAGGGGGCTCCATTCGAATCGTTGCAACTTTATTCAAATAGAGCTGATGGTTAGTTATATGTGTAATGCATAAACAATATTTTCGCACCTTGGATGTTAAATAGAAGAAAATTCTTAGCTCCGTCATTTCTAAATTAAGTACCTTAATTAATAAAAATACTCTTTTGTTTCTTAGTACAGAACAAAACTCTCTTATATAACATTAACAACTTGTTATATTACTTTAAGGTGAATTTAATAACTTCAACTTATGGAAGAGTGTGAAATACTCTAACAAGTAAATATGAGTAAATCAAGTTACTTTTTTTTTACATTTTTTAAGTTGTACCACACACAACATAATATCAAATGAAATAGATTCTACTTCACAAGTAGAAAGTGTTTTTTCAGTAAATTTAAAAAGATGGCAATTTAGCTAATAAAGCATATAGCTATAGTCTGTTCAGGGAAACGAGATCTCATCAAAAAGTCACCTGTAAAAAATGCAGCCAAGTCTCGTAACTCATTTACCGTAAAAAGTACTGAGATCGTATAAAGCCAAGTTTAACTATCTTATTAACTCTGAAATTTTCATTCGCAAATCACTCCTAGTCTCTACATCTTTAGTTAATTATTATTTTGTGACTTGGCAATTACGTAGCACGAGAATGTGATGTATATAGTTAGTCTTAATCAAATAATACTATAACATATTAAAGTGTAATAACTTCCCTGTGCGTATATAATTTGCCTTAATTAAATTATCCCATCCTATTCCATAACATAGTAAGGTGTAATAACTTCCCTGTGATGCGTAATTGCCAAGTCACAAAATAATAATTAACTAAAGATGTAGAGACTAGGAGTGATTTGCGAATGAAAATTTCAGAGTTAATAAGATAGTTAAACTTGGCTTTATACGATCTCAGTACTTTTTACGGTAAATGAGTTACGAGACTTGGCTGCATTTTTTACAGGTGACTTTTTGATGAGATTTCACTTCTTTTTGTAAGTAATCCTCCTTTTCTTGATTTTCTCCTTTTCTTGAGATCATCCACTGATTTTCGCTAAGCCCACACTCTGTCCCTATTATTTACAGGTATCAAAAATTTGAAGCTTTAGTTTCGTTTGCAAAGTACTGTAGATAAAAAGAGATTTCAGGTTCCTAGGCAAGCACTAAGTTATGGGAGGGGGGGTGTCAAAAGTACTCTCAATTGCTTCCAGGATAGGTGCTATCCATCTGAGATGTTACTCGCAGCCCTAGATACTTGATATTTAACATAAAAGAACTTTTTAGTGTGAAAAGAAAGCCAAAATTAAAATTTCCGGAAATTTCCAATAAATCAAATTATATTCCTTTATTCGATGTTTTTTTTTTCGTTTTTTTAGTCTTTTTTTTATTATTTACAGATTTTTTAATTTTTCCTTACTTTGTGTACTAAACCCTGCCTTTCTGCCAAATGTCAAGCTTCTAGGACTACAAAATCGAATAAAAAAAAAGGTCTATAACGTAGCCAGTCTATAGCGGAACTTTTCTATTACAAAATTCGTAAACAAAAGAAAAGAAAAGCATAATCCGGGGAAAATAACACAAAACAATAACGGAAGGTGTACTAGCTAATAGGACAATTATCTTAAAATCTATCTAAAACAAACTATCCCCATCCTGTGGGATTTGTTTTTCAATGTTTTACTTTATTTAATGCAAAACATAGATTGCATCCGACAACTCATAAAAAAGTCCTCCGGCCTGTACCGGCAGGAAAAGGTAGCTTTCCTATATCTTCGTTTTAAAATTTTATCTAATGTTACTCGAAAACAGCAAGTTAAAATGCAAAGAAACCGTTTACAAAAGATTCGTTTACACTGAATTTTAATAAGAAATTCGCCAAATTATTGAGCTATAGCCAAGTTGGCTTCATTTATGAAGACTTATTTTTGTCGCCAAATTTCGTGAGATTTCGCCCATTGTCGCCAAGTTTGGCGAGAATTTGGCGCTAATGGATATGAATATATAGTTTTATGCGTATGATTGGGAAAATGATTAGAACAATGAAAGAAAATAATTTGCGAGAAATCGCGTTCACTAAAACTTATAAATTTATATTAAAATCATTAAAATTACAGACATTACAATACACTTTCATAAAACATTAAAAACATATTAAAATTGGACGTTTCGGATTTACATGGAAAATCCCTCTTCAACAACAACATTTCACTTAGCGTAAATCTTAGTTCAAAAATATCAACAAATAGAAAATTCAACGTATCAAAATTTCGAAGTCAAAGTTACAGTTATAATAACACGGAGTATTCATTCGGGATTGCACCTGCTTGACCATTATTGACCATAAATTTATCGTTGGTTTTTTGTAATGTGCTATTTTGTTTCAAAATGTCAGCCACCCTAGAATTTAAGACTGCTCTATCTCAGCCAATTTTTAAGATAGAGGTAAAACAAAAAATGCTCTGGAATCCTTGTATCAAGTCCTAACACCTAATTAAAAAATAAACTTGATTTTTTAACTTTTTTGTATATTTATTTTAGTTTTAAAATTTTCCGTGGCCGCCATCTTAAAACAAGATGGCGGACCAAGCTGGCCAACGAACTCGGTCGAGGCATTGGTGAGCTTAATACACACAATTAGTTTCATCCAAATTAATTTATAAATACGAGCGTTATCGTATCAAATTATTTTCATTTTTTCAATTTTTTTCGAATTTTTTTATTTTTTTTTCGAATTTTCTGGATTTTTTTAATTTTCCTTTTTCTGTATTCTAAATACTACCTTTATTCCTAATTTGAATTTTCTAGCGCAACAAAATCGGATTGTCTTCAAATTTTCGGGTTTTTTCAATTTCTTCGATTTTTACAATTTTGCTTTCGATTTTTTTGGTGTTTTTGATGTTTTCTTTTTCTGGATGTTAAACACTACCTTCACACCAAATCTTAAGTTTCCAAGACTACAAGATCGTATTATTTTCAATTTTCAATTTTGATGGAATTTGTTGAATTTTCGAATGTTTTTTTTTCGAATTTTCTGGATTTTATAATTTTTCCTTTCTTTGTATCCTAAACACTACCTTTTTTCCAAATGTCAAGTTTCTGGGGCTACGGGATCTACCCAATCTTTTTGATGACGCGTGAACGAGTGAGTAAGAAGTGACAAAAAATCGAATGTTTGAGTTCATATATCGCCTGAACTAGAAAAGACAGAAAGTTGTAATTTTAAATTTTGGTCCTGTGGGCCAAATACTCTCTATAATTGAAGTTTAAAATTTTTGGGATACTCCAGCGCGGAGATATGGGGGGGTCAAAAGTGCCCTGAGTTGCTTCCAGAAAAGTATGCTTACGGCTGTCCTCTCTCGACTTGGCGGAGGCACTGCCGTGCCTCCAGATAACGAAAGTAAACAAACGGGTTGCAGAAAAATCGTCAAGGAGCCACACATTTGGCACAAATCCCTAGGTTGGCGAATTTTATTTTTTATTTCGATTTGTTAATTTTTTAAACATTTATTTTGATAAGTATATGAAAACAACACAAGTTGCTAACTGACTTACATCGAGATTTTAAACAAAAATGTAAAAGTTTAAGATGTCAAAATATAAATTATTCTCTATTTATTTTGAACAGCGTTGAATTCAGAGATATTTTTTCCTGGTGGGATTTCTGTGCCTCCAGGCGAGACATTATATATTTGGGGGGGGGGGGGATTATACTTTTTGACCATTAAAAGTATAAAATCTGAAATATTCCGGGAGGGGACATTTTAATGCCCCGAACGGAATTTCCTCCCGGGGCAAACCGTCTGAATTCAGCATTGTTATAAACCATCATCAGGAGTTAATTTTGTTAAATAAAAAATAGTACAAAACTATTTATATCTTACATTATTGAAGCCCACTTACCTCATAAATCATTCAGAAGATGAAGTTGAAGTATCGGAACTATTAGAATCTAGATTGATTACCATGGAATGTACTATATTATCTATAGCATTATCTAAATCCCACATTTGTTGTTCCACTGTATTTGTTACATGTTGAATGCATCTTTTCCATTCTTCAGTGCCAATTTTGCTGATACTTTGAGAGAATATATCTTTTACATGAGGCTCATTTTGAATGTTTTGTTTTCTTTTGCAACTAAGTTCTTTATTTGTGCCCAAATCAGTTCAATAGGATTAAGCTCGCAATGATAGGGGGGTAATCGTAAGACAGTTTTATTTTGTGCTTTTGCCATTTCATCGACAGCGTACTTGTCATATTTATTTTTATTTTGCTTCACTAACTGCAACAGTTCCGCTTTTAACATTCCGTCCTCAAAAGAGATATTTTTTTGTTAAAAGCCAATCAACAATCTGTTGTTTTCTCCACGAAGTATTCAGTATTTTTTCTGATTTTCGGGAATGATAAGGAGCATTGTCCATTACTATCACACAGTTATCTTCCAGTCGAAATAAGATATCACCAAACCACTTTTCAAAACGTTCTGAATTCATGTCTTCGTGATAATCTTTATTTTTATTTGATTCGAATAAGTCAAGCCCTCCATCCACGAAACCAGAATCGCTACCAATATGGGTAATTATCATCCGTTTTCCTTTTCCGGAAGGAGATTTTAATCCTGAAGAAAGACCAGATAAAAATGCTTGTTTTGATGATTTTACTGATGTATCTTTCCAAACTCTACTAACTGTATGGCCTGCATTCAAACAAGTTTCATCCATATAATATATTTTGCGCCCTTCTTCTCTGAAAGATTTGATTTGCCGTAAATATTTTCTTCGCCACACAATTATTTCGTTTTTATCAATGAGAGTACTGTCTCGTCCTCTCCGTGAATATCTAAAGTTTAATTCTTTCAGGAGATGATAAAATGTTGTCCTTTTAAAGGTTGGCAAATCAGGGTCATCATTTACAACTTCCAAAACTTTATTTATAGTGGGCAATTCATTCCTGAAAAAGAACTCGTGGATTTTTCTCCTAATAGCATTCCTATCAAAATCATATATATTTTCTAAAACACGTTTACGTAATTTTATTTTCTTCGGCGAGTTTAACACACCACATTTTTTATACTCTCTTAACACTCAAAAAACGGAAGCTTTACCTACGCCTGTTATACGAGCAGCATTATCTCCTATATGAGAAATCGGAAGTTTAGGATTCGATTCAAGTTCGTTTTATATACATTTAAAATCTTATCTTTCTCCACCTTACTCTCTTCTTAGGCGGGCTCAAAGAAGAATTTTCACACTCCATTTGTGTATACAAAATACCAAATCAATCGAAAAAAATCGTCAATTTAAAGTGAAAGACAAGCAACAAACAGACGTTTGGGAAAAAAGCAGAAGCTCAACACTTCAAGAAATCTGTTTGGTGCTTTTGGCACAGCGCCAGGTTTAAGCATCGCCTATCCGCACGCGCATTTGTTTACTTTCGTTATCTCGTTTCAGCGAACGGAGTATATTATGTTCTATGCTCTGTGCTTGCAACCAAAGCAGAGCGGTGCTGTGCTACTGAGTGGTGCGAAAGCACTGAGCTCTGAGTTAAAATTAAATTTGTTTTTCAGAAAGTTTAGTAGAATCTCTTAACGATGAAATTTGTATTCTGTATTAAAAAAATTTCAGAGTTGGAATTAGGGGGCGGAACATACATATTTTTTATATATATTAATATTGGGATTTGGGGGCCCCTTGAGGTCTGGGGCCCCTGGGCAAAGTCCCGATTTGCCCATGCGATAATAAGGGCTTGAATGTATATTGTAAACTTAGCTTCACCTGATGTAACTTTTTTTTTTACTAATCATAACGTCGATACAATAAATGCATTTTCCAAAGGAAAAGCAAAGCGAATGAGATTTTGAAGCGTCAGTTTAATTCTTCATATGATGCTTTTTTGTAACTATTACTAGAATATGATAACATCTTACTAATTTAATTTCAAGTTAACTGTTGTTGTATTTTCAAAATCCATGCAAAATTTCTTAAGTAATTAGATTATTTTAAATTTCTTAAATGTAAATTAATTTTATATATATTTGTTTTCTTTTGAATAAATCATAGTTAGCAAAATTAATTTACTTATTCTTTAAAAAGTTGGAGAAGTGGTTAAAAAACAATCACGGCATAGGGGCGGCAAAATAATGCTCGCCTCAGTCAGTAAAATGTCTAACGCCGGCCCTGGGAACGATGGGGGCGATCGCCCCCTCCCCCCCCCCCCCCCAAATGGATTTTACTCACCTGTTTTTTATGATATATCATGGTTATAATGGAAAACAAATACAATTTTTTTTCTTTTTTTCATGGAAGTCTTTTACGAAATGTTTAAGAAAAGGTAACATGAAAGAGTCAGTATCATTGTGCGGTATTTTCAGAACCTAATAGATTTCTGAAAGATCCATCAATCAACAATAACCCTCCTAAACAACTTTCTCCGCCCTAATGAATCAAACCCTTTTTCCTTCCTTAGAAAAATCATCTCCGGGAACATACAGGGGAGTGTAAAATGGGTGGACAGGTGGTGGATCCTGTGACAGGATCTTCCAGCAAATGACGATCTCCAGAAGGAGGGTGAAGGCTGAGGCCTTCCAGCCTCTTAGAGTCCTACTGATGTCCAGTAGTAACTCAGTGACACTTGTCCTGAAAAAAAAATATTGACGTTATCCTTCCAGTTATAGGTTCCTACTTCCATGGTTATTAGGCATCAGTGCATCAGAGATTAATAGGGCAGTTGCAATTGACGTCACCTTGGAGGTAAACAGTACAAATAGGCAGTTCTGATTGGTGGAATTACCCTTACCTCCAAGTGAATACAATGGTAGATCAGCTGATTGCAACTGCCCTATAGGATTAAAACCAGTGTTAAATCGCGAAAAAACAGCATTAGATCCTGACTTGGGATTGGTGATATGGGCGTAATTGTTGTGACGTGTTCTTGTATCATATGAAATGCTTTTAAGTGTTTTTATTTGTTTCTGACTTTTAATGCACTTGCTTTTTAACTCTCAATTTTGACCTCCACGATTCTCTCAAGCCGTCAATCAAAAGTGTCCATCAAAAGTTGTTTAAGAGGCTAACGAAAAAGACAGGCTACCGCGGTGCATTCCACTTATCTTCTTTTACAGACCGCTAGAGTGACGTGTTGCTCTTTTCGTACACCTGCATTGGCGGATTCGAGCATCACGTGACTCCCGCGGTCTGTAAAAAAAGATACGCGTAAAGCACCGCGGTAGCCTTCTTTTTCGTTAGCCTCGGTTGTTCATGACTTCCGTCAGGACTACACTAAGGCTGAAAGACATACAGCGATTGGCACAATACGATGGGCGCGTCACTTTGCACCAATCGCTGGTCGCAGCCAGCCACTATTTGTGACGTCATGAGAATGAATGAGCCAGCCTGCCAGCCTAGTATCTAGTGTTACCTTGGTAGATTTGTGACGTCATTCGCATAACAATGATTTGCATATATGATACTGAATCGCGTCCTAAATATAGCTGATAACATTATCGGGCAACAGAGACAAAAGCTAATTTGCCGACATATCGGATCATGTATGTCTGTTTATACAAATACTGTGTTGATTATTAAAGGACCAAACTAGGAAAATATTTTTATTGTGAAATCGTGCATTAATTTCTTTTCGAATGTCTTCTTTTAATTATGTTTCGAAATAAAGGCTGGTTTTCTGGTGGAATGTGGAAACCAAAAAATCCTCACTCTTTAGAACATTTAAAGTACGTAAAATTAAGTGCCTTTTTAAAATGTCTGTTTATTGTTTCTGAAACATCATCTTTCGTTTTTAGCTCGGAGTTATTGAAGTAGTTATCACTTTATGAGTCATTTTCTTATCTCGTGTAACTGATCAAATGCTTTGTTTGATTTTCTTGGATAAAGTGATTGTAGTAACTTGTTACCGGAGGAAAACATATCAAAATGAATTCTCTTCTATCTTCTGCTGTTTTATTTAATTTCAAATATCAGTGCATTAATGTGGAATTACAGAAGCTGTATAAATCTAATAAAATGTTGTGTCGAAGTAATATAGTGTAAGTCCACAGCAATGATTTTTAAACATCTAAACAAATTACGAAATCAGCATAGTGTGATGGTTTATGTCATAAACAAACAAAGAATTATTTAATGTTTACTCGTAGTAATTTCTGATTAAGTATTTAATTATGTCTTTAAAAGTAATTATTTTGAAAAATATTAATTTTAGTTATTTCATTTGTCATTCATAAATAGAAAAATGTATTAGTCACATTGTTTTTTCTCTTTAGCTGGAATTAGTAAAATCAGTAATATATATATATAAATATATATATATATATATATACCTACCCTCTATATATATATATATTATATATACCTACCATATATATATATATATATATATATATATATATATATATATAGGGTAGATGTGCCAGTAATGGACACCCTTAAGGAATTTCTTTAAAAATTATTTTTTAATTAATAGTTATAATTGTTATATTCCACATATTTTAATATTATATTAATCTACTAATAATATTTAACCATGCTCATAGTCACATTTCCCAATGTGAATCGAAATTTAATTGTAAATAACAGAAATAAATCAAAACACCCTAAATTCCAGTAATGGACACCCCACAAAAAGTAATAGATAATTGATATTATGATTGTATTTAAAACTAGAATTTAAAGAAAGCATATTAATGAAATAAAAAAAGCTGAATTTTTATTGGTTATTTTTTTATAAACCAAAAACGTTGAAGGGGGCCCTTTACTGGAAGGCGGTCCATTACTGGCACATCTACCCTCCCCCCCCCCTCTCCCCCCGTCCCTCCCTCCATATATGTGTGTGTGTTTAATTAGGGTGTGAATGATTTTAATCGATGATTTTTTTTTTATCGTTGATTAAAAACACAAAAGAAGCTTTAAAAATTGTTTGCCAGCTTGATTCTTTATTATTTAGGCAATTTATATCACATATTAAAAGCAGTATATCTAAAATAGATGTTTAAATGGCACAGATGTCATATACGCACCACATTGGCATGATTTTTTCCCCGTCAATTTGGCAAAAACTTTTTTTTTGAATATTAGTTACAAATAGCACGTGATTTTTTATTTCAATATAAAAATAAAATAACGTAATAAATGAAATAGCTTCTATTATTTTAAAAAAGGAAATAAAAGTAAATAAATGATAGTTTGATATAACTAAATATTGATATACATAACAAAAACAATTTATGGAATAAAAATTAAAAATAAAAATAAATAATCAACAATATAAACAAAAGGCTATGATGTCATACACTCACACACAGTTTTTCTTTTTTTTAATCTGTTATAAAAAGGAAAAAAAATCACCAAATTTAGGGGATTTTTTCCTTTAATGGCAACTTAGCTATTGTATTGAGTTACTGATTTGGCGCGGGCTTGAAATTTGCGCCAACCAAAAAGTTGCCAAACATCGGTGTGTGAGTGTAAAACATCTGTTCCAAACAAAATAACCGTGTTACCATGTGAGGCATAAAATTGTCATTTTGTTGCAATCGCGCCAATGGACATCTGTGCCGATTAAATATATATATCTAATTTCCTTTGAGTAATCAGCGAACTAGCAAATAAATGACTGTATGTAAATAATTAGTGGCAGTTCTTATTAAATTCCTACTATTAGCTCACACTCTCTCTATATATATCTTGTTCAAATTTTCAATCGTTAATAAAGTATTTTCTATTCATACACTCAAGTTCAAATAAATTTTTTTTAACTTGTAGTGGATGACACTTTATGTTAATACAGTGTTTTCAAATATTAATTCATTCATTGAATTTAATTAATTTTAGTTTTAAATGGGAGAAAAAAATTCCTCCCATTGTTTTCATAAATGAAATGAAAGATTTATCTCAAACTAGGGATGCCTTAGAAATAAAATACCGCAACGATGATTATAAAATAATGTTCAATAAAGATAACGTGGGACATTAATGCTGCACGGGTTTATTTTATATATTTATGATAAAAAAATAGGAATTGACTTAAATTTTTTTTTTATATTACTTGTTTTTTCATTCTACTTTTACAAATAAGTATCACTGCAAATTATCTGAAGAAAAATGAGTTCTTATCGATTATCTTCGATCACATTTTCTTGTCAATGTTTTTTGCAAACAAAAATAACACCAATAATAAAAAAATGTTGCAAAACTGGTTATCTGCTGCTTATGTTAAAGTGTAACATAAATCAAAATTAGAATCTAGGAGGAAATAATCAGACGTCAATGGGGCACCCTAATAATTTTTTCTTAGTTGCCATTTGAAATTATTTATTTTGCTTATATTCTATGCAGATAAACAGGTATTGTACTGAGTTATAAACAAGGGTATCTTAAAATTCATAATATAATACATATTGATTTATATATATATATATATATATGTAACAATTTAAATAATTTTTCGCCGTTGACCTCATTAAAACTACAATTCTGTGTAAATCCCATTATTCTAAATTATTTTCTCGCTCCAGTATTTCGATTGTCAAAGTTACATCTAGCGAAATATAGTTTATTCCAAATTCATTCTCTTAAAAAATGGCGCTGATAGAATGCTCTATTAAATTTACGCCATTTTTATTTTCTTTAAATAAAAAGCATCCTAGAATTTAATTCTTCAAAAAAAAAACCCATCTCCCAGCTAAAAACATTTTACTCTTTTGAAATAACAACCTATGAATTTCTTTTCTTTATTTTTTATTTCCCTACGATTCCTGACAAAATATTACTTTTCAAATTCTGAAAGATTTTAATCTCAATGTAAAAATTATTTTGGCATATTGCCATACTTGATAAAACATATGTACTCCTTTTCTCTCTGTTTTTATTATTTCGAAGGAATTAGATTTCGAATTTGTTCTAGAACATTTTTTGGCGCGCTTTTGCCAGCTTCGGTAAGTTCACTTCGATATTAATTCGCCGAAGGAATTAAGCCGTGAGCGTTGATTGGCCTAGAGGCTTTTTAGATAGAATGTATTCTGGCGCGCTCGGAAAATGATATACGGATTTTTTCCCGCGTTTAGAGCAGAAGGTTCCGGGATTCGGTGGTGGATGCAGCTCGTCATGTACTTCCTAATCTTCGAATGTTCTCCTTGGCCGCCGATTGATTTAAAAGAATACCTGCCTATACTAACTAACGTGTCTCTTTAATATAAAAACTTAAATCATCAAGTTTTCTTCACGGTCTTAAAAATCAGCATGGATAGATTTAGCTACGTGGAAATAAAGCATAACCCATAATTCTTTTTAATTTTTCGAATAAAATGTGAACTGGAACGATCTGCCTCTTCTCTTGAGTTTATACGTACACAATGAAGTAAGTCTCGGTGCTCGACTGCAAATCTCCTCGGAGAAACCTTTGCCTTGAATATGACACGACAAAAAGTATGGTGATGAAAGTGGAATCGCCACGGTATTACTACATATATATATATGTAAATGTAAAATGTAGAAGTGTGTGTTCTGTTGAATTCTACATTTTTCTACTTTAAATCAGTTTCAGACCTTATATTTTAATCTGTCAAGCCTAATCCATGCAGTATACAGCTTAACGAATATCAAATCAATTCTATCTAAAGAAGTAACAAAGTTTGTTTTGATTAAATTAAATTGATTGAAGTGATTTACAATTTACAGTGAACTCCCATTGGTGTGGACTTCCAAGGGAGACCATTTTTTGTCTGCATTAAACAATGTAATAAACATTTAAGTGGTATAAAAATAATTCCTTGTTTGCAGTGTTGAATTCAGGGCCCAGGAGCATTGAATTGTCCCCCCCCCCGGAAGATTTGACATTTTATGCTTTTAATGGTTAAAAAGTGCAATTTCCCCCCCCCCCCCCCCCCCGGAACTCTGTAATGTCCCCCCCGGGGCCAAAGAAATCCCTCCCGGGGAAAAGTGTCTGAATTCAACACTGCCTGTTTGAATTAGTTGCTTTAAGCAAGTTAAAACTTTTTACTAAAAAAAATAATGTTCTTTAAATTAAAATTTTTAGTAAAAATTCAAATTAGTGACATTATTATTAATATAAAAGAATTAATTACTCAGGACAAATAAAATATACAAATAATTTGCCATACTACTTACACAATTTAAATTATTAAGTCACTCTTAGCGTTAGTGAACAAGCGATTTTTTTTTTTACTGTATTGTTTTCTAATTTTGCGATACACTTCAAAATTTGATCTGTTACAGGGCGATTCCACAGTTACGTGTGTGACTTTTAGAAAGTGTTTTTTTGCAAATTGAGTCAAATTTGGAAGTGAAATTATTTAGATAACGTTTTACTTTTTTTATTGCTATTACAGGACACATACAGAATCATTTTTGTAGTGACACCTTTAGTCTAAAGTAATAACAATTTTTTTAAAAAAATAGTAAAGTCATTGTTACGTGTGTGACTCAGAAAAATCACACACGTAATAACGACTTTACTATTTAAACAAATAAAAAAAATTGTCACACACGTAATGGTGGAATCGCCCTACATCAGATTTTGTTTGGTAATATTGGCAAACAACCAGCAGCATTCTTTGAACCTCTGAAATTGCTTGTGGAATGTTATATTTCTCTTCATCAGTATCACTAACAATTTCTTGATCTTTCAATAAAATATGTAGCACCAAAATTTCTTTTGAAAAGTGATGTGCGAAACGAGTGTCCTTAGATTCTGCCTGGATAATTGCAGAAAATTTGTACACATTATTTCATAAGTAGTACTCATTAAGCAATGTCCTTAACATTAATTTCATATAGAAAACAAGTAATATAAAAATAATTTTCTTAAGTCAATTCCTTCTTAGGTCAACAAGGAAAAATTTTATTTTAGTTACTTTATATTAAACTAGTGTAAATGCCCGTCCTAGGACGGTGGGTAGAAATTGGGGTTTTCAGTTAAAATTTTAAAAAATTGATAAAAATATTCATATACTGTTTATCGACAATAAGGAAAACTGACCTGAACCGTTAAGTTCAGGGTTAATGGTAAATACTACTGTTAATGGTAGTTATGTTAATGGTAAATTTTACGAAACGTAATATTTTTATTTATCTTTGTTTTTCAACTCAAAATTTCCAAATATTTTTCTGAATAATTAAAATCTTAATCCTAATAACGAACTCAATAATTAATTAAGGTCTCAATAATTAATTATGGCAAGTAAATTATAGGTATTAATTTTCGCTCTCAATAATACGAAAACGATCTTTTAGTTTCTTCATAATCTAAAAGAATGCATTAATTTTTACACAAAGTCAAATAATTCCCTTTCAAAATTAATAATAAAAATAATTTAAATCATTAAAAAAAGTTGATCTTGTAATAATTCAATACATCCTGAAAATACATACCTTATGTTAATGGTAAATTTTACGAAACGTAATCTTTTCCTTTATTTTTGATTTACAACTCAAAATTTCCAAATATTTTTCTGAATAAATAAAAGCTTAATCCTAATAATGATCTCAATAATTAATTAAGGTCTCAATAATTAATTATGGTAAGTAAATTATAGGTATTAATTTTCGCTCTCAATAATACGAAAATGATCTTTTAGTTTATTCATAATCTAAAAGAATGCATTAATTTTTACACAAAGTCAAATATTTCCCTTTCAAAATTAATAATAAAAATAATTTAAATCATTAAAAAAAGTTGATCTTGTAATAATTCAATACATCCTGAATGTACATACCTTATGTTAATGGTAAATTTTACGAAACGTAATCTTTTCCTTTATTTTTGATTTACTACTCAAAATTTCCAAATATTTTTCTGAATAAATAAAAGCTTAATCCTAATAACGATCTCAATAATTAATTAAGGTCTCAATAATTAACTATGGTAAGTAAATTATAGGTATTAATTTTCGCTCTCAATAATACGAAAACGATCTTTTAGTTTCTTCATAATCTAAAAGAATGCATTAATTTTTACACAAAGTCAAATATTTCCCTTTCAAAATTAATAATAAAAATAATTTAAATCATTAAAAAAAGTTGATCTTGTAATAATTCAATACATCCTGAATGTACATACCTTATGTTAATGGTAAATTTTACGAAACGTAATCTTTTCCTTTATTTTTGATTTACAACTCAAAATTTCCAAATATTTTTCTGAATAATTAAAATTTTAATCCTAATAACGATCTCAATAATTAACTATGGTAAGTAAATTATAGGTATTAATTTTCGCTCTCAATAATACAAAAACGATATTTTAGTTTCTTCATAATCTAAAAGAATGCATTAATTTTTACACAAAGTCAAATATTTCCCTTTCAAAATTAATAATAAAAATAATTTAAATCATTAAAAAAAGTTGATCTTGTAATAAATCAATACATCCTGAATTTTTTTATTTTAAAAATATGCTTATGTACATTTTATATTATTTTACAACTTTATTATTATGTAAATTATAATAAAGTTGTATTATTAATTTTTTTTTTCCAAAGGTATAATTTGTATTTATTGTCAATAGGTGGCGCCAGAACAGTATTTAAGAAATATATCTAAAATACCAGTAGATCATCGCAAAGCCTCGAAAGGTATCATCGCTATTTCTGAAAAAGTACTTAGAGGAATAAAATGCTTACAGAAATAAATTTAAAAAATCCTTTAAATTATTTAAAGACTTTAATATGCTTTTACGAATATTTTAAGAGCATAATCGGATTTTTTAATGAAACGTTCAAAGAGTCATTCATGGAATAGATATGGAATTTGTGTTTTTGAATGGCAACATTATTTGTTTGTTTCCATCAGGTAATCGGATGTTTAATCGGTTATTTTTAATTTAAAACTTAAAACATTATAACTGGATATGATATACATGTTTTATACGAAAATATGCTGAACAGACATTATTTCAAGTAGAAGAAATTATCATTTAATGGTTATGTGTTAGCATATCTTTTTCAGTAAGCCTAACATGGCGTTTAACTACGGTCGACTCGCAGACCAGAGTGGTACAGCCCGGTACCGTTACAGACAGATTCTCGCCTTTGGATTTTATTATAAGTAAGATAATTACAATTAATATAAATATGTATATACATATGACAGAATCACAATATTAAGTGGCAAAATAGAAAGCGAATTGCCTTTTGAGCATTTGAATTTGAATTTTGCTTTTTAATCAGAAATATATAAAATAAACCCGTGCAGCATTAATGTCCCACGTTATTTTTATTGAACATTTTTTTATAATCATCGTTGCTGAATTTTATTTTTGTGGCATCACTCATTTGAGGAGAATCTTTCATTTCATTTATGAAAACAATGGGAGAATTTTTTTTCTCCCATATAAAACTAAAAATAATTAATTTAATTTAATTAACGAATTAATATTTGAAAAAACTGCATTAACATCCAGTGTCATCCACTACAAGTTTAAAAAAATGTATTTGAACTTGAGTGGATGAATACAAAGTATTTTATTAACGATTGAAAATTTGAACAAGATATATAAATATATAGAGAGTGTGAGCTAATAGTAGGAATTGAATGATGATGAAACCTAATTGTCTGCATTAACTAGAGATATGTCTTAAGCAAAGACACATTAACGAGAGTCCACTATAATTAAACATCTTCTTGCATTCAACTGTACAGGAAGAATATAATTATGAAATGAAATATTTTTCTTAAATATAGTAATAAGAAAGACTGAATAAAGAGGATCAATATGTACCAGTTACCATTATTAAAAAGTGGACTATATGTTTTATCAAAAAATGCCATCTTACAAGAAAGAAAAACTTAGCGTGTGATGTCAGAAATGACAACCAAATGCAAAATCACAGTTATCAAATTCAAATGT
The DNA here is from genome assembly GCA_963931845.1 of Maratus michaelseni. NCBI lineage: Eukaryota > Metazoa > Arthropoda > Arachnida > Araneae > Salticidae > Maratus > Maratus michaelseni. Next base: position 90,443,872 of record OZ007587.1, read on the forward strand.
ATTGGTACAAAGTGCAATATGCAACTACCAGAGTTGTATAATATAGACGCACGTCATGCATGGAAAATTTTATGCAAAATTGTAATTTTGCAGAAAAAATTAACAATTAAAAAAATAATAATCCCCAATTTTATGTACAATTTATTTACTGTTTGCACATAATTCAAATTTTAAAGATGCAAAACATTGTTGTGACATCACAGGCACTTTTATTTCTATTTTTCGCAGACTAGAGCTTGGCGCCGATCTGTTTTCTATCGGCAGCTGCAAGGACTTTTTAGCCCGGCGGCAGCAGTTAAATAGAATACTTTTGTAGTCTTAGAAAACATTTAATATTAAATTTCTTTAAAATGATTTAAAGCTAAATATAAAATTTTTTCAAAGTGCATCAAATTTTAATGAACATCAATGACTGACTGGCGGCTAGCCAAAAATAAATCTGTGGCTGGAAAATTTTCAAATAAAAATAATAATAGAAAAAAAAATATCATAAATGACACAGAGGAAATAATGTATTATTTTTAGGCACATGTTTTTTCCCCCCCCTAAAATTAGATTCTGCAGAAAATTGTTTACTTTCGAATGGCAAGTATTTCCTCTGAATTGACTGTTTCCTGGAATGAGGAAATTCTTAAAGTCTTAGCTGATTATTCTAAGCCTGCTCTCTGAGAAAATTCTGAAATGCTTGTTTCAATGTTGTCTGAAATGATATATTTTTTTTAACCAAAATAATTATTCTTTAATTAATATTAATTAATTTTTAATATAAATCGTAATTATTTTAAACTACTGCTTTTAATTCATAATGGCAAAATAATATAACACATAATTTTATTAAACATTAAATTAATTTGCAGAAAATTTTTGAACCAATATTTATGTGCGCAGAAAGTTTTTGGTTTTATACAAGTCTGGCAACTACTAATTTCAAACTCTGATCAAAATTGTTAAGTATCAAATATAAATTGGATATTAGTTTGTAAAATTTCTTTTGTTAAAAATATTCATATATTATGTTTTTTAAATCTACACGAACATTATTTATTTAAATGTATTATATATTTTTTTCATCATTTATCTTCGAGTGAAATAATGTTTTAGCCAATAAGCTTTTCTATTCATGATACTTAGAAACTCACTGGAATTTTAATCTTTATATAGGGGAGACCGGTACACAGTGGACCACTTTTTCAGTTAACATTTTTTTTCTCTTTAACAGACTGACCAATCTGTATGAAAATATTTTTGAATATTCCTTAAAACTTCTTACATCCATCATAATTTTCTCTCAACATAGTTTTCAATACATTTTTCAAAAAAAATAAAAAAATTATATACACTCTTAAAGTGGACCAGTGTACCCCGGAAGCGGGGTACACTGGTCCACCCACCGGGGTACAGTGGACTACTATTAGGTATTATCTAAAATACAATATAAATCTATTTTTCATTAATCTAATTCTTTTTTGTTGCCCCTTCACCTGCAAAATAACATAGTAATATAAATTTTGAAACAAAAAAAAAAAATTATATTTTGAAAATAATAACAGATTAATACAGGAACAATTGCAATTTAGTTGAAGTTATTACTTAAGTACAAAAAAATCAGCTCACATTAAAATTTGCAAATGAAATTCCAAAGTACTTAGTAAGATTGAGCCTGGAATTTTCAAGAAATAATTTTGGGTCTGAGAGCAACATTATGAAATCATTGACATCAACAGCAGATTCATCTACAGTTTCGGGAGAAATAAACTGATCTTCATTCAATTTGCATCTCATGAATCTTACTTGAATAGAATCATCAACAATTAGACTACAGTTATATTTATCAAAGGCAGTAAATACAAAACAAAATATTTCTTACTATGTTAAATAAATTGTTATTTTTATTTGTTTACTTTATTTTACAGTTAAATCTACTTTAAAACAATCTTTCTTTATAGAAAATAAGCAATTATTAAATATTTTGAACATTCTGCATTACAGGAGCAGAGTGGATTGTGGACCACTGTGCCCCAGGAGTGGGTGGTCCACTGTACCCCATGTTGAAGTTCAATAAATAATCATATTAATATTGTTTATAGCTTTCTTTTAAACATATTAACTTTAAAGTAAAATAAAAACAAGTATCTTAGCTTTGCAAAAAAGCTGTTTTATTTTATTTATCTACAACCTTTAATTACTAAAATAATAAAAATATGATGATGAAAAATTTTACTTTTAGAAGCTCAAAACAACAAAGCAGGATAAAATAGTTCAATCTGAGCTAAACATATTTTCTGAAGGCTATAAATAATCATTGCAGTGCTGTTGTCTATTAGGATAGAAGAGAAGCTTAAAAAAAATTTAAATAAATAAAATATTAGGGGGTGGTCCTCTGTGTCCCTAGGTCCAGTGTGTACTGGTCTCCCCTAAATCAATGGTACTTTTTAGCTACAGTGTTATACCAAAGCACCAAATGTGGTAGACAGCTTGTTTGATGTCAGTAAGTGTACAATATTTTCTTTCTTTCAAGATTTGCAGTTGCTTTTTTCTACGAGGAAATTATTTTAATTTTTAGGAAAGATTTAATACACACTATTAGGGTAATATAATAATATGATGCACATTCTCCAATTAATTTTTTCAAAACAAAGATGTAATTCATAGTGAAATTTTTTTCAGAAAAGCAATGATGAAATAGCTAACTTCTGTAATCAGTTCCACAACCAAAGGTGGCATCAAACATGAGCAAGGAAATAATCACTAACATACCATTAAATGTTTGCCACAGAAAAACAAACCTGCAAATTTTTCACTAAATTTGTACCACATCATATTTGCTGAAATACATCAATTGTTGGTAGACTTGATTATGAAAGATTCCCTGATGCAATTATATATATATATATATATTCTTCATTTTGAAGCATCAAAGATTTTGCGATCAAAGATTTTGCCACATATAAAGGCTTATAAATGGATATACAGTCAACTCCCTCTAATCCGCACAGCTTGGGACCAAAGGTTGTGCAGATTATAGAATTTTGCGGATTATAGGTCATTGCTTTGTTTACATTTTTTTCTCCTGTAATTTTACAGTAAATTAACTATTAATGCATAAATTAGTTGGTAAAAAAAGAAAGATATTGTAAAACATTGGATTATTTAATTAAAAATCTCATTATGTTTAAGGAAAAATGTCTTTAAATTTTATTTTACAATTTCTTTTGTTTATTTTTACAATTTTCAAACATAGTAGAAAATCCAGATATTTATAACCCATATCCAAGACCTGTTCAAGAGTTACTTTTTCACCTTCATCATCATCATACTGTATCCTATTTTCAGTAGAGTTTAACATAGTAGTACTCATAATGTCATTTGTGAAACTCTCTTTATTGCAGCTTCATCTTGGGAGGATATCCATCTCAATTATATTTTCTCCATTCAAGAAATCCAGCACAACAGTTAGTGAATTTTTTAGTTTCATGTTAGTAAATTTTTCTGCAGATTTCTGTTTAGCACTAACCAAACTGAAGCCAACTGAGTAACATCATCACCATTACTGTCTATAACTGAAGATGCTGGCCACAAATTTTGCTTTGCACCTACTAAAGTGTTTTTATATACAGAGACTCATGCATCAGCCAAGAGAAATATACAGCCCTTAATTGTAAATTGCCTTTTATACTCCTCCATATTAGCCGATAAATCAGAGGTTATAATTTTGTGCATAAATTCCATTTTGTATTGTCATTTCATGCTACGAATAATTCCCTGATCCATTGGCTGAATAAGAGAATTTGTATTCGGGGGTAAAAGTAATGTAGATACATTGCCTTTTTGTAATAATTTTGGATTTCTAGCACAACAGTCTTAAGAGCAATAATATTTTACAGTTTACAGGTAAACAGACTTTTGTACTACAATGCATATAGGCTTCATTTAAAGATGATTTTCAAACCATTCTGTGAAAATTTGCTGGGTGAAACCATGCTTTTTTATTGTTACAACATGTAATAAGCAAGAAAATCGCCTCGTGATTCTTTTACTTTTTTTTTTTTCAATGTGAAAAATAAAGTTTTACTTCATTCTAATAGAAAAATTTAGGGGAGGGGACTGTCTTCTGATAATCAATCAAATTGCTGCCATTCCAGAATTTCTCTCGCACAGTTAATGGTAACCAAATTTTCATTGTTTACATCTGAAACAGTGTGCGGATTACAGGCGTTTGCGGATTATAGAGTTGCGGATTAGAGGGAGTTGCCTGTACTTGATTTCAAAATTTCCACATTTCCTTTACTAATTGCTCTTTGATTTATTCACTTCTGGTATCAAGAACACTTTTATAAATAGAATTCTATGAATTGCAATTATAAAATAATCACTACACAACTTTATACTGGAATAATTATATGCAATATGTGCATTATTTTCTTGGCCATCAATAAAAATCTGCATTTCAAACATAGTTATTGAAATGTTTACTTATGCATTTTTCCATTGCAGTAAGTATTTGGATATTTACCATAAAACTAGTGAATGTTTCCCAATCTATATCAGATCATTCAGCTAAATCCTTGATAGCAGGAATAAATAAAATAGTTGAAGGAAGTTCTGTTCACTCTGACTGTTGATAGGGCTATAAAAGAGTTGAATTATTAGATGCTGGATGTGAAAATCTTCAAATAAATCGTAAAATACAACTAGTTGACACACCCGGTATTACCCGGGCCCGTGATAAAACCTTAAATGAACCCCAAATAAAATATGCAGACAATTAGTGATAAAAGTGCTCGTAAGAAAACATTAAAAAAAAGCTTTTGTTGTTCAAACCCTTTGAAATTTTTAATGGTTATAAAATATAAGGGTTTTACAGCCCAAGTAAAAGTTACGGCAGAAATATTGTTATCTAGTTGATAATAATAATTATAAAATAAATATCTTTTCTTTCTCAAAAAACGACTCTTTTTCAAATTCTGTAGAAGGGGAGAATTCCTCCCCTTCCATTTTCTCTAGCCTGATTTGGTATAAAAGCTAATAGTTCAGTCCAAGCCGGCCTGTACAAAACCTTAATTGGCAAAGCATGGCTCGACTGAATTTCTACAAAACATACCGATATTTCTGAAGCAACATTATCCTGAAATTAAAATTATTCAAAAAGAACGCTTGCATTTGCATTTCATTTTCAGATTATGTTTGAAATTTATGGAATATAGAATGACAACTATATTAATGACTGCTTAGACAATTGTGTACATAACACTGATTTTAAAAAATTGACTTAGACAATTACATTCAAATAAAGATTCAGTAAGAAAATCAGTGTAATTTACAATAAAAGAAAAAGATGGTAAAAGAAAATCAGGTACTTTCGTATTATAGTGGCCCCTACAATTACGATTATGCCAAGGTTGCAGAACTATGATTTCGCCAAGATCATCGCAAAGTGTATATATGCATCATATATACGCATATATGTACTCCAGCACTCATATATGTGCCATATACATTGTATACATATTATTTCCATCTTATATGAAATATATATATAATTTATATATGTCTTATACACATGTCATTTATACATCATATACATCACTAGCAAATGTTATACACATCATATATTATTATAATGTCATATTTGCTTTATAATTTGGCGATAAATCTTGTTCGCTTGGCGATTCATCCTTATAGGCCACTATAACACCAAAGTACTGAAAATCATAATTTTAAAGCTGTACAATGAAAAAAAGTAGATTTTTAAAAATATATCTGTAATTTATTGCACCAAATTAAGTTTTTAAAGATTTTACTAAACAAATGTGCAACATTAATATAATTCTTACAAAAATAAATAAATAAAATGCTAACTGTGCATGGACCTAAGGGTTAAATTTAGAGGTCTGCATAGGTTTCACTTGGGTCAAACTTTAGCTTTTGTACTGGGCCTGAAAATTTTGGCCTGTGCAGATGCTCTAGGAAGAAATAAGTACAGACCCGGCTTGGCCCGGAAAAAAAAAAAACTGTCCTGACCTGAGTCTGCAGAAAATGGTAAGGTCCTGGGTCCAGGACAGAAAGAGTGATGCCCAGGCCGAATGTGACTTCTAAACTGATATGTACCAAATATGTTTTGTTGAAATATTCCAGAATTGATTGAATTTGTAAAGAAGAATGATATTTTTATTTTGTGTGTAGAGATATTCTAATTTATTGTCAAAAATCATTCTAAAATTATTCATTAAAGATAAATTCTGGTGTTTTACTAGTTAATTTGTGTGTTTATACAAAAAGCTATGCTTATTTTATCTTTCAAAACTATATACATGTGTGTTTATCTTTTGCAGGTACCTTTATCATGTTTTGTATAAGAACCAAGTCGTAAATGAACAAAATAAAAGCCTTCTGGTGGAAACCCTGCGATCTATTGCAGAGATACTCATTTGGGGTGATCAAAATGATAGTACTGTTTTTGAGTAAGTTAGAATACCATTTGAAAGATATTTCAGATTAATAAAACTAATACTGCTAAATTTTTAGAATTCAAAGTTACTTGAATTCTGTATTTCCATGAATCTGGATCTTTTTTTTACAAAAAAAGAATATTTTTTTAATAAGTAACTCAATTTTACATTAATTTTTTTTTTTTTTAAGTGTTCCTGCAGTTTTTATATTGTCCCAGTATAGAAAAAGTAAAAATGAAATATAACAATAATACTAGTTCATTTTAAATGTATAATTTTATATATTTTTTTGCAAGCAATTTATTCTTATTGTTTAATAAAAATTCAATATTGTTATTCTTTGAAATTTAATTTTCTTTAGTTATAATTCTTTGCAATTCTGTTCTCAAATCCAAACTGGCTTCTTTATGACATACTTTTTAATTCATTTTTGTTTGGAAATGCATGAAATTGGCAAGTGTTCTTATTTAGAAACTATGTAATAGAAACACATCTTCCATTTTTTTTGGTAAAAGCAGAAGATCTTTTAGAAAATACTGTCAAATTCGGCATTTTGAACAGAATTTCTGATGATGCAGCACAAGAAAGGTGAAAAACATGTTGTCACATGACACGAATTGCTTATAAGTCGATAAGTAGTAATTTATTTATCAAAAAATGGAAAACTCATTTCGATTCCAAATCGCTTCAATAGTCAGTCCTGCCAGTTTTAGGCCTTTGCATTTAAAAATGTGTCAGAAAGTTTCACGTTGTTGAGCAGGTCATTTGAGAACTGCCTTAAGAGAAATCATCTTTCATTATTTGGACTTTATACATTAATTTTGTTCCTTGCATAATGTTTGATTCCTTTCATTGTTGAAAATTCCCTTTTTGTATTAACAGATAAATCGACAGAGCTGCTGTTAACTTTTCTGACTCAGAAAATTTTATTAATTCTGTGCACTGTACTTAATTTTGTATAAAATCCTTCATATAAATTTGAAATTTAAAACAGTTTGAAAAAATTTTATTCATGAAACAGTACTCATTAAATTCTTATGTTTTAAATTATTTTACCATATTATAATGCTTATGTAATTATGCAAACATTTTTTTTTTATACTTGATACATTTTTTCTCCTTAAAATTTTTTATTTCCAGGTTTTACACTAAGAAAGAAAAATGAAGCGATTTTTGTTTTTCATTTTATTCAGAATTAAAAAAAAGTATCACCTGAATTTCATGATTCTTCACTCTAATATGAATCATGATTTCAAAATATTGCATTATATTTAATATTGTTTTCAAAATGTGGGATATTTTGTGGCAACATTAATTTAAGGGCAACTTTTATTTAATGCATAAAAAAACACTGTCAAATTTTAATTTGCCAAGTGAATTTATGAAAATATACTACACTACCCGTGAAACCTTTCTCTCACTCTTCTGCTTGAAATATGTATCCTGTACCTTACCTTATATGTATTTACCAATATTTTTATTAATTTAAGGGGGAAATTTTGGTACTATTCCAGTATGGGGGTCTGACTTTTTTTTTTTAAGCTTGGCACAGGTCAGGTTTCAGAAAGTGAGATTTGTTGCCAAATGATATAAACAGCTTTGAAAAAAACCTAATGAACTTTAATGCTTGTTTATATATGTATTTATACACATATAAATATAGATATTTTTGTTGTTTTTTATATACTTCTGTTGGTATATAAAAATACATAAATGACTTGTTTATATTAAATAAATTGCATAAATATTGAAAAAATAAATTGTGTATATAAAACAGTGAATAAGTTGCCAGATGATATGTTGCCAAATTTCCTTTGCTTGCCAAGGCCTTTTTCTCTATCTCGCCAAAATTTTTATAACTTGTTTTTATATCCCTGCATTGATTTTTACTTTGTTCTATCTTTACAAAAAGAAAGTATTGGATTCATGAAAATTTTCGACTTCCGGTTTTCAACGGATTTATACGTTTTAGAAGGTCCTGAACATGATTTGACTATTTTTAGAAAATGTCTGTGAGTCTGTCTGTCTGTTTGTATGTGACACAAATTTTGTGGGCACTCTATCTCAAGAACTAATGCATCAAATTTAATAAAACTTTATATTCAGTTACTCCCTGATATAAGTTGGTGCTGATTAGTTTTTGGTGAAAATCGCCCAATAGGTGGCACTGCTATTCTGCATTTTTTACGATTTTTGCAATAGCTATATCTCAAGAACTAATGCACTTATTTTCACCAAACTTCAGATTCAGTTAGACTTTCACATAAATAGACAATTATTACATTTTGGTTTAGATATTCCAACAGGTGGCGCTGCTATACCGCTTTTTTCATGATTTTTAGGATAGCTATATCTCAAGAACTAATGCACGGAATTTCATCAAACTTCAAATTCTGTTAAACCTTGACATAAAATAGATGCTGATTATGTTTTGGCGTAAATAGCCCAACAGGTGACGCTGTTGTCCTACGTCTTTAATCCTTCATGTTTTATATATAACAATGTTAGTTTATATTTTTTTTATCTGGACAGCTGGATGGGGTAACCCCATCCAGGTGATATTTCTTAATGTTGTATTTTTGTACATTACTTTTTTAAGAATTCTTTATATTTGTTTTATACACTTGTGACTATATCTGGATGGGTAACCCCATCCAGATAACGTTCTCATTAAACTTTGTTTCCTTTTTTTACTTTTGTTCATATTAAATTTTGTGGTTTTTTAAAAAATATATTTTTTCTTTGGCGCAGCTTGTCCCCTATGGGACCTTGTGCCATTAAACTCTATAAAACCAACCAACCTACGTCTTTAATTATTATCACGATAACTATATCTCAAGAACTAATGCACGGATATTCATCAAACTTCAGATTCTGTTAGACGTTGACATAAGTTGTTGTTGATTAGATTTTGGTCTAAATTTCCCAATAGGTGGCGCTGCTATGCTACATTTTGCAGGATTTACGCGATTTTAATAATAGTCATATCTCAAGAACAAATGCACACAATTTAATAAAACTTTAGATTCAGTTAGAACTTGATATAAATTGGTGCTGATTCTATTTAGTGTATGCAAAACCTGTGTGAGATAGAAGAAAGTTTTCGGATTGACACATCCGACTAGTTTACATATATTCTATAGTGCCTTGTAGCATCACTGTTATAGTAAATAAAAGTATTAATGTTTCAAAATAAAGATTAATATTCCCTTATTAGGTTGCATGATCAGAATTGGCATCAGTGCAATGCTTCGCAACAACAGGCTTGAAAATGAATGTGGATTCTATTTTAAAACATTGCCACTGAAACACTTTAAAATATGTATATAGCATGCAACCAGATTTACAGATTATCCATAGTTAATTTATTATTGTTATTTTTGTTTCTTTTATTTAATATTTTTTATATTAATTACTTTTAATCTTAAGAGTACAAAAAATCATGAAATGAAAATAGAAAAAATATATAAAAATCAGATTAATTTGATTTAAATACAGTAGACTACCAACTATCCAGCATAATGTAGTAGAAGGGCAGACCCGATAATGTAAAATCCAGAGTTCTATACATACACCACATTCTACCATCCCCATACCATTAAAAACATACTTGTTATACCAAAATACACTCTTATGCATATTTTATGACCTTTTAGTATAGGCCTGTATTTTATAAATGTTTATGTGCTGTGCTGTATGTTTAAAAAAAAATATTACAGGAAAATGAAGTTCAAGGATAAAAGTATTGTATACGTTTTAAGACAAATTCTATAATGTCTGACTTAATTGCTGGAAACATAAAATTATATGCTCTGTACATTAAGAATATAGTACAGTTTGTTTCCAAAATGAACAAAATCTTAATATAACATATTGTTTAAGCATAACTTTAAAAAAAATTACTTGTACTTATTTTACTGTTTATTGATAAATGATAGTACAACTATGAAAAGTTAGGCCTGAGATAAAAAGGTGAAAACCCAGAGCTGTGGAGTCGGTAGAAAAAATGACCGGCTCAGACTCCTGAAATTTTAAAGGATCCGACTACGGGATGGCTATTGTACTAGTATTACCTGTTGGGTGGATTCCTGTTATTCAGATTGCTTCATTGCTGTCATTTGTTTTAAAATAGTAATAGTCGCTTTATTAAATTTGTCATTAAATGAAAGAAATATTACTTGATAAATCCAAATAAATTTCATTTAGCAACCAAAAAAAAGGCATGTTTTTTATAAAGTAAAAATTTACCGGTCTATTTTTCTCGTTTTTTCTAATGTCTCAACCAGACCATAGCGGGCAAAGCCCGCTATTATATTCTGTCATAATAATATCTGTCATATGGATTAAATGCGATATTTAAAAAAAAATTAATTTCAAAATTAAACATGTTGTACACCTTCAAAATGTTAAAATATGCGAATATTTCCATAATCGGGTTTTTATCATGATTTAATACGTTCCTCAAACTCATATATTTACTATTCTCTATTACTCATATTCTACTTGCTTTCTCTATTAATCATATTGATACTCTCTTTGTATTATTCTGAAACATTTGAAAAATCCGTTAAACTTCTGATATGACATCAGATTTTCTTTTTAATTCTCTAATGACGTAATATTAATCTGCTTTGTGTACATACATATACTTTACTCCTCGTATTATTGAGAAATCTTTCTGTTTTATACCACTATGACGTCATACAATTTTATTTCATATTAATCTTTTTTTCAATTGGTGAAACTTTATTTCATTTTCATTTTTCACGTGGAAATCGTCTGATAGAAAATTAATTATTGTAGAAAGAATTTCATCGTGGATTTTTAATTTTTGGCATCTGCTATAACGAAAAATGTTTAAATTTAACAGGAAAAGGCTGTTGTAATTTTGGTTTTTTATCTCTATTTATTAAAATAATACGAATTTTTCAAATTTTAATATTTTGAGCTCTTTATAGCTGGTATTCAAGTATGTACACAAATTTTCAACTCTGTAAGTTACATAATTTTTGAGAATGGCTCTGTGACAGACAGACAACGGAGCGGGAGTAATAGGGTTTCGTGAGATGAACGAAACCCTAAAAAGGTTGTAAGCAATCAAGTAATCAGAATAATAATAATAAAAAAACCCAACTGGAACTCTGCAACTTACTGGCACATTCCTGTTTGACCTTGAAGCATGCAATGTGCATATCAACCAATAATGTTTTTTTTTTTCTGTTTCATTTCTTTGGATGAATCATGGGTGTAAGCTGTAATAGGTAGTTAACATCAGAACCCAGATACTGCAGGGGCAAACTTCCAGCAATATTTTAGTATAAATTTTTCCCTTTTTTGAATGCAGAACTTTTGATTTAAATAGTGCAAAAATACTTTTATAAAATGCCTGTGGAACTTTGCCCCTGCATTAATAGTCTCTGATCAAGACTGAAAATAATTTGAATCCTCCCATCCCAGATGCTCTCTGCACACTCACACAAAAATACAATATGCAGTAAATTTTATGTGTGATAAAATTTAATTATGTAAAAACTTTATGTAAAATATTTATATGCATATAAATTGCAATCAAAAAGTTAAATTAGATATAAGCAACAGTTGAAATCTAATAAATCTCCAAAATTTACTTTGAACAACACACGCGAAGATCTTAAATACATCAGTTGTGTGTGAATCCAAACAACATATATTATGTTGATATGTCATTTTTAGACAATAACAAAAATATGTTGTGACAAATATGGGAGGCAATACCTAATATATATTAAACAAAAATATGGGCGAAAAGATGTTTAATTTTGGTTTTATACCTGTTTCCGCAGATCCAAAAAATAGAAGGCAAAAATTCAATTTAAGTATCATTTGTAGTCTCCAGAACCCAAAAAATTATGATGGAATGCAAGAAAAATAAAAGTGAAAATTTTACTATTTTGGTATTTAATTCTGTTCTCATGGCTTCGTAAAAAATGGAAAAAATTTTATACTTTCAGCCTTATTAATTGTACAATTTTGGATCCTATAGAGACGAAAAATCCAAAAATTGAAATCTAAAGAAAAAAACAAAATGGATATTTTACTATTTCGGATCCTGCTGACATAGAAAAAGAAAATGCAAAAAGTTGCAATTTGAGTTATTTAGTGTCCTCTAGACCCGAAAATTTTCGATGTAAGGAAAGAAATATATAAAGATGAAAATTTTACTATTTTGGAAATAATTCGGCATTTTGGTTCTGCAGGTTCGAAAGAAAAGGTGAAAATTTTATATTTTTCACATTAATTTTATAATTTTGGCTTTATTTCGGATCTTGCAGGCCCAAAAATCAAAAGGAGAAAAGATAACGGGAATTTTACTTTTTCATCATTATTTTGGGTACTGCCGACTCGGGGGGGGGGGATTATGGTTTCACTTTTTTTTTGTCCCATGCACACGAAAAAAAAGGGAAGAGAATTTACAATTGTCGTGTCATTCCTGGTCCCACAGACCTGATGAATCTGAGAGCAAACAAGAAAAAAAAAGGGGGAAAAGGTTTCTATTTCTATTACAATGACATTTCAGGTGCTGTAGACTCCAAAATATCCAATTTTTGCATTACCCTGGGTTCTACAAACCCTAAAAAACTGAGAGAAAGGACTATATACTAAATGCAAAATATCAACTAGATTTTTCAATTAAAAATAGTTTTCATTTATGCTGGATAGTATATTATATTGAGCCTCTTTAACCTGGGTTGTGTGCTATATATAGTCCAAAAATAAAAATTTAGTTTATAAATTTAAAATTACATATAATTGGTTTAATTTCACTTCAAATTATCCAAAAAACAAGCTGGAGTCTGAGTCAGTCTGTTTTTTAGCAACTTCGACTCTGACTCTTTTGCCCAACAATGGGCCTGACTCCGACTCTGACTCCACAGCCCTGTGAAAACCTACAGTTTTTAATTTTATTTTTTAATTTTTTGATGGATGGCAGAATAATCGCTAAGTTTTCCAATTGCTTGTTTTTAGCTTTTCGATGAAACAATCTATTGTAGAATTTTGGGAACAAATCTATGACTGTCTCAATTGTTATTTTCTATGATGGTGATTATAGAATTATTTACAATCACCCGTCACTACTTTTCCGTTTTAGCTCTCTTCCATACAGCACATGTCATGTTGAAGAACCATAGATTGTATCTGACACCCATGTCCAACACTTTACAAAGTAATTTCTAATTTTATTGCTGAGAATTTTTTATCTTGACTGTATAGTTGGGGATGATTATTGTGATTTAAAAAATTAAATGACTTGAAGGCAAAATTAAACTTGTAATTTCTTAAATTTTATTAAATGATAATAAGTATGAGAGCTAGAAAATATGAAAAATCAAATTTTACAAATAACATGATTTAAATAAAATAAAATTCGAATTTGGCAAAAATATTAAAAATTCTAATGTGCCATATTTGGTATATAAGGCATGTTCAAAAAACTTTTTTTTGTGTATAGCATGAATATTATAAACTTGTAATATTAAAAAAATAATAGGGAAAACTGATTGAATCAGTATTGGACTGATGAAGGCAAAATATTGAAAAATTCAGACAAAGAATTGACAGATATTTTAAGTTTATACAACATTTATTTTAATTTTTAGTATTTCACTCAAATGTTAAATGTGCAAAATACAAAGTTTAAAAAAAAGAAAAAAAATCTTATTATTTTAAAATTTAGTGTGTATTAAGCATTGTATTGAAAGTAATCATTTTAAGGATGCAGAAGTAGCTGAAGGAGGCAGTTGCTTTGATCTTTTACTATACAAACACTTGAATTAAATTTTGCTTTCTTTGTAAAAAATAAAATATGTCTTCAGAGACAACATCTGAGACACAGCATTTTCCATTAGATGAACACCAGCTGTAATTTTGCTCCAAAGCACCAAATGTGGTGTATTGCTTATTTCACATTGACTAATGTGTATATTAAACCCATTTAAAAATATTTTTTGTTTCAAGATTTAAAAAAAAAAAAAAAAAAAAAAAAAAAGATTTTACATCCCTTAGTTTGGCAAGTCCCAAATAATGAATATTATTTATTATTATATTTTTCATTTATTATTTATTATTCATATTGTTCAATTTGTTCATAAAAGTATATGATAAAATAATGTATCCTTGCTTCTGAATTTCAAGATTTCCCATTTCTTTAGCAACTATTGTAAACTGGTGTGCATCCATTGATTTCTGTAAATATTCATGAATTTATATAATGACACTCTCATGAAAAGAAAATATAAAATATTTTCAGTAATACTAATTGAAATCATCAACTTTATGCCTGTCGTGTTGTGAAATTATTAATTATTTTTATTCTTTGTAAATTTTCTCTGTATTTTATAATTTAATAAAATCAATATACTTTTAATTAAACTGCATATATGTCATTAAGATTATAATATTCCTATCTTCTACCTAAGTTAGCTTTGTAAACTGTTCGTAATTATTTGTGAATGACATCTATTTTAGTTTTCATGCAAACATTTGTACATGGGGCGACGTAGTGTTCATCTAACAGAAAAGTGCTGCTTTTTTTTTTTTTTTTTAGCTTAATTAAAATTTTCAGATTTTTAAATTTATTTCTATAACTTATTTCAAATTTCAATGTTTTGACTTATTTCAAAAAACAACTACTAATATTAACATAACATGCACTAGATTAATTTGTCAAAATAATAATAATAATTAAAGTGGGATAAAATGAATTTAGATTTTGAAAATATATTTTAAAATCATAATATTAGTCATCTGATTTAAATATGTATATTTTGCTTTTAATACGAAAAGTTAAATTCCTTTTTTGTATTTTCTACATTGTATTTTATAGTTTCAAACAATTTTGTATTTTAAAGTCATTGTTTTCAAAATTTTGTTATTTAAAGTCCATTTCAAAATATCTAATCATTTTATCTGTTTGCAGCTTTTTCCTAGAGAAGAATATGCTCTCATTCTTTTTGAAGATTATGAAACAAAAATGTGGCAGATACGTATGTGTTCAACTTCTACAGACATTGAATATTCTTTTCGAAAACATCAGAAATGAAACATCTCTTTGTAAGTAGTTTTAAATAAAGTCTTTACATCAACTCTTTTACAAATTAGACTATCATATTTACTCTGTATTCTTCCTTTCTTTTTCTTTTAATATAAATCAGTGGTGCAGCCAGAATTCAGCTCTAGGGCTGGGGAGGGGTTGAATTATTATAAACTAGTCCAGTAGGCACCACTTATTAGAATAACGGGTTAATCGAATCAGCCTTTTTTCTAAATTTGATCATAATACTACTTTTTTCCCGTATATAACAATCAAACAACTATATTAGACATGATTCATTTATTCAGTGTTTACTATCTTAAAGTTACAAAACTGAAAATGCACCAATGAAATAACATAAAACTATTGTTACATTTTAACAAATGGTTTAAAAAAGATGAGACAAACTTTAAAAGGTGGAAGAATACACACACAAAAAAAAAAGTGTAGGAAACCAAGTTTCCATTTTTTTCAATCAAAAACCTGAAATGTTTCACCCTACGCAAACCTGAATTTGTGTTCACGAATTTAACAATAATGAAGCTATTTTAACGAAATTTTCAATAGACTTATCTTGTTTTATGTCAATTGCAACAATATCACAAGAATTGATAAAAGTTATCATCATTCATGTCAAAACAGCTATAAACTAGACATTCCATATTTCGAAATTAATGTAGTTGAAATTCCACACGATGTCACTGACCGAATTACTGTGCATTGCCAACACTTTTTGTGATATCTTATACTACTTAAAGCGAAGTAAGACTTGTTAAAAATGTCATTAAAATATCACCATCATTGTTTAAACGTCTGCATAAATATCAGGGTTCAGCTTGAAGTAGATACTTATTTTTTGTTTGAATAAATGGATTGTTATCCTGATTTCTTATGCAAAAATTGTTAATTGTAGTGTGTTCTACCATCTCTTACCATTTGTGTAGTCTTTTTTTTAAAAAAAAAAAAACTATGTGTCATAAACAATCTGTGTGTGTTTTATTCTTTTTTTTTTCCCTTAGAAAAAATAACTGTGATTCTATGACTGCACAGTTAAAGGCATATACACTGCCATTTTATGACTGCACAATGCCATTTTTGTGTGGTGCGTTCACTTTTTCGATTATGCCATGTTGCTGTTTTTTTTTTTTTTCCCCAGAATAAACATTAAATGCTTTAGATTGACAGGGGGAAAAGGCACGAAATTTCCAAGCTCGGGCTTGACCCGTCCCAGCCCATTATAAAAGCTAAAATTCGGCCCGGACCCCTACAAAAGGTTCATTGGCTATTCTTGGCCTGTTATAAAAGCTAAAATATCCCGGTCCAAGATGTTTATTTTTTGCTTAGCTTTATGGCCCAGCCCAATTTATGAAAAGCATGCCAATATTTCATTACCCTACAGTTAAAATTCTTTAAAATAAATATTGCATACATATTTAAGGTCTTCAAATTCAATTTTTCCTAGGAGGAGAGTCTCCCTCCCAACAAGCATAAATGGAGGGAAGTTAAACTGTTTGGGAGGGAGAAAAAACATCTTTAAACCCTACTATTTTATGTACTATTTAAAGAATTAAATTAATACAGGCATGACAAAATACCGTTGAAAAAATTTAAATCGCCAACTCATAATAATTATGTTAAATGTTTATTTATATTTGAAAAAAAGGAAGAAAGTATATATATACAATATCTGTTTTACAACTTTCAAAAATGTTATGGACCCTTAACAATTGGGTTGTTAAATGAATTTCTGAATTTACAGTTTATACAATTTTGGGTACTGAAGCTTTTTTCACTAGGAAAGCTTGTGACAGGCAGCACAAGATCAACTTTTAGAACTTTGGAAAATATCAGAATCTTCTGGTTATGCTCTCTTAAAAAAATTTCAGAAAATTTAGCAAAATGAAATATGAAGTATAAGAGAAAATGTTATCAGTTATCATCACAGAATGGTTGCAAAAAGGTTTAGATACCAAACCCATTGACTGATTTCTTCGAAAATGTATACAGTTCTTCTGACAGTGAGCATTAACATATTGACCAAATGGGAGCTCAGTTAAAAGTATAGTTTGGGCACTGTCGTATTCTCTCGCACACACACATACATACATAGTGAAATCATAAAAAAAACCCACCAAAAACGAGCTCTAAGGACCTAAAAACTTAAGAATATTCTAGTGTACATGCATATACACACACATACATATAGAATACATTTAAAAATAGCAAAAATGAATTCAAGAACCCTCAAAATGTTAAAGTATATCAATATTTCCATAATCCGGGTTTTATCATGATTACAATGCTAATTTCTTTATACTGTATGTGTACGGAAAGTAAAAACTGCTGAAATACATTGCGAACATAAAAAAAAATGTTTTGCAATTTATTATAGAATTGTCTAAACAAACAAAATACAAACAAGGTTACAACAGTAAAATTAAATTTGCGCCAATCAATAAAATATGCCAAATGGCAACATTCTCTCTTATGGAACTTTCTCAGTACAACATAATTAACAGTGATATAGATATAAAATGACTGGGGTGGCAAATGCTACAGGCCCCCAAGTTTTAGAAGACGAGTTATAGGAAAAATATTTACATTTTTGAGATCTTCTATTCTGAAGAGCTGAAGTGATCAGGAACTACAATGGAAAAGAGAAATAAAAATAAACAATTATTTTTTATTATCATAGCATAATATTTATCACTTTAATTTTAATAAATTTATTTTTAAACTCTTTAGTAATTGATTTTAAATTAAATGTAACTAATTGATTTTAAATTAAATATAACTGTTATGCTTAATGATAGAAATAAAATATGACACTGAAATTACTGGAGACAAAAGCAATTTTAATTAACAAAATCATACAATAAATAATGCAATGTTAAATAATATAAGTAAAACTTTCTGAAATATTTTAAAATGTGACTAGTTTAGAGGACAATTTTATAACCCTCTTCATCAGATACAGCATGTGTGTGATCCTCAAAAGGAAGAATGCTAATCTTGTAGGATATTTTTCATTCTTAAATTTGAAATCAAGAATTGAATTTTTTCTTGTCAACCTGTGTCCTGCTGTTTAAGGATCACATGTATGCATTGTTTGGAGATAAACTGGATGATTAACTAATCATTTTTTAAAGCAAATAATTGGAGTTTAAAGAATTTTTATTTACAGATAAAAATATAAGGTGCTTTTTTGTTATCTGGGTGTAAACCAAACATTACTTCAATAATCATCATTTACATTGCAAACCTTTCCCATCATGCTCCATGCAGATTTTTAGTAACCAACACATGATTATTTTATTAGGTTTGTACATACATTTATTAGGTTTGCAAATACATTTTATTAGAACACATTGTCCCGCAGTGGCGCAGACTGTTAAGCTCGGTATCCGTAAGATCACCGAAAGCCAAGCAGCATCGACCAAGGTCAGTGCTTGGGAGGGTGACAACCTCTCTCAATTGCCACTGCTGTGGGACCGTGTACGCTAATGGGAGCTGGTGCACTTAAAATCTGTTCATGGCTCCAATGTCCTCCAAGTTTAGTATAAGCGTTACCTCTGGGGGTGCCAATCCAGGTCTCTCATCTGGAATTGGTTCAAAATTAGGAGACCAGCTCTAGAAGTCCAACCTCTCTTGAGGCTCTGGCACCCTTTCTTTCATAGAAGTGCCTTGACACTTTCTCTGACATGCCAACAACATTAGAACACATTATACATGATACTAATTTGTTATAATATAATTTTTACTTATCGATCAAACAAAATATTTCCATATATATATATCAATATATTTGTTGTTGGATCTGTAGCCTAAATATAACAAAAGGATGAAATATATTGGCAAGCAAATATAAAATATTTCCAATATATTTTATTTCTATGTATTGAAAAATTTCCATTACACTTACTTCAATATGCAATTTGTTTTTAATGTGCTTTAAAAAAAATACTATTTAATACTCTCATTTTTTTATGTGCTTATGATTTTTAGAGAGATTTTTTTTTCTTTACTATAACTTGTTTGCTGTACTTTAGTTTTACTATAATTTATTAAATGTGTTATTATCGCAATAAATAATTTTCACAACTAATGAGTCCAAAGATGGTTTGATGTGCTATCACCAAAATTTGAAAAATATTCCTGTTGATGACATTTTTATCCAGATAACAGAAAGTACCAAATATAATTAATTATATTGCTATAATTTTATACTAAGTTTTCTTTTCTTTCTATTGTCTTCTATAAAATTGACAAAAGTTTTGTTTACAGATTATCTGTTGTCCAATAATCATGTGAATTCCATTATTGTTCACAAGTTTGATTTTTCTGATGAGGAAGTAAGTACACTAATTTAATATTAATTTAATATGTGTGTAAAGTTTTATTAAGTTTATAATCATGTTTCATTAATTGTTTCATACATTTAGGTTATGGCATACTACATATCATTTCTAAAAACCCTGTCCTTGAAATTAAATACTCACACAATTCACTTTTTTTATAATGAGGTAAGTTTTACTTTTTACGATGCATATATGTGTTTGTTTTTCTCTTGCTCCAATTTTAGTAATGTGTCTGAATGCAGAATAATTTCTTAAATGCTATACTACATTAAAATTTTTGCTTTCTTCTGTATTCATAAGAAAGTATTGTATTCAGGAAAATTTCTGGCTTTCAGTTTTTAAGGTTACATTTTCAAATGTTCTGAATACAATTTGACTATTTTTTTTTTTTTTTTTTATGTTTGTCTGTCTATTTGTTGTCTATGTATTACTCAAGTTTTGGGGCTGCTCTAACTCAAGAGTTCATGCACAAAATT
This sequence comes from Maratus michaelseni, assembly GCA_963931845.1. Taxonomy (NCBI): domain Eukaryota; kingdom Metazoa; phylum Arthropoda; class Arachnida; order Araneae; family Salticidae; genus Maratus; species Maratus michaelseni. The sequence goes on from OZ007587.1 coordinate 90,464,225, forward strand.
TCATGAAATTTCATAATTAGTTGTCTCATGACATAAATTAGTACAGTCAAACCTTGCTAGTAAGTCACCTGGATAAAACATCACTCCACATATTTAAAAATCGTTTCATATTACAAATGACGTCACATATTACACCACATATTTCAAAAGTCTTGGTCATTTTCATACGTCTTTTTACATACTGTGCTCTGCTTATTGTATCAATGTTTTTTTCAACCACTCCACTTAAGACATCACTTTTAAGAGTGCAATAGGCAAACTCAGTCCTTTTTCTTTGTCAAGGTTATCTTCCAAAACACTTCAATAACATCAGCTGATGTTTTCGAAGCAAAGAACGGGTCAGTAGCAGATTCCAATAGCGATCATGAAGAAGAGGAACTTTCCAAACCAATCGTAACTAGAACAAGAATGAAAAATCATGCGTCAAGCATAGATTATGTAACACTTTCCAACGCTTCCAAAATAATTTTACAAATCATTACCGTTTAATAAGCTGAAAGATAACATCTAAGTAAACAATTAGGAAAATCGTATAATATATTTAAAAACGTAATTTCAGGAATTTCCAACATATACAATATTCGGAAAAATATCCGAATACTTTTATTCAGCCCTGTATATGATCTATAGATTTGTATATGCTGCCCTGTATAGGATCTACAGAATTTATACACACCACGTAATAGACAAAAAGTGAATTAATTTTAAAATCGCGTTCAGCAACTTAAAACGCACTTCCAGGAATTATTGTTAACAGACAGTAGATAATTCTTTTGTGTGTCCCTGTAAATGAACGATGACTGCTATACACACAGTATTCTGTAGTAAGCCTCTTGTAATGCACCTTAGTGATATATATAAATTTCAATGCGTTTAAAATAGTGAAACATTTTTCAATTAAACCGCAAATGATTTTTCTCCATAGACGTAATGTAACGGAATTCTTTTGACTGTCCCTGTAAAGTAACTATAAGTGCTAAACACCCTATACCATATTAAGCTTCTTGTAATGCACCTTAGTGATATATATCCATTACAATGTGTTTGAAATTGTGTAACATCATTAAAATAAACCGCAAATGATTTTCCCCCATAGACCATAATGTAACGGAATTCTTTTGAGTGTCACTGTAGAAAAACTATAAGTGCTACACTCTTCAGTTGAAATAGGGAACATGCTATAGATAACGACAATAACATATAAATATTGCAGGGCAATCCGAGCTTATTTATGGGAGTTAGAGCATGGACAGACGGCCAGACAAACTGAAGTCATAAACACTTTTCAACTAGGTTGGAAAGTGTTAAAAATGCCCTAAAATACATTGATGAACTAAACGACTAGATTTTATCCTTGAATGAAACTACAGATTGTGAATATAATACGCTATTTCCCTTAGAGAGAATTTTTTGATTTCAGAAAGCTGTCATCAAACAAAAACTGATTTTTTTTTGTAAGCCAGTAACAAATGGGTACATATTGAATTGTCAATTAAGTAAGCTATGTAACATACTTACTATATTTTCCTTAATTTGTCATCCATTTTATGAATTCTTATTCTACTAATTTATATAGTTTATAATGTAATTTAGTTATAGGTATATTTGTTATATATACATTTGGAAATTCATTTTACATTTAATATAAATTCTGTTAAGAAGTCACTCCAGTTAGTAAGTAATTTTTAAGTGGACACAAGAGTGATGTTCTAATGAGGTTTGGCTGTACTGAATAGAATTTGGTATATATGGTCTAAGATCTAATAAGTGGTGCTATTATGCCATGTTATTTATTATGTATGTGACTTGTGGGTTTATATCCAAAGCTATCTTACTATCTTATGTTGTATGTTGGAGTTACCAGGGCATATTAAACAAATTTGAATCTGACATTTGTTGTGTCAAAAAGTTTTAAGAACTTGGGAGACTGCCAGTAAACAGTGAATTAAATTAAAATTATAGAGTATCTATGAATGGCCAGAGTTGTATAATATAGACGCACGTGCACACGGCGTGCACGGAAAATTTTCTGCAAAATTCAAATCTTTGCAGAAAAAAAAATTTAAAAAAAATATATATTTTTTTTAATTATTTTTTTAAGATACCAAAAAAAAAAAAAAAAAAATGTTCCCCAATTTTATGTACGATTTATTTACTGTCAAATTCAAAGTTTAAAGATGCAAAACTTTGTTGTGACATTAGACGCTTGCGAAAATGTTAAGAATTGGGCTGTTTACAAAATATTTGATAAGAATTCAGCTCTTGCTATCATGGATTTTTAGTTTTATTTTTTAACCAAAATAATTGTTCTTTAATTAATATTAATTAATTTTAAATTTAAATGGTAATTATTTTAAACTACTGTTTTTAATTCATATCGTCAAAATAATATAACATGTAATTTTATTAAACAGTAAATTAATTTGCAGAAAGTTTTGGACCCAATATTTATGTGCGTAGAAAGTTTTTGGTTTTATACAAGTCTGTGAATGGCATTGTCTCTAAAATAATCCATGTAAAATAAAATAAAAAGCCTTATAAGAGTAAGCAGGGCTTGAATTTCATGGTGGGTTTCTTGCCGAAAATTTTGAAATCCTGCCCAAAAGCATATCGTGGACAAGAGGCTCTCGCCCAAAAAATCCTCCGCCACTGGACACTGCGCCCTGCCAAATTGGCTTAGAGTCAGCTCAGCACTAAACAAAAATGAGATTAGAAGAACTGCAAAGATCTTGTGATGTACATGAAGATATTTTTTTTCCAAACTCCAAAGAAACTATTTAGAAACAACAGACTAGTTGATCCTTGTAATCCACAGAAATTAAGACTTGTCAATTTAAAGTCAACATACATTTCTCAATTAAAAGAAACAAGTTGGAAATTGTACGTCAAACGTGACAAATGAGGTGCGTTCGTACTACAGCTAGTTATATAAATATTCAAATCTTGAGGATTTTTAATTCTGTAAAATGAATTATATTGTCTGCAGATTAATTTCTGTAATAAAATAAGTATCTTGGTTGCTTGACGGTTAAACCTCGGAAGCTCCTATAACAAGAAAGCACCGATTTCTTTTTAAAAAATTCAAATTTCTTAATAAATATTTTTTATTAATATCTTCTAAAGTTTTGATTCGATTTTCCTAAAATTTGAAATGTCTTGACAAAATCCTGCAAAGATAATATATCTTAAATTTCAAACCATTCGATTGGGTAGTTTTTGCGTTGTTATATGAAGATGAACGGACCAGGCGACGACAACGACAATAGGTGCTACGTATTTATATAATTACGAACGCACCTAAAAATGATTCAACAGTTTTCCTTTCAAACTTTGGAACTGGGTTTAAAATTTCAATACATAGAACTTAGTTCAATCAAAGAAAATACAAGGGATTCCTTGTGAAAGAATAAAATTGTACCTTGAAGGAGTAAAAGTGTGAAGGAGTAAACACTTTTACTCCTCCTTGAGATGAAGAAATAAACACTTTTACTCCTTCTGAAGAGTACCTAGTGAAAGTGGCTTCAGCATCCTAAATTTAATAAAAATTTAGGATGTTACTAAATTCAGAAATTCATTTAACAACCCAATTGTTAAGACCACATAACATTTCTTGAAAGTTGAAAAATAGACATTGTATATATAAAGCTTGACTTTCTTCTTTTTTTAAAGAAAAATAAATATTTTGTAGAATTATTCTGAGTTGCTGATTTAAACCTTTGCAGTGGTATTTTGCCATGTCTGTATTAATTTAATTCTTTAAATAGCACGTAAAATAATAGTATGGTTTAAAGATTTTTTTTTTTCTCTCCCTTCAAAACAGTTCAACTCCACTCCATTTAAAAATATTGGGAGGGAGACTCCCCCCCCCCCCCAACTCTCTCTCTCTCTCTCCCTCTCCCTCTCCCTCTCCCTCTCCCTCTCTCCCTCTCCCTCTCTCCCTCTCTCCCTCTCCCTCTCTCTCTCCCTCCCTCCCTCCCCCCCCCCCCTCTCTCTCTCTCTCTCTCTCTCTCTCTCTCCCCTAGAAAAAAATGAATTTCAAGTGCTGCTAACTATGAGAATCAGTTTCCTTCACTATGTCAAAATGAATAATTATATGCTGCTTGGCTATTAAATTATTTATACACATTAATAGAATTTTTTTAAATAAAATATTTTATTCACACGTTTTATAATTTTAATTATTTTTATGTATTATGAATACAGTAGCCTCCCGCTTAACCGGCCTAAACGGGACCGAGGGTTAGCTGGTTAAGAGAAAAACCGGTTAAACCGGAGAAGTAAAAAAACATTAAATAAGTAGCTGCATATTTATTTAATTAAATGCGTAGGATGTATTTAGTTTTTAAAAGTGTATACTGTCTATATATATTTTTTTAATGAATACAAGTTGTAATTAACTGAATTGAAAGAAGAACTATCATTAATAACATATATTGAAAAATATTCAATACAAATTATATTGTTGAAAATCGTGTCACATATCTTTATAAGAAGTTGAAATTATTCTACATTATGTAAATTTGAGTTAATCAACCATAAAGAAATCAGTGATCTTCTGTTGAAGGCAAGATGCCCGGCATTTTGCAGCATAATATCTCCATCTAAAGTTCAACCGAGGAAGCTGTTGGCTGCTGCTCAACATAGCGTAGTGCCAACTCTAATGCTTTTACCTCTTCCGTATGAGGAATTTTAGCATGTATGAGAAATTTAGAAACAGTGCCAGTTACATTCTGTCGTTGAATGAGATAATCCTGTCATTCCAGTTTCCTATGCTGTGAAGGTCAACGCGTATCCATTTAAAACCAAAATTTTCCTTTCGCTCTGAATTTTCCCTGATTTGGAAAAAAAAGTCGGCTGGTTAAAGCGGAGTTCCGGTTAAGAGGGAGGCTACTGTATTAACATATTTGAAATATAATCAAAATTGTGAATATGTATGTTATAAGGTAAATCATATGTGCTATTATACGTGAATGTATCCAAAATAATTTCATGTAAAAAAATTATAATTATTAGATGTCAGCATCATTTTATATAAGTGATTCAACAGTTTAATACATTTATATTAAAAATAATTTTACATTTTTATCTTTCAATGAATATTGAATAATTAATTCTTTAAAATTATTGTCCATTGTTTAACTTTCATACTGATTATTATTTAATTATTAGCATACAAATGATTTCCCCTTATATAATGAAGCAATCAAATTCTTCAAACACAGTGAAAGCATGGTGAGAATTGCTGTAAGAACTTTGACACTGAATGTATTTAAAGGTAATACCTACTCTTTAATTTTTTATTTTTTTGTGGTTTCTTATTGTTTAATCAGAAACGTAATTGCATTCCAATTTGTGTATATATATATGCATATATATATATATATATATATATATGCATAGATATATATATATGATTTACCCTTATATAGTGTAAACACATAAAAATAATTTTACATGCACATATATATTTACACATATATACAGTGTGATTCATAAATATCGAAACAATAGGCTATCTCCTTAAATATTGCTCCTAGGCACATACTTTCAATTGTAAAGTTTCATAAAAAAATGTTCAAAATTTGATGAGATAAGTTGAAACTCCATGGGGTCTATTTGAGAAAATACAAAAATTTTAATTTTATACGGCCCCCGTAGGATAAAATTTCCAATTAGGAAATTTTTCCTTATCCATTCCTGAATTAAACAAAAAAAAATTCCATCTTGATATTTGCAAAACTCCGAGGGGTATGTCCGTTTTAATAATTCGTGAAGTTTCAAGGGATCAGACACGAATTGAAATGCATGTAATTCAAGAAACAATGTTACTGTAAGGTGTCCGAGAAACATTTATTATTTATTTATTTATTTATTTATAGAGTTAGAATTTTGGTTAATGATGGTTAACTATATAATTTGTAAACAGAATCACATCATAAAACTTCTTACAATTTTTTTTCCCTTTAAATTTAGAGTAATTTAAAATTGTTATAACTCAAAATATTATTTATTGAATTGAATTTTTTCTTTTAATTAAATATATAATTTTTAATTTTGATTCAGCATTTAAAAAAATATTAATTAAAAAAAAATTAAAATATTTAAAATAGCAATTTAAAAAAAGATGCAACTTATTTTAATTTAAACAAATCACATTTTCAAAAGTGATTTTTTTTTTCAAATTTGCCAAATTAAAATTTAAGTAAAATATTTGAAAAAGATATATTCCAAGTTTGAACCATTTATCTTTAATGGTTATTGACTTATTTAAAGATGAGAAATGCTGAAAAAAAACCTATGATGCAGAAAAATGCATTTAAAGTTTTAAACAAAGATTGGCTCCTAATAGAATGTTTAAATGCTTTTAAAAAGCTTTCAGGTAAATAAGTAACTCCTTCCTGTAGCTTCAATTTCTGATTTAGTTTAATTTTTGCCATTCTCCCCTTTTTTCTTTACTGTTTAAATGTGTCAGTTGATTTAAAGAAGACTTTTCTAACATGTCGATTTTGAGTTCTTTCCTAGTTTTTAGCCCTGACATCTTCATATTTTCCCCCTTAAAAGTGTAATTACACGAGGCATAAAAGTTGCTTCTAATTACATGCGATTCAATCTATGGCTTTAAAAGAGTTGCTCCGAAAGCAAGCAACTATCTTTTATCGGAGCAATTTTGTCGCCTGCGATGACCTTCAAACACATCAAGAAGCGTTCTCGTTCAGAAGAACCTATCAAATGCTTGGAAAACTGATGATGGAAAAGCCATTTTTTAAAAAACGAAATGAAATGCTTTGAAAACTGACGAGTGACAGGCAATTTTTGTCGCTTCAAATTTTCCTGTGTAATACTTTAAACTGTAACACTTTAAGATTTCTAAAGATTTTAGAAAATCTTTCAGAATTTACATTTCATAGGAAGTCATTTTCATGACAACCACGGCTTGAAAACTAGATTTTGGAAACAATCCAGAACAAAAAAAATAAAAATAAAATAATATTTCCTGTTTTATTTACGATAGAAATATGAGTTAGATGCTATTTTAAGCAGAAAAAACAGGGAATATTTTAATGCTGTAATTTTTTTTTTTTTTTTTTTTTTTTTAAATTTAAAGTTTTTGTGTCTTGGATTTTCTTAAAGAATCATTCTGAATAAGACAACCATTGATATTCTAATTTCTGGATGTAAGAAGCATGTCATGCAATTGTCACGATGTATTTCAAGCATAAAAGTTCTCTTCAGCTTGTGTTGTCTTTTTTTTTCCACTTCTAATTTTTCCCAGTAGAGAGCTAAGATTGAGAATAAGTGTTACCTTTTAATAGTAAGATTATAATCTTTTGATATCTAGACTAGTCCATGCAGAAACTCCAGGCCATCACTCTGCATGGCTTGACTGTAGAGCAATGGAAAATAGTGCTTACTTCATCATTTCTTACCTTAAGAGTTAGGTAGAATTTGAAGCCTGGAAGTAAGAATTGCTATGCCAATAAAACTTCTTTTTAGGAGTCATTTCAAATTTGAGCAATAGATTTTAAAGTTAGAAAAATTTAGAAAAATAATTTAGGAATTTAATTTAAATTTTGAATTTTAAAAAGGGCTTTATGTTATTTATTGATCATATACACATTTATTTATATATATATTTATTGTTATAGTTGCATAAAATTTAAAGATTTTTGGTGCCTATGCATTACAGAATACACTACAATTTAAAAAAATAAATAAATAAGAGTTAATTATTTAGTCTGCAATGTTATATTCTATTTTAATATATGTGGTAATGAAATGTGTCACTGTATTTTAATTGTACATTTAAAACAATTGTTTTAATATTAAGTTTCAAACATATAGCATATTAAACAGAATTAAATACTAGTTATATATTTTACATTTAAAATACTACTTTAGTTTTTCCTTGTTTTGTTTTCATTTTGTAAGCAAAATAAATGATGTACTTGAATTGAGCATTTTTCAAATTCCCTTTCTTAGTGGATGACAAAGCTATGTTAAAGTTTATCAGAGATAAAACAGCTGCGCCTTATTTTTCAAATCTTGTTTGGTTTATTGGTGAACATGTCATGGAACTAGATAAATGTGTGAAGTCTGCTTCAGAGTAAGTCCTTTGTTTTATTCGTTCTTTATATTTTACCTTACCATGTGACTTAAGTATAATTTCAATTAGTTAAATTATAGGGACTCGTGAAATATTCAGTTTGAATCGACTACCAGATATTTGTATTGGACAGTTATCTATTTGTTTGGTTTTCCAAGTATCAAAATATTCGACTGAATAAATAAAAAACTGAAATAAAATAAACTGCAACTGAATACATAAAAATTGAAAATCAATCATGGATATTAAGAATAAACTCAACAAAGGGTGATTTTTTTCCCCTTTTAACATAGCAAGGAAGATTATAGTAACTCGTCTCTAACTCTCACAAGTGTCCAGTTTTCCTCTAATACTCTGAAATTTGCTTTATAAAACAAACTGACAGACTGAAAATAATGTTAGATGTGTATATATAAACACTGCTGATTCTCAAAATTTGTGTTTTGCAAGTTTACCCATAATACTGTAATTTTTTAATCTATCAATGTGTGACATAACACTAAACATTGGTTTGCTACAATGATTTAAAATAGCATTTGTAGTAACATAAATAAATTTGAAAAACTAAGGAGAAAGTGGAAAAGTTACCACAACTGGCAATTCATTGGCTCAGCTTGGTGAGAATTTTTTTTTTTTTTTTTTTTTGTATAAAAGAGATTGTTTTAACGACTGAAATGCTAACTTACTATGGTGTCTCCATAGTCATAACGGTTTCTTTCTTATAAAAGTAGAAGCATATTCCCATTTGTACCAGAAAATCGTGATCATCTTAAATTACTGACAAAATTATGAAAAGTTTTAGAGTGATTATTGAAAATCACAGCTGCTATTAACAGAATTTTTAGAGGTAATGTTTCACCCTGTAATGATGTCACTTCTTATGCTTGTAAAATGACATGTAATAAAATTAATTAATAACAATATTTTATTTGATAACAATATATTTCTTGCTTTCCCATACATATTTCTAACCTTTGAAAATAATCGTTCACTCTAGACATTGCTGGCTTGTACAATTTAATAACTTCCTGTTCAAATCGATGGATAACAGCAAAATTATTCATATTGAGTTTGCCACTATTTTAATGAATCAACTTTTCAATCAATCAGTGGACAGATAAGTGGTCATAAAAACTACTTTTCTATTGTAGCAAACTACAACTACTTTATCGAAAAAGTAGTTAATTACAACTACTTGTTTTTAAAAGTAGCAACTACAAACTACTTTTCAAAAGTAATCACTACTTTTAGATTTTGTCAAAAGATTAAATCTACACTTGAAATAGAAGATACAGATTTAATAATACAGTGACCTTCTCCTCTTATATCACATCTGTCAGGATATAATAAAATAAGTGTGATATAGCCAAGAGCATTAAAAAAATAATAACATATAAGAAAATGTTTTGTTTTTGTCTCTAAAACGCTCATTTATACACATTATAATTTTCTTAGCAAAATTCAGAGATAATATGTAATACAATAATCATTTAAATATAGTTACATAATAAATACGATTAAACTACAGTTTATTACTTAACCATCATACGTAGTATAGGGTTAGTTTTATAATCGTTTTGAAAATCAAAAGAAATTTTTTGATGGATTTACATGTTTCAGACACTGGAGATTCCTAAAAACATTTTTTTAGAATTTTTTTTTTTTTTTGCTGTGTGTGTGTCTGTAAATGCTCTATCTCCCGAACAAATTGAGATAGAGACTTGAAATTTGGTATGTACTTATAGTCTGTTCAGGGAAAGGAGATAACGAAAGTAAACAAACGGGTTGCAGAAAAATCGCCAAGGAGCCACACATTTGGCACAAATCCCTAGGTTGGCGAATTTTATTTTTTATTTCGATTTGTTAATTTTTTAAACATTTATTTTGATAACTATATGAAAACAACACAAGTTGCTAACTGACTTACATCGAGATTTTAAACAAAAATGTAAAAGTTTAAGACGTCAAAATATAAATTATTCTCTATTTATTTTAAACAGCGTTGAATTCAGACATATTTTTTCCTGGTGGGATTTCTGTGCCTCCAGGCGAGACATTATATAGTTTCGGGGGGGGGGGGGGGGATTATACTTTTTAACCATTAAAATTATAAAATCTGAAATATTCCGGGAGGGGACATTTTAATGCCCCGAACGGAATTTCCTCCCGGGGCAAACTTTCTGAATTCAACATTGTTATAAACCATCATCAGGAGTTAATTTTGTTAAATACAAAATAGTACAAAACTATTTATATCTTACATTATTGAAGCCCACTTACCTCATAAATCATTCAGAAGATGAAGTTGAAGTATCGGAACTATTAGAATCTAGATCGATTATCATGGAATCTACTATATTATCTATAGCATTATCTAAATCCCACATTTGTTTTTCCACTGTATTTGTTACATGTTGAATGCATCTTTTCCATTCTTCAGTGCCAATTTTACTTATACTTTGAGAGAATATTTCTTTTACATGAGGCATTTTGAATGTTTTGTTTTCTTTCGCAACGAAGTTCTTTATTTGTGCCCAAATCAGTTCAATAGGATTAAGCTCGCAATGATAGGGGGGTAATCGTAAGACAGTTTTATTTTGTGCTTTTGCCATTTCATCGACAGCGTACTTGTCATATTTATTTTTATTTTGCTTCACTAACTGCAACAGTTCCGCTTTTAACATTCCGTCCTCAAAAGGGATATTTTTTGTTAAAAGCCAATCAGCAATTTTTTGTTTTCTCCACGAAGTATTCGGTATTTTTTCTGATTTTCGGGAATGATAAGGAGCATTGTCCATTACTATCACACAGTTATCTTCCAGTCGAAATAAGATATCACCAAACCACTTTTCAAAACGTTCTGAATTCATGTCTTCGTGATAATCTTTATTTTTATTTGATTCGAATAAGTCAAGCCCTCCATCCACGAAACCAGAATCGCTACCAATATGGGTAATTATCATCCGTTTTCCTTTTCCGGAAGGAGATTTTAACCCGGAAGAAAGACCAGACAAAAATGCTTGTTTTGATGATTTTACTGAGGTATCTTTCCAAACTTTACTAACTGTATGGCCTGCATTCAACCAAGTTTCATCCATATAATATATTTTGCGCCCTTCTTCTCTGAAAGATTTGATTTGCCTTAAATATTTTCTTCGCCACACAATTATTTTGTTTTTATCAATGAGAGTACTGTCTCGTCCTCTCCGTGAATATCTAAAGTTTAATTCTTTCAGGAGATGATAAAATGTTGTCCTTTTAAAGGTTGGCAAATCAGGGTCATCATTTACAACTTCCAAAACTTTATTTATAGTGGGCAATTCATTCCTCAAAAAGAACTCGTGGATTTTTCTCCTGATAGCATTCCTATCAAAATCATCTATATTTTCTAAAACACGTTTACGTAATTTTATTTTCTTCGGCGAGTTTAACACACCACATTTTTTATACTCTCTTAACACTCGAAAAACAGAAGCTTTACCTACGCCTGTTATACGAGCAGCATTATCTCCTATATGAGAAATCGGAAGTTCAGGATTCGATTCAAGTTCCGTTTTATATACATTTAAAATCATATCTTTCTCCACCTTATTCAAAGCCTTTCTTTTTACTCTCTTCTTAGGCGGGCTCAAAGAAGAATTTTCACACTCCATTTGTGTATATAAAATACCAAATCAATCGAAAAAAATCGTCAATTTTAAAAGTGAAAGACAAGAAACAAACAGCCGTTTGGGAAAAAAAGCAGAGGCTCAAACAATTGGCGCTTCTGGCACAACGCCAGGTTTAAGCATCGCCAATCCGCACGCGCATTTGTTTACTTTCGTTATCTCGTTTCAGCGAACGGAGTATAGTATGTAATAATGGGAAGAAGCTTACTGAATTTCAGTAATCTCGATTATCTGAAACTATTTTTTTTTTACTCGCGAAATATTCGTTCTGATAAAGGTATATAAAAATCTTTGAAATTGTTTATTTTAACGAATGAATATAAAAGACAATAAAAAAACAAATTTTGCATAAAGAATGAAGTCGATCGGATAATGAGTTGCCGAAATATTTGTAATCATATTTTCAACACTCTGATTTTTCATGACCCTATATTTCATCCAAATTTCAATTCAAAGATATATTTTTATTGGAAATGAGACGCCTAATCCGACGCAATAAACTGTTAGTTAATATGTTTAACAGTTTTGGAGTTATAAGGTTGTTTCTTTTACACAATTCAGTAATAGAGCATTTAAAGTTTATGATGTCATCAAGCCATGATTTTATTCGAATTGCAATGCATTTTTTAAATAGTTTACACATGTTTTATTTTCATATTTTATATTATGCATATCCATGATGGGTAAGTATTACGGTGGCCCGCAACGACTAGTTTTATCAAAAGGCATGAAAACAGAGTTATATATCTGAACCAGCGATATAACGAAGCACTACTATTGTATGTAACATATTTTACACAACCATGCACTGCATAAATTTTATTTACTATTCTTAGCATTGGGTTACAAAATTACCGTTGGCCCATGTATTTTCCAATAGATTTGTTTATTTAACTCTCCAACACACTCTTAATGAATTAATTGTATTGAGTTTTGTTGAGAGTTAATTATATTGAGTTGTCTAATTTTATAATTTAGAAAATTACAGAAAAACAACTGTTAATGCAAACAATGAATTCATCTGTAATTTAATGAATAAATCTGTAAATAAAACAAACGCAAGTGAAGAAACCTGGCATTAAACATGGAGACCTAATAACGACTAAGTAGACAAGTGTTGCCAGCAAGAAAATTTATTTCTTTTGTAAGTCAGTGCTTGGTCTTACCTATATCGTAGGTTTCATCACCAAGTGTCAATGGAAAAATCCATGGCTTCATGTGCGATGTGTTGCAGCATGTGTTGATGCTGGTCATGTGCGATGTGTTGATGTACTCTGCAGCTTGGATTACCAAATTGTTGAGCAGAACACGTATTGCACAAAAGAATCAGATTACGATCACATGATTGAATTACATCACTGAACATTTACTATTTGGCTGACTAGATATTTGATATTCAGCTTACCTGTATGCCAAAAATTTGGTATTTGAGCAAAATTTTTATTCAGTGCATCTCTCATAAATTTTTAAATAAAAATATATTTTGATAACCTTATTAGAATTTCTTGTAAGTCTTAAAGCTATATTTAAAAAAAAAAATTTTCTATTTAATTCTAGATTTCATGTGAAAACTAAGCTTTCTGATTTAGTTGCTGAACATTTAGATCACCTGCATTATTTAAATGACATATTATGTTTGAAAATTGAAGCTCTAAATGATGTGTTAACAGGCCATCTTCTGAACAAATTATTAATTCCTCTTTATGTATATTCTCTTGTACAAAACCCACCTCATTCAGGAACTGAGGTAATATTTGTTCTTTTTTTCCTTTTCTTATTAAAATTTTTGAAACAGTAATTATCATGTAATAATATACTAATATTATAAAGAAGAAATGTTTGTTTGTAGGGAGGGAGGGGGGGGGGATTGCTTGAGCTGCCGAATTGATTTAAAAAATAATGGTGGCAAAATGATGGTGACTGTCTCTGCTCCTTCATAGGCTATATTTGATGTCAGTACCACTACCCTCTAAGGAGGTGTAGGAGCCAAAAAAAAATGTTCTAAAATTGTGATTTTTGTGGTACTGTTTTGGGATAGAAACTTAAAAATTGGCATGGTGATTACTTTTAAGATATAAATGCTTGCTAAAAACTATTTCTAAAAAATTAAAAATTTAAATGGATGAAATGATTAGAACACATTCTAAATTACAATTTATTTGGAATTGTTAGGGCTAAAAACTTGAAATTTGACATGACTGTTACTTTTCAGACATAATTGCTCCCACTGTGTCTAAAATATTTAAAAGAGTGAAATGAGTGAAAATGTTCAAAAATCTCGATTATTTTGGTACTACTAAACCGAGTTCAAAACTCCTCTCAAGATAATAATGATCACAATCGCTGCTTAAAAATAGGCTAGATTTTATTTCTGTACAAACCACCCTAAATGTGCCGCTAGAGCAAAAAATGTCCTAAAATTTCTTTGAATCTGTTGAGTCTAAAAACATGAAATTTCATATGGTGATTCTTTTAAGATATAAATGCTTTCTAAGAATGTTTATTAAAATATTCAAGATTTAAAAAGATGAAATTATTTGAAAATGCTCTATAACCATAATTTACTCTGAAACAATCAGGGCTAGAATTTTTTTATTTGATATGCAGGTTTCTATTAGAATGTGATGCTCCAAAGAAAAATTTTAATTTCAAATGGACAGAATGGGAAAAAAAAATTCCACAGTTATATTTTCACTGTGAATTCTCTGAAACTGCCAGCCTAGAAATTTTTAATTTGGCCTAAAGGTAACTAAGATGTACATATATGCACAATGTTTTTATTGTTTTTATTTATTTAAATTGTAAAAAATTGAAAAGAGAAGGAAAATCAATTATTTGCATATCAATATTAGATATAACTTTTCTGAGCAATGTGTTAAAACGCAAGTACCAGTAATTGCTGTAATTAATTAAAGGGATAGAAATAAAGAAACAAGATTGCCAAATAAATAAGGAAGTACTTATTTAGTTTTTGTTGTACAAAAATTATTGTTAAAGGTACTAAATCTATGTTTTATAACCTATTACTTCATGGTATTTTATGGTCATTCAACGTGTATATATTAACAGTGTGAAAAAGAAATGTTTGTTTGTAGAAAATAGACTCTGAAACTACCGAGCCAATATTAAAAATTCTTTCACTGTATGATAGCTGATAAACAGAGTTCCCAAGTAAACTGCATTACATTTTTTTTTTAAGTGAATGGTGGCAAATTGGTTGGGATGAAGATTTTTTCATTAATTGGAATCTCACATTCACCCAATTCATTACAAAAATCAAGTTTCATCAAAATGCGACTTAATCTACCTATAATAATAAAGTTAGATGGGATTTTTGTGTGAGTTGTGTACTGAAGAGGTCGCTGAATGCATAGCTACAGGTCTTAGCAGTAAGGTATGCTGAAATTATGCACCTTGAAGTCACATTTTGGATATTTTTATTTGATTTTAAATTTAATTTTTATTCAATTTTAATTTTTTTTTTTTTCATTTTGTGGTGATTTTCCCACAATTTTAAAGGTAATCCAGTTTCAATCTTTTAACCCCCCCCCCCTAGTAAATTTTCTCTTCTTTTCAATAAAGTTTATCCAAAATTTATACAGCAATTTAATTTTTTGCAAATTTTTTTAATGTGATTTTAGAGTTTTTTCATGTTTTGTGGCAATTTTTTGACATTCATGAAAGGAATCTCATTTCAACCGTAGCCTAATATAGCAAATTTCATACTCCTCGATTTTTGAATTTTTCGCAAATTTTTTATGCAGTTTATAGCATTTATGGTGTTTTGAGGACTATTTTTTGACATTTGTAAAAGGAATTCAGTTTTAATCTTTTATCATCTATATTAATAAAATAAAGTTTCACTCTGTGTGTCTGTGTGTGTCTGTTGGCGATGGCTAGCAAAATCTAGCCCATCTAAAAGACTGGAATTTTAGATATAGGTAGTCCAAACACTCTCCTGGTGTACCTAAGCCTCAGAATTTTAAAATTTTGAAAATTAAAGTAGTAATTAATTAAAAACTGATCAAAGGTCGCAAATAAAAAAGTCATTATTCCGAAGCTAGCTCGCGCATGCTCAGAAACCAATATCCGTATCTTCCGGAATAGAAGAAAGAAAGCACAAGACCATCCCTTTTTTTTTTTAAGTTTTTCTAAATTCGCCATGGGCAAACGGCTTATGAAAAAACAGTCTACATATTCTGAAAAAACATACTTTTACATCTCGAACGATCTGGTTGGTTTGAAAAAAATTTACATTTAACCCTTTCAAAAAAATAATCAAAAAGCATCGAATTCATGTTTTTTTTTCTCCCGTTTTCTGAGCCTTGCATCCACCGGAATACAAAAGATACGGAAAATGAAGGTCACCAAATTAAAGAGCTGACTTTGCCCTTTTCAAAGCCACCTGTGGTTTTAAAAAATACAAAAATTAACCCTTCGAAAAAGTATATTTTCTGTATGCTGGTTTGCGATTTTGGCAATTTTTAAAAATTTGCATCGGCGATTCAGAGAAAGGTACGAAAAACTGAAAATACCAGACAATATCTACATTTATTCCTTTTTCGACATCTGTATTTATTTTTGAAAAATACAAATATTAACAATTCAAAATAAAATTCATGCGCAGGACTCTCTTTTGCGAATTCCAATTTTCTGCGATATATAAAATCTGGCATCAGCTTTCTAAAATAACCAGACAAAAAGCAAACACACCTAAAGACATCTACTTTCTATCGGATTTAGGCAGAAATCTTTAGTTTAAAAAAAAACCACGTTAACCCTTTCAAAAACGTTTTTTACCATAAGTCAATTTCGCTTTTTTAACTATTTCTCCTATCTTTAAAAATCCAAATTGGCGTTTATAAACAAAATCTGAAAAACTAAAAATACCGCGCCTAATCTACATCCCTTTGTTTTTTAAAATCTGCTATCCATTTTGAAAAATTTTAATTTTAACCCTCCGAAAAAAAATCCTTTCCAAAACTCGCTCTCGCAATTTTCGTTTTTCGGTCCAGATTTAAAAATCGGCATCGACTCAGGAAATGCGAGTACGGACAAACAGTAGACTCCAGATGATAGATACGTTCATTTTCTTCAAAACTCACCGTTGGGTTTTAAAAAATATCTATATTAACCCTTTCGAAACCGATCGTTTACGTAACCCGCTTTCGCGATTTCCGCTATTTTGGTAATGTTTACCTGTGGTTAAATTTCAATTCTACTAGGAAATTTGGTTGGGTCGAGTGTTCTGAAAAGGCCTCTTCCAAAACAGACTGCGCCCCCTGGCGGTGGAAGGTGGAACTATAGGAGTATCTCTGGTTCTATGTGCCCAATTATGACGGGGTTTGGCTCATTCGACTTGATATCTATAGCCTTAAATATTTTAGTTGCACTTTCGACCACCAGGATGCGCTTTCCGATCTTGGGTTTTATGAGCCCTATTACGACGGGGTTTGCCTCATTCGACTTGATTTTGACAGTCTTACAGATTTCAGTCATATTCGTATAGAACAGATAATTAATATCTCGGGCCCGGGCAGCGCTGGGCGCGTTAGCTAGTAATATAATAAATTTTATACTCTGCAATTTATTTATTTATTTATTTATTTCAATAAAGTTTTTATGAAATTTTTTGATTTTTTTTTTTTTCCCCTCTGAAACTGAAAGAACTATTCATAAAGTCTGCTGATGCCATGATTAAATTCAAGTTAGGAAAATGTCAAATCAGGCTCCAGCAACGTGATAAACAATGTTGAAAATGTGAATTTAATCTAGGTCTAAAATAAAGTCACAATGGCTTGGCTGGAGACAAAACAAATACATTTACAGTTTTTTCTTTTACAAAAGATAAAAAACTAATTTTATCAGGAAATATATGGTCATAACAAATGTGCAATACAAATTTGCTGCCATGCTTTTTATTCCTTAATATTTATGTTTGAGAAAGAAAAATATATGGAAGTTATTAATGACATAGAAAATTTTGCACTTTACTCACTAATTGAAAAAAAATATTTTTTTTTTCTAATTTTTAGTGTGTTTTAGTTGAATAAAAGTCAGAATTTTATTATTTTTTAAAAATTTATATCATTGTTTTCTTTTATGTCCATCAAATGATGGACTCTATAAAAATTCAATAATAAACTACCTTTCTTTTCTTTTCTTTTTTTCTACTGTGCAGTTAGTTAGCTTCTCTTTTTTTTATGTGAATGTTTTTTTTTATACTTGCTCCTTCCACAGTAAGATTTAAAATGTTAAAATATTGGTCCTCAAAATTTTCAGTCTTTCATTATTTACTGATATGTTTTTATTAATTTTTCAGCTAGTTTTATCTTTAAGATTCTTATGTATTATCTTATTATTATTACATTTATTATTATTATTTTATTTGAGAATTAATGTAATTGCTTCTTTATTAAAGATCTAAAACAATGAAAATTATTATGATTTGACATAAAAATTCCATTATGTTCTTTATTTTTGTCTTTTTAGGATGAAAAACCCAGAGTTAGCTGTATTGTATCTTTATTTCTACTCTCTCAGGTAACTAATGAAATATTATTTAATATGAAGTTATTTCAATGTAGTATCTCCTTATATCAGTTTAACTTTGTTTAAATCTAGAATTATTGCTGATATTAATATATGAGTATATAAGATCCTCTTTTCTATTGTGCTAGTTGCTTTTGGTACATTTTTATATGAAGGTATACTATTATTTTAAAAATGCTATTGCAATGAGAAATATGCGTAAAAAAGACAGACATTTGCTTTCTAGGATTAAAGATTTATTTGATGAAATATTTTAATGAATTCTTTAGTAAAAAGTTGAATTTCAATGTAAGACTTACGGTTGAACTTGTTAAAGTTATTATATATGCATGCAATTTGATTTATAGAGATTGTATTATTATTATATTAATTTAGAATACTATACTAATATCTTAATTTGATATTATATTACTAAGTTGTGATGTTAGTAGCAACTAGCAAGTTTTCTGTTATCACAATGCAAATGCAAAACTTGTTCTTAAGCGGTATAGCAATGAGGGGAGTTTACAGCCTGAATGTACTCTGTTAAAGCAAAAAGGAAAGGTAAAAGTATTAAATATTCTCTTTCAAATGTATTCAGTTGTAAATTTTTCTCACAAAATAGTTTACTATTACTAAACTAATTAACTGATGCTGATATGAGTAATGTTTAGAAACGGTGTAATTATAATATTGGTACTGAAACTGAATCAATCATAAAAATAATTGTTAATTGAAAAATTTTAAATAAAATAAAATATAAAATATATAGTATTAGTTAGCTAATCTAAACCGATGTGTAATTTCTTTAAAAATGAATATAAATAAAAAAGAAAGCGGTCAAAACCCACTGTGACCAAATATCTGCCTGCAAATTATGTTGGTTGCCTGGTACCTGGCCAAAATGACCCCCATTGCATCTCTACTTTCTAACACTCTGGGACAAAATTTTCATTTTCAAATGCTTGTTACTTGACAATGTTGTTTTCATTCTATATCAAGTTAAATAAAGCAACTGGAAGTTGTTTGCATAACTTGTTCTAGAAACTTGGAAAGCACATGCTGCTTCTGAGCAGCAATGATGAATAAAGAGTACCTTAATGTATAATTCATATTTTATTTTATTTTATTATTTAGCAGTATTGCAGTATAGTTTTATTATACTTTTTATGTAAGCTAGTGGCGGCTTCTTTATTCACACACATGACCACTAACAGGTATCCTTCATTAATATACGACATTATATGAATAACTTATTTCATTAAAATGCACAGTTATAAAATAATTCTATAGAAAGTAAAAAAGAAAAATCTAACCAAGAAGTTTTGATTGTGTAAAATAAATTATTTTGTTAAAAATGCTCAGTTGCTAAAAACATGAAATAAAAACAGTAAATATTTAAATATTTAAAAATATCTTCGCCAAAAAAAAAAAAAAAAAAAAAAAAAAAAAAGAAACCTGAAATTTTCTGGCTGTGAGAAGGTTTTTGAAAATAAAATCCAGCATAAGCTCCCCCTAACCTCTCCCAATAAGTCACATATTCATTGCAATATCAACCATTTCCTCCTGTGGACTTCAGAGAAATTTTATTTCTTCATTTTCTGGACACCACAAAAGCTTGTTGTAAACTGCTTTTTATAGATTTTTTTTAAAAATGTAGGAAAAAATCTTTTTATACTTTTTTAATTTATTTTTTCTGAACAATTTCCAACAATATTCTTCATACAGGGATATAAAATTTATCTTTGGTTGACAAAGATTAGATACCAAAAACATTTGATAAAGTGTCAAAAAAGGTTAAAAAAAAAAAAAAAACTGTAATATTCAAAAATTGCTGTACGGACATCGAAAAAAGTTTGTCAAATAGAGGACAAAATTTATTATATTAGGTTAAAAAATAGAAACTGGTATCCTTTTACGAATGTTGAAAAATTGTCATGGAATGCAAAATATTGCTTAAAATAGCAAAAAATAAAACACGAAAAAATCTAATTTTAAAAAATGCAAAATCTGAGAACTAGGTGCATTGGGACCTTTCTTCCTCTACCTAGAATCAAACTTGCAGACCTCTAGGTGCAATAAATTTCCCTAGCCATTGCCAACAGTCACTCAGACAAAAACTTTCTTTTATTAATATAGGTAAGTGACAATTTTTAATTGTTTAAGGAATTCATTAATATCCATATTTGCTAACATCTTTAATGTATACATTTTTTACTGTTAACAGTCAAACACCATGGTACTCACTCTCTAGTAAGTTTAAAGAAGTTATGGAATCTCCCTTTTTTTTTCTCCAATAAATTTTCCAATGTCTACTTTGCAAGTCAATGTCAATGACTTCTTCCTTGTAATATATTGGTTCATTGCTAAGGACAATGAGTTTTAGCATTGTCAACACTGTTAGTGATCCTTCATCAGATGCTTGGGGCATTAACAAATGCAGCATATTTATTGTTCCGATGATGATGAAATGATAGAAATTTGCTTTAGATGAACTGAAAGCTGCAAAAAGTGAATGCTTTAAAGAGTTAGATTCAAAATAAATTATTTTTTTATGTAGATAAAAATAATTTATTTTATACGTATATTAATTAAATGTTGTTACTCTTTTGTTCTGATTACACTGGTTTACAAATTTAAAATTATTTTATATACTTTTGATGAAACACCTATTTTCTTATTATACTACCTCTTACTAATAAAAGTCGGTATTTGAAAAAAATCTATCACGTCATATTCTTTAAATTTTTACATTTTTCAATATTCACATTTTTAATTCTATATAATATATCTATCACATCACATTCAACCTACCTGCATTGTCAACTTGGATTCTATATTCTGTTTTCTTGTGTTTTGGTGAACTAAAGTGGTTTTGTTTTTGATAAAATGTCTAATAGAGTGTGTAAATTAAATTCAGATTGTTTTTGTTATGTTTGTCGACAATTTATATTCGCAAAAAAAGGAAGACCAATATCGGAATGTCTTAAAACAGCATATTTGCATTATTTTGGATTCTCAGTGAATAATCAAGATAAAAAGTGGGTCCCATATATTTTTTGTGAAAGCTGTAGTCTTACTCTTATATGTTGGACTTCGGGGGAAAAAAAGTATCTTCAATTTGGATCATCAATGCTGTGGAGAGAACCTTCAAATCATGAAAATGACTGTTATTTTGTTTGACAAAAACTGCAGGCTTTAATTTAAAAAAAAAAAAAAAATTATATATCCTGAACTTGACATTCCATCAGTCTCAAAACGGATATCACATTCGGGAACTCTGCCACATCCCGTATGTCCAGGTATGTCAAGTGCTATTTGCCAAGATATTGACGATCTGTTTATGGAGGATGAAAATGATGACGAATTCGTAATCGAAGATGATAAAATGTCACATTTAATAAACCAAAATGAGTTGAGCGACCTTGTGCGAGACTTGCAACTATAGATCTAAGGCAGAGATTCTTGCCTCTCGTCTACAACAGTGGAACTTATTGACACCAAATACCAAAGTAACATTTTTCCGAAATCGAAGTCAAATTTTCAGCAGTTAATTCACCAAAAAGGATGATTTTTATTTTTGCAATGATATTCCCGGACTTTGTAATGCGATGAATCAAAATTATGATCCAAATGAATGGTGTCTATTTATCTAAATCAGCGCTTCCCAACCTTTTTTCTTTCCCGTACCCCTTGCTTAGACCTTTCATTTCAGAGTACCCCTTTTTCATAAACACATACCTCACCCTTACCCAAATAACACAAGCATGCTTTTTTTAAAATTAATAATTTTTTTAACATAGCTAAATAATATATCGACACAAATTACTTTGACATTTTTAACTTTTATTTTTTATCTTGCATTTTAAAATTAATATTACTTTTTTATAATAATAGCTTAACATAAAAAAAATATATATCGCATTAACGAATTTTTATCTACCTAAATACCCTGTTCAGATTAGGGTATTTAAGTGACTTAACTAACGTTTTTGAAACGAGCGTTCCGGATCGTGACTTGACTTCTCCATGCATTGCTACGGTATTTGAGAACGTTCATTTAAGTCACTTAGAGTTAGTGACTTAAATCCCTCAGTCTGAACGAGGTTTTACAATGAAACTTTATAACAATTTTTCATCATGATACACAGGTAGTAAAACATGGCTTTTAATACTCTCAATGGGATCCTCGATTTTCTTTCATGGAGCTGATTTTTTTAAAAATAAGGTTCAAACGAAAACAGATATAATTATCAATGAAATACTAGTTCTAGTGGGCCTTTTCCGTCAATTTGAGAGTAACACACTGGGATAACATATGACACTAACTTTGAATTCGAAAACTATCACGTTTCTTTATGTGTTTTTAGTTAAACAGTTTTAGGTAGCTTTCAATACAAAAAAGTATAAAGCTACCTATTGCAGCCGTTCGGAGGAAAGCAGTTCCAGAAAATTTCGATATATTTTTACCGATCATGACCCCCAGACCCCAAAAACCCCCTCCGTTCAAATGTTGATTTATATATATATATATATATATATATATATATATATATATATATATATATATATATATCCATATATGTATATATCTGACCTATGTCATACGATAACGCTCGTATTTAGAAGTCAATTTTGATGAAACTAATTGTGTGTATTAAGCTTACCAATGTCTCGACAGAGTTCGTTGGCCAGCTTGGTCAGCCATTTTGTTTCAAGATGGCAGCCACTTAAAAATTTAAAACTAAAGTAAATATACAAAAAAGCTAAAAATTCAAATTTATTTTTTAATTAAGTGTTAGGCCTTGATACGAGGATTCCAGAGCATTTTTTGGTTTACCTCTATCTTAAAAAATGGCTGAGATAGAGCAGTTTGAAATTCTAGGGTGGCTGACATTTTGAAACAAAACAGCACATTAACGCGATTACTCGCAAATTCTTTTCTTTCATTGTTGTAATAATTTTCCCAATCATACGCATAAAACTATATATTCATATCCGTTAGCGCCAAATTCTCGTCAAATTTGGTGACCAAAATAAGTCTTCATAAATGAAGCCAATTTATCTATTGCTCAATAATTTGGTGAATTTCTTATTCAAATTCAGTATTAACGAATCTTTTGTAAACGTTTCTTTGCATTTTAACTTGCTGTTTTCGTGTAACATTAGCTAAAATTTTAAAACGAAGATATAGGAAAGCTACCTTTTCCTCCCGGTACAGGCCGGAAGGACTTTTTGTGATATATCCGCCATTACCGATATTATTTTCACGTATCCCCAACAGACTCTCTACGTACCCCCCGGGGTACGCATACCCCAGGTTGGGAACCGCTGATCTAAATAATAGCTTGAAATCTGTATTACTTCATAACGGTAATATAAAACCATCTTTAGTAATTGCCCATGTCGTAAACAGTTGGGTGGGGCTTGCTGAGCCTAAGCCATATGGTAGGCCTCCCCACCTGGCTGACCCTGCGCCATAAACAGTAAAGAAACCTATCAAACAATGTCTCTTTTAATGAAAATGATACAATATGAACAGCGCAACTGAAAAATATGTGGCAATTTAAAAGTAGTTAGTATGTTACTGGGCTTACAGGTCGGGAATACCAAATATTCATGGTTTTTGTGCCTGTGGGGTAGTCTAGCTAAAGAACACCATTACATCAAAAAATATTGGCCTGTCCAAAATGAATTTACTCCATGAAAAATGAATGTGAAATATACACCTTTAGTGGATCCGCAAAATATAATTTTGCCACTATTACACATTAAGTTGGGCCTAATAAAAATTTTCGTCAAAGCCATGGATAAAAACAGTGCTGCTTTTAAATATTTACACAAATTTTTTCCAAGTATTTTAGACACAAAATTAAAAGACGGAATTTTTATCGGTCCACAGATACGTAAACTGATGCAAGAAAAGGACTTTGAAAAACTTTTGTCTACTAATGAAAAAAAAAATGCTTGGGATTCCTTTAAAACGGATTCCTAGGAAATCATAAAGATGAAAATTATGAAAACAATATTGCTGTTTTATTAAAAAACTATCATGCAATAGGTGTGAACATGTCTCTGAAGATTTTCTCCATTCACACCTGGAGTTTTTTCCTGAAAACTTGGGCGCCGTGAGTGTCGAGCAGGGCGAGCGTTTTCACCAAGACCTTAAACTTTTTGAAGACAAAGGTTTTTGGGAAGAAAGTATGTTAAGGGACTACTGCTGGTCTATTTTAAGAGAAACAGATCGCGAAAATTATAAAAAGAAGAGTAAAATCAATAATTTATAATTTTTTATTTTATTTTTCATGTTGTTATTTTTTTTAAGTATTTAATAAATATTTTTTTAACTAGACGTGACAGATTTGTTACAATAATTTTCCTGTACTCAGTGCTCTAGAATCTGTGAAAAAATACACATTTCGGCGAAAGTATATAAACCGTGTAAACCAGTGTTATGGTTATGGAGAGTATATGGATCATGTTGTATGTGACCTGTTTGTTGTATGACCTGCATATAAAATGACTTGACTGATTTCAATGTATGGTACAAATAGCTCTTGCCAAATGTTGTCAAGTTTGAATAGTAGAATGTGTATGAAATCATATACCATTTTTAAGATTAAAATTATTGATGAAGAGTGTGAAGTTTTATTCCCATTGTTTACTTTTCAACTAATTTCATTTTGTATTTTGTTTTTTAAAATTTCTTAAATGTTAGCATTTGTATTATTACCGTCACAATGTCTTCGATGAAATTTTTAATAATACATATACATAAAACAGTGATATGGATTGATTAACAGATTGTAATCAAAGTGCTTTATTTCAGGTTTTTCTGATAGTTTCGCATCATCCACTTGTTCACCAACTTGCCAATATAATTTTAAATGGAGAAATGTCATTATTTTCAAGTGACAATGCTGTTCATGTATCAGTAAGTTTTATTTATTTTTTAATTGCATAAATTTCTATAAATTTTTAAATCAGTATATATATGTAAGATACACTGTAAGATACGATACGCCTCTGTATAACGGGCGCACCTCGATATAACGAACACACATCGATCTCTCTGTAACGAGCGGTCGATCACCGCTATCACACATCCCATTAATAGGTATATCGTCGTTGATGTAGTCGTGCGAATGTAAGAAAAATCAGCAGGCATTTTCCTGGGAACTAGCGTTTATTCCTTTGTAATTACAAGTCTCTTCATAAGCTAGGACCAGGGGACAGTTTGAAGAGTCTTTTACCGGGGAAACATCGTCTTATCGTTCATATTTCGGCGAATTGCCGGACTTACAACGGCAAGGATGCCGCCGCACTTTGAAGAATACTGGCCGTAGTTTTTGTGGAGAGTGATTAGAGTCAAAAGCCACGCAAAAACGTGCTCCTCACATTATATACGGCCGGACCACCGCCAGAGACCGCTTTGCAACTTATGAAATAATGTAATTTAATTGGCTAATTAGCCCTTGACTCATATCTGGGTAAGCAGCCCAGATAATTAACATGCAAGATGTAGCCACCGGGAGAAGAGAGATGCGCTACCGTCAGCACTTTTAATCTTAACGAGGATTCCAAATTAATATCTGTTCGTAATAAATGTATCGTAAGGAAAGTTAAGTTACAGGGGCAACTAGAAATTAAGGCAAAACTTTAATATTTTGACACACGATTTAGGGATTTTAAACTTTGAATTTTTATATTTTAGTTTCTGATTTGGAATGGGTTTAACTAAACTATCCTTTCATATCAATCCACATTCGTTCACATTCAAACTTCTTTCATACTTTTTCACATTCATTTCACATCCCCCCCCCTTTAAAAATGAGCACCACAGTACTTGTCAGCAAGGGCTGTGGGGCTCAACCCCATAAGTTAAACTCATTTTAAAATAGGCTATCGATTTTTTTTTTTTTTTTTTATTTATTTTTTTTTTTTTCCTACGGAATTCTAATTAGACTCTCAAACTGCTTGGGCTTAGTTTTACATAAAATACTGGTACTATTTGATGATATACACTGAAGATAAAACATATGACATATACTGTAAACAAAACACACAGCTGCAGCAAAAAAATTTAAACATTTCTCGCGAGAACATTGTGTGCTATTTTTTTTAAAGTCTTAGCACATTGCAAAAGTTTTTGTTAACCAATATGTCCTGTTAGAATTGTTCGTGGGTTATATTTGGTTCATCAGGAAAGGTAAACATTGCACCTTTCTTTAAACATATAATACAATAAAAACTAAATAATATGATACTTTAAAGCAGAAATATAATATGGCAATTACTTATATTATTTACAAACACAAACAATTAAAATATGCACTTAAACTTATAAAAATACTTCAACATGATATAAACACTTATTCAAAACATTAAATTTAAAAAATATATCATAAAAGATATTTCAAATATATTGTAAATATAGGACAAAACAATTACTACAAATGCAATAAAAACAACACAAACATGAAAATGTCATATGAGCAGTTACAAGCTCTGTTACTACTCCAATTTATCTATTTATAAGCATCTTTGGGCTTATAGGACACTAGTGGGAATTATTCTCAGGAGGAGAAAAAAAAAATAAACTTGAAAACTTTGTAAAAATAGGAACTTCTAATCAAAAAAAAAACTTAGGTGAGGATAGGCCCTAGGGAAATAATAGTCTAATTTATGCAGTTGGTTAAAAAAGGTAACCAATTGTTCTTGCTTTAGCCAATTATCTAGTTTCGAACAATAGTTATTAGTTGGCAACAAGACAGTTGGAAAAAAAGGTTAAAGGTACCAACTTGGTAAATTGGAATACGGACTTGATTGATTGGTGAACTGGATACAACATATGAGAATAGAGGATTTTTTGGAAAAACATCAAGTAAGTCATTATTTGCAGACTGAAGAATTTCTATATTTCACAGTGGCGTTGATAACATACATTGATTTTTTCAGCTACCTCAGTATGGTGGTATATTTGGTAAAAAATGGAATACTGTTTGGGATAAAAATGGAATATAAGGTTGACATAAAAAGTTTTCTCATAGAAAAAGGGGTTTGATCACCTGAGACATTAATCAAAGCAGCAACTTTGTCTTCGGTCATTTTCAATAACCTGCTGACATTTATTTGCACGCATTTTGGATGTTTTATTTTCGAGGTACCCGGGTACTTAAAAAAAATGCCGGAGGTTATGTTTACATCACAATGTACAAGAATTGCCACTGGATTGACCAGGAATTTCGAGATCATCCTTATTTTTGGTTTCTTTGTTGGGGTTTTAGCACATACTAGAATCATCGCTAGGGTTGTGTCTACCAACGGGTTCATTTTGTCATTAACTGAGGATAGGGGTGGAACCTATACCTTTCTTTTCACTAATATAACTTTGGGGATAATCATGACACTAATTAAATTCTTGGTGCATTTACTAAAAAGGCAACTGTTTCAAAAATATATTTGGTCAGGGAAATACTAAAAATATAATTCTTCAGAATAAAAAGGTAAATATAATAAAAATAGCAATAATAACAATAACGCAAAATAAAAAAGCATATATTTTTCTTGAAAAATTGTTTAGTCTTACTATGACAAAAACAGATATCTCAAGAGTTAAACTAAAGCAGTAAAATATGTGCATTGGCACTAGCACTTTTGTGCACAGTGCGCCAGGAATCTTTGAAAATTCGTGACATCAGTTTGAATGACATCAGTTTTTGGTGCACCTCATCACTGTACAGAGGTTAATTCTTACCTGGAGCACACACATTTATTATTACCACTTGATTACCGACATATATAAACTTTTTACAACACATATTTACAGAAATATCTAAAAACATTTAATAGGTCATTTTTATATGAGAAACTCGTTTTTTTTTTTTTTTTTTTTTTCCAAAAAATTTGCCCCCCTTTTTTTTTTTCTTAATTTTTCATTAAATCCCGCTTAATTTTCCAAAATAATAAACAAAAATAACCTGCTTCATTAAATCACTTAAGTTGTAAAAGGATGAGCTAATAATACAATAAATAATAATAATAATAATAATAATAATAATAATAATAATATATTTTATAAAATTAACACTTAAAAAATAAAATTTCTAATTGTTTCTGTTTAATGGTTTTTCTCTTAAAAACCTTTAAGTGTCCACTTTGTCAAAAAATAAAATAAAAAGTCCTTGACAGCTTTTAATCTCTTCTTTAAAAATAACAGAGGCGAAACATACCTGGTTTATTGCTTTTCATTAATCCATTTGATTGCACAGAATACTCACGTGAAAAAAAGAAAAAGAAATCACCATTAAAACGAAACCGAAACCAAAACAGGAAGCGTCAACGAAACAACGGACTCTTGACACACACAAAGAAAGGGAGAAAAAAAGAACATTCCTCCTTCTGCCAGGAGATCGTTGACCTTGAATTTTCCACAAACCATCTGTGAACCATCCCTTTCGCTGGATAGTAGGTCATTTGAGATAACTATTGAAAGTGAATGAACAAAACTGTTTTTCTTTTGGAGTGAAGCGCTGAAGAAAAATTGTTTATTTTAAGTAGGCAACGAAATAAAATGTTTAGCTTAATGAGGAAGCAGGAGCTCTTTTATTAACTGATTGTAGATATTTATTTCTTTATTTTGGACACAAACTTTTTCTTTTCAGTTAAACACACTAGTCTTCTGTTATTTTCTTTTAAAGGCCCGGTGATTAAAAATAGTCTTTTTATGGTTGGTTCGATTACGATGTTTCCTATTAATGAATAGTTATTTAAAAGAAAGGATTTTCCCATGGCAGGTATTTAAATCCTAGCAGACTCACTGTAAGATACGATACGCCTCTGTATAACGGGCGCACCTCGATATAACGAACACACATCGATCTCTCTGTAACGAGCGGTCGATCACCGCTATCACACATCCCATTAATAGGTATATTGTCGTTGATGTAGTCGTGCGAATGTAAGAAAAATCAGCAGGCATTTTCCTGGGAACTAGCATTTATTCCTTTTTAATTACAAGTCTCTTCATAAGCTAGGCCCAGGGGACAGTTTGAAGAGTCTTTTACCGGGGAAACATCGTCTTATCGTTCATATTTCGGCGAATTGCCGGACTTACAACGGCAAGGATGCCGCCGCACTTCGAAGAATACTGGCCGTAGTTTTTGTGGAGAGTGATTAGAGTCAAAAGCCACGCAAAAACGTGCTCCTCACATTATATACGGCCGGACCACCGCCAGAGACCGCTTTGCAACTTATGAAATAATGTAATTTAATTGGCTAATTAGCCCTTGACTCATATCTGGGTAAGCAGCCCAGATAATTAACATGCAAGATGTAGCCACCGGGAGAAGAGAGATGCGCTACCGTCAGCACTTTTAATCTTAACGAGGATTCCAAATTAATATCTGTTCGTAATAAATGTATCGTAAGGAAAGTTAAGTTACAGGGGCAACTAGAAATTAAGGCAAAACTTTAATATTTTGACACACGATTTAGGGATTTTAAACTTTGAATTTTTATATTTTAGTTTCTGATTTGGAATGGGTTTAACTAAACTATCCTTTCATATCAATCCACATTCGTTCACATTCAAACTTCTTTCATACTTTTTCACATTCATTTCATATATATATATATATATAATAGGGTGGTCCTTATTTTTCAAGTTGAAAATATTTTATACCACACCCTCTCAGTTTGTTCCTTTACATAAATAAATGATTTCTGCAAAGTTCTAAATTAATCAATAAATATCAACCTGTTGCAAACAAACATGGGAAAGGGGGTTTGAATTAAATATTAAAATAATTAAAAAGGGAAAGAAGAAAGAGGAAAATATTTAAATCTAAATAGAACTAAAGATGTTTTGGAATAATGATCGCTAGATATTTTAATTTAGATATTACCAAAAAGAGAAAGAAGAATGAATTTAATATAAACCAGTGATCTAAATATGATTTATAGTGGAAGTACTAGGAGGGATAAACCATTGTAATAATATATAAATGTAGATATATTTTATGTTATGCTCGGTCGTCTAGATGGGAATGAGTAAAGTCCAGGTCAGATTTTTAACGAAATCTTACACAGTTTAATTTTTTTGGATATATATAAAATAATTACAAATATTTACAAGTTTACAGATAATTCTAACAGCATGGCAGATTTCGTAGCTCGTAAATGCCATTTTCCGATCAAACATTGGTCAGCTCAGCTCGCCCCGGCTGGCCGCAAAAGTTTCGGAGCATCTCCTGGTCCGTCTTACTAAGTCTGCATCTCGACTCCTCCTACTTCGTTCTCACACAGTAAAAAATTACTGCACTCATCAAAACCTATTGTTCGGCAGTTTATGCTTTCATCGAAAGCCTCATTAAGGAATCTGCTGGCTTTGCGGTGCAGAGTCCGTTTCCAGTCACCACAATTCGGCCTACCTGACCGGGCTGGGTCCTCCCAGTCATCATCTACCTTGTATACCAGATGAGTACTGGACTACTTTTGCAGAACGTATAAGATACAAAACAAAAAAAAAACCACACAAACATAAAAATAAAGTAATAGCAAGATCAATCGCTAAATACTACTGAATGAACAGTTCTTAGTCCTTAAATGATAGTTTTGGAGTTGGGAAAGTTCTTTTTTGTGTTTGTCACTTGGACGCAGTTCTTTTCACAGTTTATTTACATTAGTCGAAAAAAATATCAATAAAACACAGTTAAATAAAAAATATATAATAATAATAAAAGTAATAAACACAAAATCACCTAAAGCACATTTGCTTCGTTTCAGACAGTAGAAGTCCATGGTTTCATGTGATCTGCAGCACTTGAGGTCGTATTTGGACCCTCATGGTGTCCAACTTTGTTCACATTGTACCGATCGCCTCTTTTTACTGTGGTAATCTCGTAAGGTCCAAAAAACTTAGGCTTTAGTTTGGTACCTGTCCCAAACTACGTTTTTTGAATCGCCACCAAATCACCAAGTTTATAGGTGTTGGCCGTTTTTCTTTTTTTATTATAAGTTTTACGATTTTCTTCCTGTATTTTTAAAATGTTCTCTTTTGCAATTTCCCTATTGAAATTTCTCTCTGACATAATCGAATTTACATGTTCTTCGTCTAACAACTCTTTTATTTGCAAATCGTTCTTATGTCGCAATTTAACTCCTGTTAGAAGCTCAAATGGTGAAAATTTTGTACTTCTAGATATAGTGCTGTTTATAATTCGCTGTACCGATGCTACATATTTGTACCATTTAGTGGGGTCATCTATGCTAAGTTTCGCTAATATTGGTATCAGGATTCTATGCATCCGTTCTATCTGGCCATTTCCTCTTGGAACACCTGTCGTTATTGAGACATGTTGTATTTTTTGTTCGCTACAATATGCTTCAAAATCGTCGGATGTAAACGCAGGTCCTTTGTCGGTTATTATTCGGGATGGGTTTCCGAAAATGTTGTGTTGTAATTTTAATTTATCTATAACTTCTACGGCAGCAGTAGTTTTAACTGCGTATAACCAGACAAATTTTGTGAAAGCATCTACGACGGTAAAAATATGATTATAATTTTTGTGAGTGGATGGCATTGGTCCTATATGATCAATGTGATAAGTCTCAAGGGGGATATTTTGTTTTGGAATTGGGTTCAATAAACCTTCTCCTTTACCTTGCTTTTTATTACACAAAATGCACTCTATGCAATTAGCAATGACGTTTTCTATTTGCTTCCTTAACTGGGGTATAAAATAGTTTTCTTTTAGAATTGTTTCAGTTTTTGCTACCGCATAATGACCTTTATTGTGAACATTGCGTATTATTTCTTTTTGCATATTTACGGGAATCATCAACAGTTCTCTGTTGTTTTCGTATTTATACAGTATGTCATTTCGATTAAAATATTCCGAGCTTTCATTTTTTTCTATTAATTTTTTAATGGTTTGAATATGTTCATCTTCTTGTTGCGCTAATTTAATTTTTGCTGTTAATTCGTCATAAGAACTTGTTACTACCAATACTGTATTTCTGCTTAATGCGTCGACATGCTTCATTTGATTTCCCGCTCGATGTACTATTTCATAATCAAATTCCTGTAAGAATAGCGCCCATCTTGCTACTTTTGGCGTAATGTCTTTTTTGTCCATAGTCTTTTGAAACGCCGAACAATCTGTCACAATTTTAAATTTCGTGCCTAATAAGTAGTTTCGGAATTTTTTGACCGATTCTATTACCGCAAGGGTCTCTAATTCGTAACTCGAAAATTTTGCTTGAGTAGGTGTAGTTTTACGGCTCATGTAATGAATAGGATGTAAGTTTTTGTTCTCATCTTCTTGTAGTAGGACACTACCAAAACCTATGGTGCTTGCATCGGTGTGCAATTCTAGTCTAGCGCCTCGTCGGAATACATGCAATACTGGTGGGTTAACTAATTTTTCCTTAAGAGTTTCAAAAGCTTGCTTTTCGGGTATTCCAAATTTAAATTTATTTCCCGTTTTTAATAAATCACTTAAAGGTCTTGCTATAGTTGCATAATATGGGATGTATTTTCTGAAATAAGAAGTTAGACCCAGAAAACTGTGTAGTTGTTTAAGGGTGCGGGGTTCAGGAAATTTCTTTACTGCCAAAGTTTTGGCTTCTGAGGGTCTAGTAGTTCCGTTTTCGATAATATAGCCTAAAAATTCAATTTTCCGTTTAAGAAATTGACATTTTGCAAAATTAAATTCAAGTCTGTAATCCGATGCAACTTCTAGGACGCGTTTCAGTTTTACCAAGGCTTCTTCCTCAGTTTCCGCAAGTATTATGACATCGTCTAAGTAAATTAATATTACCTTTTCTTTAATTAACTGTTTAAAAACAGCTTGAATATATCTTTAAAACTGTTGAGGTCCAACCGATAATCCAAATGAGAGCTTTAAGTACTCGTACTGTGAGTTATGCGTGACAAATGCTGTATATTTCCTACTCTCCTCTGCTACGTCTATATGAAAAAAACCATTTTTTAAATCCAATGTTGTGAAAACCTTTGCATCCTCAATGTTATCTAAAACATCTTCTATTCTTGGCAAGGGAAAATTATCTCTAATTATTTTTTTATTTAGCAATCTATAGTTTACGCAAAGTCTCCAAGAATTATTTTTCTTTTTCGCTAACACTATAGGAGATGCATAATTAGAGTTGCTCTCCGTTATAATTCCCGTTTCCAACCATTCCTGTATTTGTTTGTCCACAAACTCCTGCTCCGGATATGCTAATCTATGCGGTCGTTGCGCAATCGGAATATCATCAGTTAATATTATATTTACTTTTAACTCTGTGTCCTTAACCTTGTTTGGTTTATAATTAGTAATCAGTTCCGTTAACTCTTTTTTAATAGTGTTGTTTGTAATATGATTTATCTCAACTTCCTGAAAATTAATAGAATTTGCTGTTTCAGCTAAATAAATATCTATGGTTTTCGCTAAGTCTGACTGTGGGATAGAACACTGTTCACTTTCTAATAAAAAGCTTTTTTCAGTACTTAATTGCATGTTTACTTTTTCACTAAAGTTAAAAGCTGTGTCATTTTGATTAGTTTGTTCCTTTCTCACTAATTCAGCTGTCGAAATCATTTTTCCTATCATGGGATTGTTTTGTTTTTCTGACCGCAACATCGCATGAAATCTGGGTATGACATAGCTGACGCATCTGATTTTTGTCGTGGCTCTTTCTTGTGGGAAAGAAGTGACGTAATTTACCCTAACTTCTTTTAACTTCCATTTTCCCATAATTTGCAATCCTTTTTCTAAAATATTGAAATTTAATTGTCTCAAAAAGGTATTCCCTAAAATTATAGAATGATTCAAATTTTTTACGATGTATAAATCTGAATTTACTGTATAACCATCTATTTCAATGTTTACGGTCGTAAATCCTATGGGTGTTATTTGGTTTCCACCAATACCTGACAAAACTAAGTCATTTTCATGTAATTTAGGGCATCCCAGGGCAATATAAATATCGTCGTTCCCCATATTCACGTCGCTCCCTGTGTCTATCAAGGCATCTATATTTTTTCCTAAAATCCTCACGCTCTTTATTATTTTATCAGCTGGATTCGAGTTGTTGCTTACGGCAGCATATGCATTTTTAGGAAAATTGTTTGTACATTGGTCAGACCTGTGGCCAGGAATTTTACACTTCCAGCACACTGGGCCTTCTTTTTTTCGGGGACAATCTCTCCAGCGGTGAGAAAATTCATTACAATTAAAACAATGGATTTTTGTATTTAAATTCTTTTGGGGGGCATTTGCATAATTTTTTTCATATGGTATGCGGCTAATATCATTTCGATGGAACGCTCTATTATTTTCAAAACCTTGACGTTTTCGAAATTCCGTATTTGGGGACTTAATTTCAGCCTTCCGTAAGTTAATTCGGGCTGTTTCAAAATCATCCAACTTATTAGTCAAATCGTCTATATTCGTAATTTTGAGTAATTCATCACAAAAGTGTTCTTTCATTTCTAGGGACAATTTTCTCTTGATCTGATCAATAATTAAAATATTTTTTAATTGTTCGTACGTTGATATCTGCAGGCCAGATAACCAATTATCCAAGAAATTTGAGAGCTCAAACGAGAAATCTTTCCACGAAGCTGAATTTTGCTTTCTATGTAAGAAGAATTTTTGCCGAAATTGCTCCGGTGTAAGTTTAAAGCGTCTTAAAAGTATTTTTTTACATAGTCGTAGTCGCTGGACTGTTCCTCACTTTCGCGATTTATTAAACTAACTATATCGAGCGGTAATAATGCGAGAAGATAGGTTACCCATTCATCTCTTTCTATATCTAAACGCTTTGCCTGGCGTTCGAAAAGGGTTAAGTATATACTGATTTCCTCCTCACTATTGTATCTATTTAATAATTTTAAAACATCGGAACCCTTTCCGGCGATTGTAGGTACAGAGTTATGTAATTGGGCTTTTTGTGTATTTTCCAAATTGTAATCGTTTTAATTCAAACTCGCGATTCTCAGCTTCTTTTTGCTGTAATAATCGTTCGGCTTCTTTGCGCTCGTTCACTACTCCCGCTAGCAAATTTTTCACTAAATCTTCATCATACCCTTCGGATTTTACAATTAAATCAGTTAATTGAGTTTTATTGGCCGATTCTGGTGGATTTAAACCTAATTCGACTGCCACAGTAGTCAGATCGATCTTTTTCGACCTTATCAAGTGTGCCATTTTTATCATAAACTAATTAACACATAAAATTAAAATATATCATTAAATAAATCAATAATATACGTATATTCATCCGATAAATCAAATATATCTATACATATAATAATATGTAACCATTATAATAACATACTTACTTCCATATATTCACCTGGCGAATCAAATATAACACATACAATAATATTCAACAATTTTATAAACACTTACTTTCATCTAAATATTCTAAATTGAATATATATTTCTTTCTTTTCACATAAAAAATAACAAGATAAAAAAATATATATATCTTTGTACCACTTAACTCTATTCTAGAAAAAAAAAAACATTACTCAATCAAACATTATTCATGTGAGGAAGCAAAAAGAAATAATAACACCTTCCTCTATTTATAAGCATACAATACGAAGAAAAAGAGAGAGAGAAAAAAAAACACTTTAATCGTTTCACTTTTCCTTTTTCCAGTCTGCAAAAAAAAAATACACAGCAGACGTTCTTTATTTCATTCGAGCAAACCCGACTTGCTGATAAACAACACATTTTCCTCTTGGTTACTCGAAAAACTGAAAAAAAAAATATCACCAGAAAAAAGAAATCACTTTCCCCCATAGCGAAGAACACAACACATAAATCGAAGCACACAGAGATATGAATGGGTCAGTGGGTCAGCTTTTCTCCACCGACACCTGAAATATTTTATTCACTCTTTACCGAAAGAACTTTATCGGTTTATCACTGATTCATCACTGAACATCACTAACACATAATCGCACAGCAGATCATAGATGATCATACACTTCGCAGAAACGATGCACACCTCACATAATAACCACTCACACACACTTGGATGTGTAGTAATATGCAGATGGAAAAAAAATTCAGCAGCACAAAACACTTTAAGACACTGAACACTATTGATGCGTTTTTAATGCACGCTACTGAACACTATTCGCAGAATTTTGATGCACAAATCTTTCGCACAGAAACTATGTAGATCATTCAGATCACGCACAAATCATGTAGATCCAGGTCATAAGCCCCTATTTTGTAGATATATTTTATGTTATGCTCGATTGTCTAGATGGGAATGAATAAAGTCCAGGTCAGATTTTTAACGAAATCTTACACAGTTAAATTTTCTTGGATATATATAAAATAATTACAAATATTTACAAGTTTACAGATAATTATAACAGCATGGCAGATTCCGTAGCTCGTAAATGCCATTTTCCGATCAAACATTGGTCAGCTCAGCTCGCCCCGGCTGGCCGCAAAAATTTCGGAGCATCTCCTGGTCCATCTTACTAAGTCTGCATCTTGACTCCTTCTACTTCGTTCTCACGCAGTAAAAAATTACTGCACTCATCAAAACCTATTGTTCGGCAGATTATGCTTTCATCGAGAGCCTCATTAAGGAATCTGCTGGCTTTGCGGTACAGAGTCGGTTTCCAGTCACCACATAAATATATAGATAATAACCTTCATGATGAAAGAAATATAAATAAAATATTACTTACCCGAAACAAACACAGTTTTACTATAAATACATATAAGCCATACAATAACAGATTGTTGATATGCTCCAGATCAGTCCAGAAATGACATTTAATATATCTAATAATTTCTTTATTTTATTTGTTTTGTATTCTGATATTCATAAGATCATATTCAATCATACTCTTAGTAGAGAGTTTATTCATTAAATTACTTCTGTTATATTTTTCTAAAATTTCTATCTTTTGAATTTCAAGTATTATTCATGAGCATATATATATAATAAACAAGTGAATTATGAGACAAAAAACACTAAAAGACATTGTTTATAATTGAATCATTTTTATTAAGTATAGAAATAAATATTCAATTCATAAAAATAAAAGGGAGGAAGGGGAAAATTCAGTTCACTTAACTAATATTGTTTTTTAAACAGTGCATGAATAACAAGAATATAAGTTATAATCAGAGTATAATGAATAATTTAATAAATACAAATAAACTTTTATTAATTAGAAATTTCAGTTGTAATTGTAAACACACTATTTATCAATCTAATAAATTGAGAATATTATTTAGGCACTTGAATTTTCAGTGCATATAAGTTCGCTAGATCACTAAAAAGATTTTTTTATAGGAATATAGTTCATGTATCGATTCCTAATGCATTGAATTCATAAGTTTCAAAATAATGCATAATTGTAGAAAAGTTTTCTTGACATTTCATGAGATGTAGAGCTATGTAAATGTTCAAAAACAATAAAACTACATACTTTATAATATGAAACTATCTTTGTAATGGAACTAATTCCTTGAACAGACGATATCAAACGATCTTTGTAACGGACTGATTTGTCGAGCAGACGAAACTTAAATTTTGTGACTTCATCATCCAATATAGTCACACCCATTGAAGGTATCCAAAAATCTATGTACATCACTAGACACTATACTTGATACATTGAAGACATCCAAAAATTAATGCACATCACTAGACACTATTCTTGTCATTATGCTGCTTTGTAACAACAATTTAGAAGTAGCGACGATCATTCACAATTCAGTGGGGAGCAACAAATCCTCTTACATCCGCGAGCATCCTTTAGCCAGCATGAAACACATCTCCCGTATGAACCCTGCTAAATATCAGCCTGCACCATTCCATATGAATTCGTTACGATAAATTACTATGGATAAGTTAATTTTAAATATATGATTCATATTAATTTTATTATGACATAAATAGGAGATGACCATAAAGTTGAGACAGATTTCTCCATCTCAATGGTCAAATCCCTCATGCGAGAGCATAATTATCGTGTGTCCTACATGATGAAGCAAATGACAAGAGAGCTAGGGATGCTACGCCGATTTCAAACTATGAGTAAAAAAACGTGCAGTTAAGAATCTCCAACTGTGAGACGAACCAATTAAAGAACTCTGTTTTTAAACGCAGTGAATCTGTTGTAACACCCGGCTCCAGCATCAACATGAAAGACCACCAAAACAAAATACACTATACGCGATTGGCAATGATGAAGCGAATTGGGAATCGATTAAAAGAATCGTATAACTTTAGCAGAGAATAGCGGATAAAGTACAATGACCCCTTACGAAACTGTTATCATGGAAATTATTTGAATAAACTTACGTCTATGTTAAAAAAAAAAAGAATCAGACTGAAAATTATTTAACTGAGAAGGGAAATATGAAATTAATATTTTGGAATTGAATAATATTTAATAAAAGTAATTTTACAATGAGATGGGAACTTTAAAATATAATAATTAAGATTATAATAATATTTAAGAAAGGATTTTTTAAAATGAGAAAATTATGATTAACACTTGAAAATAAGAATATTAAATGATTTAATTTTGGAATAATTAAAATATTTAAAATAATAGAAATTTACTGACGTCATGTAACACAACCCATGCCACATGTGGCTCAAAAATAGCAGCAGCTACATAGAAGTTGCCACAAAGCTATTCTAGCTTATACATCGCAGGGCTTAAAAAAAAAAAAAAAAAAAAAAAAAAACTGATTGCATACAATAACGATTTGATACAGTGGATTGATATGATTTCTGCTGTAAGTGAATCCTAGCTCAGGCTGTAATTTTTAAGCAAAATTTTGTGTATTTGTAAAATAATTTAGAAATTTTTCATTTAATATATATTACAGAGCCCTGTTAAGTTATCCAAAATAATTTTTTTAATTTCTCTAAATGTGTAAGAAAAATTGTAAAAAACATTAAATCAAGTGCAAAATGTAGCTTAATATTTTTATATGCTTACACATTCAACCCCTCTCTCGCCAAAAGAAATGTTGAACATTAACTCCTAGCATTAAAATATTTTTTCTTAACATCTTTTTTTTTTAAATTTTAGTTCTCAAACTTCTTTTCTCATCTGATTCTTCTACCGATTTAGAAGCTGAACTTTATTTAGAAAACTTCTTTTATACATCCAAGCTTCCAAAATGTGTAAAAGTTAAAAAAAAAGATGACTCCACATTTGACAAATGAGATTAGACACAGATTTCTCCCACTTATTAACAGCCTATATAGAAGCAGAAAATTTAAATTTAAATGATTTTCAAACCCATTGTATATCTCTTAAGAGAGCTTGAGAAAAATTCTGTAACAAAAAATCACAAAGTCAAATTTTTTGCCCTTTTTTAACACTTTGTAGTTACCAGGATACAAAGTTGCTCCTCAATATTACTGCTAAAAGTAGTGTTGACAGACATCTTGTGATAATTAATAACCTGTAATATACATACATATATATAATATAACAATAATAATAAAACTTTTTGCTAATAAAATAACTACTAATTCACAAGATAAAATCAGCATTATAGAAATTAACCAGTTATTAGAATGTATTAGATTAACATCAATCCAATATTGCTATATGCTTTAATTTGAAAAGAGAGAAAAAAAAAACAACCTGTAAATGGAAACTTATATCATGAAATACTTTATCAAGGGCAATATTCTACAATACATTTGAGCTCGCTTATAACGAAGTTGCTCGGGGACGAATATGTAACCAATCCTTGTAACCAATATTCATTATAAACAATCACAATTTCATTTCAGAACTAATTATTTAATGTGTACTTTCAAATCCTTATTAGTTTTAATCAAAACATTTTAAATGTTTTTCTTTTCAACAGATATTAAAAGATATTTTAATAAAAGAAAATTTTAAAATTACACTTGTTCAAATATGATTAAAAATTTAAGAAGAACTTTAAAAAAAAATCATTTATTTCACCAAGACAGGGGAGAAAAATCCATTATGCTCCTTTGTTCATTAGAATTTAACATACACATAAATGTCTCGCCAGTTCATCTAAATTTTTACTAAAGTTAATATCATGAGCAGAATAATATCTGTCATAGAAATGTTGGCAGCTGTGCTTCCTCCTTCCTCAACATAATCGTCTGATTCATCACTTTGTGTTGAATTGAGAGGTCTGTCAATTTCTTCATCAGCCCTCCACTTTCTGTAATAACATTTGCATCAACTTCTGCATATCCCATGAATGTTACTTCTGATGGAATATATATTTTTTTACTTAAATGTCCATGTTTTTTACTTAAATGTGACTAAAATGGCATCTCCATAGGTCATTTGCTTCACGATTTTGATCAAGCGATGGATTAATCTCATTCGTTATATC
This sequence comes from Maratus michaelseni, assembly GCA_963931845.1. NCBI lineage: Eukaryota > Metazoa > Arthropoda > Arachnida > Araneae > Salticidae > Maratus > Maratus michaelseni. The sequence goes on from OZ007587.1 coordinate 90,504,925, forward strand.
AACAGCAAATCCAACTTGCCTCCAGCAGCTTTTAATTGTTTCTGGTTTCACATCATGCCATCTTCCATGCCATTTTCACATTGATAACTGGCCGTTTTCTTTTTCTATTTTAAGTAGAATGTGGCACAAAAGACCTACTTTATAAGATCTTTTTAAGCTGTTAATGATCTTTTGATCCATTGGCTGCAAATTTGAGGTTACATTGGGAGACAGCGTGTTTTGGATTTAAGGTTTTCTCTTGTTTCTTACAAAGTGCAATTATCGATTAGTAAAAGAATTTTTCTTCCCTTTCATTTCAGCATCAAAGTCCTTAGCCATTCTTCAAATAAATCTGTTGTCATCCAGGTTTTCTGATTCACACGGCATGAAGTGGGCAATTTTTTGTACCCTTTAAAACTTCAAGAATTTTTAGATTTTTCCAATAACCATATTTTTTTGTTTTATATTAGCTGTAACCAAAGCTCTTGCTACAGCTAATTTTCAGTGATGCATGAATTTTCTTGCCAACTGATGAATAAGTCCTCACATGTTGTTTTCATTTTTCTTACATCATAGTTCTCTATTTGACTAACAAGGAAGGTCTCCATAAGTGCATACTCAGAAATTTTTGAAAAAATTACAGAATATTCTTCTCATGAGGATATATTTGTTTTTGAAAAAAATTTCCTGCGGAACCTTGATATAACATCCGTAAAAAAATTATGAAAATTTCATTTATTTGGCAATTTATCACCGATTGGTGATGGAATAAAATTTTTAAAAATATGTCAAATGCTCTTTAAGGAAAAACTTTTTCATGTTTAACTTACTTAATAAATACATTTTTATAACTACAGTTTTGTGTACACATTTATGTGTACATATAATGAAATTTAATCATCATATTTTACGATTTAAAACAAAATTTAAATGGATTGAAATTGTTTCAAGCTAAAAAATAAGCCTGATTCTGAACATTGTCAATTCAAGAAACAAGTATTTTTGCTATGGAAGCAACGACTTCTTCTACGTGGAAATGTATAACGAATGCGTTCATCATCGGGCTTTTTCTTTTAAAATACTTAAAAATTACTTATATAACCAGTGAAGCCGTTTAAATTAGAAAAAATATAGGAATGGAGGATAAAACCACGATAAAATCTCATTCAATCGATAATAAATAGAGAAAAAAGGTGGTGAATGATTTATTTAACCTGATTTAAAGAATATTTTAAATTAATTTTACTGCAAATGTATGGAGAGTTAAAAATGTCGAACACAAAATGTAAACGACTCTGAACAAGAGGGTATGGTATCATGAACCCTAAAATTATCCCATTCGTATAATTTTTAAATCATTAGTGTAAAATAAAACTTTTAAAGTTAACTAAAAGTGAATATAAATATTTCCAACTTAAAAAATATAAAAGAAACAAATTGAATAATTCAACAATACACACAACTTAAATGTCAGATTCGTTATAACTTAAAATGGATATTTGCAGCTTTCAAAACATAGAACATATTTTGTCAGTGGTAAAATTAAATATAACTACAGCAACATGCAGCTTGTATATATTATACAAAAATAATAAACTATTTCATCGTATAAGTTTAAATTCATTAAGTACTGCACAGTCGAATAATCATTTAATAACCAATTTCAAAATGCATTAAAATCATTTGCAGTTGGTGAGGAAAAAGTGTTGCTAGCCAAATTGTGTCTTTTTGCACCAAATACTCGAAAGTGTTTTTTTTTTTTTCAGATTTTCTACTGGGATTCCGCAGTTAAATTTGACTGTTCCTTTATTACATACATAAGTAGTTTGATCAGCATTTTTTTCAGAATTTTCTGAGTATGCACTTTAAGGAGACCTTCCTTGTTAGTTCCATTATATGATTAAATCCTGTTTATTTCAATTTTTGTTTGGCATCATCTATCTTTAAAATCTTTATGATGATTATTGATATAATGAGATTTCTTCGTAGGTTATATTTATTGAGATGTTTTCAAAATATATATTTTTTTACTATAACAATTAGTGTAAAATATTATTACATGCTATCTTTCAGTTAGAGATTCGATCTTTATTGTTATATGAACTTTTGTCAGATATATATTTTTTATTTCAAAGGTAACTTCAAAGGTTAATATAACTATTAAATTAAAAAATAATTATATATACTTTTATTTCATGTTTCAAACATAAGGTAAATTTATAAATATTCATAGGATAAATGGTATTAATTTTTTGGGAAATTAACTTGACTCTTAACACACAGTGTTTATTTTTACTAAATACATTTTTTGAAAGCAATGTCTAAAGTATGTTAATATGTATGATAAACATAAACATGTAGCATCTTTTATAGCATGGAAAAAATACTATTTTATAATGTGTGTTATTAGCAATATGAATTTCTTTAAGGAAAATAAATTTATAATCAGAAATAATGTAAATTATATGTAAACTTTCAAATTTTATTACAAAAAAAAAAAAAAAAAACGAATAATTTTGTTAAATCCCTTAAAATGTATATTGTGTATTAATATTATTTATGGAAATTCAACTACATTAATGATATGCATTTTTCAAAAAATATATAGAAAGCAGTAAAAAAGAAATTAGAAAAAAAAAAGTTAAAAAATAGATATATACCAGATGTCTGAAGAAGATTAAAATGTGCTTTAATATTTTGCCCATTGGAGATTTGTAGTCAATGTTAATTGTAAAAGTGTTCAAAATAAGGTAGGATTTAAGATTGTTGATGATATATTCCTGTCAGTAGTTTTCAAAGTTACTTTTTAAATTTTTATACAGTCCCTGGATCCTATAAGTTATATTTTAACATTTTAACCATGCTCTGACAAGTAAAACGGTAAAATTTCCATTCTTATATCAGTAAAACTCACTGATATATATAGTATTTTGAATTTTATTAAATTTTGGAGCTCCAACACTAAAAACAGACAGATAATTTTGCCAGAAAGCTCCAAAATTTCATAAAAATTAAAGTATCATATCTCGGTGAGTTTTAATTGTAGAAGAATGGAATAATTAATGTTTTACTTGTCAAAGCATGTTAAATTTTTTTCTAAATGTAACTGATATGATCCAGGGGCTGTATAAATTTTTTTAAACTGTAACTTTCTGAAAAATAATGGCAGGACTATTTCATCAACATAATCTTAAATCCTACCTTATTTTGAACACTTTTCCAACTTATGTAACTTGCATATTTCCAACAGATAAAAAATTAAAGTGTATTTCCTTCTTTTTGGGACACCCGATATATCTGGTTTGGAATTTGGAATTGTGCCAACAGTGGATGAAGATACTAAAATTTAAGTCAGAATAATGGATACTGCTTAAATTTTTGTTAGTTTTTAAGTTAATAAATTACCATGGAATTTTAATACAGTTTTCTTATTTTTGATATCTGCATTCTATTGCTAGGAGGATGTTTTTCACTTTTTGTCCCCTATTAATTGGCAAAATCTTTAGTAAATTGGTGACTGGAATGTCTGAGCCTCTCCCTGTAAATATTTATTTCATGTAATATAAGTAAAAATTCAAAAGGATATTTTCCTATTAATCTTACTACTATATGTACTAATTTTTTCAAGAATGTGTCTAAAATTGAGGCAACAAAAATATAAGTGAGGATGAAAGTGATTTTTATTTTATATAGTTGAACAGCTTATTACAAAACTCGCTCTAATTCCTTTCTGATGAGCATCGCATATACATGACAAATACATTCAAAATCCTTGATTATTTCTACCAGTAATTTTTATTTAAAAACCTTGCCTTATTCAAACAAGGCATTCTTGCTATTCTATTAGGCAAAAATTTTTATTTTTAAAAAACAGTGGCAAAAGATTAAAAATTCTCTAAAGGATGCTTGTTGCGAAGGGGTAACAATCTTGTCCCTCATCCTGGATTTTCTTTTGCCTGTGTTGATGGTCCAAAAACATCTTTATTGTGCTAGCCAGTACTGAATTAATAAGACATTATTTCATTTTGACTTGTTGGATATAAAATATTTGTTCATTAAATGTTAATTATTATACTTATAGAGCACATCTATTACCGATTCCATCCAAAATTCAGGACAGCTGTCTCTTGATGGTTCTTCAGATGCAGTAACAGATGAAACATGCAGAGAGACATCTCTTCCAAGTTCTGGAAGTTTTTCTAATGAAAATGTAGAAGCTGCATCAGGTAAGATTACTTCCAGTTGTTCTTAGAAACAAATGGTTAAATTACATTATTTTTCTAATTTAAAAATGTTAATTAATTTTTGTTTTTATAAAGCAATTGTTTTCATAGATTTTGCCTTAATTACTTAAAGATATGTCATTGTATAATAATGTGGCTGAAATATTTTTTAAATATTTGTGTGATAAGTGGGATTCATTCTATTTTATTAAAATCTATTGATTGACCTCTTTCACATAATGGAAATTTGTATGTACCGTAGCAAGTTCATTTTACAGAAAATCTTTTCTGTTATTTGTGATAAAGATATATCACAGTTTTATCTTTTTTAATTATTTTTATTTCAGCTCAACGTATTTCTATTTTTATAGCCTTTCCAGTTTAATTTGCCATTCCTTAAAAGCTATTTATCAGCAGTCGCGCGCCTTGTACGTTGTTTTTTTGGCAAGGCCGTCTCCCCCCTCATTGTGCTTTGCGTTCGTTGTATCGGCGCAAGTTGTTTTCTCTGCAAGGCATTCTGCGTTCGTTTCTATCAGCGCTGAGCTGTGACGTCATCGTCATTCAGCGGCTCTCATCCCGCTCCTGCGTTGTGCGCATGCGTCACCGCCGCTCTGGTTCGGTGTGTTTTCGGGAGCTGTTTTTGTTTTGGCGCTGTGGCCGAAAGGGGCGTGTCTTTCAAATACAAATTAGAATCGTTCTTTCAATTATTAAATGTTAATTAGTTTCTGATTTGTTATTTTAATTTTCATGTAATTCCTAATCATCAAGTTAGTTTAAATTAACCCTGCACAATTTGTGCATCTGTTCTTTAGGTCAATATTCTTAGAGAAGAGAATCAAAAAATATAAAATAAATTAAACAGTCTTACTTGTTCTTTGTTGAAAAGTAAGAGACTCATACTACTTGAAATAAGAACTCGTTTAGGTTAGGATCCAATAATGTTTATTACATTTTCTTGAAGGAGGAAGGATGAGATGAAAGCTGCACATCAAGTCTTTAAAAATACTGGCTCAAATTTCGTAAAATTCGAAGAATCTTTAAAATATTCCTTCTGGCCGAATTAATTAAATTACCAGTTGATTTAAACTTTTAAAATATTAAACTTAAAATTTACAACAGCATTTTTATAGAATTAAAAACTGAAAACGCGAAATTGATCTCCAAAGAATCCGCGCATGGCGATTCTAGGATACGAGCACCGGCACAGGCCAGCCTCAGATCAGACGACGTTTAGCATAAAATTACAGCATCATTTTTATTAAAATTCTGTTGGAAAAATGCTCAACATTAGTATATATACCCAGAAAAGGGGTGCACAAATGTGACAGCAAGATTAATTTAAACTAACTTGATGATTAGGAATTACGTGAAAATTAAAATAACAAATCAGAAACTAATTAACATTTAATAATTGAAAGAACGATTCTAATTTGTATTTGAAAGACCCCTTTCGGCCACAGCGCCAAAACAAAAACAGCTCCCGAAAACACACCGAACCAGAGCGGCGGTGACGCATGCGCACAACGCAGGAGCGGGATGAGAGCCGCTGAATGACGATGACGTCACAGCTCAGCGCCGATAGAAACGAACGCAGAATGCCTTGCAGAGAAAACAACTTGCGCCAATACAACGAACGCAAAGCACAATGAGGGGGGAGACGGCCTTGCCAAAAAAACAATGTACAAGGCGCGCGACTGCTGATAAATAGCTTTTAAGGAATGGCAAATTAAACTGGAAAGGCTATAAAAATAGAAATACGTTGAGCTGAAATAAAAATAATTAAAAAAGATAAAACTGTGATATATCTTTATCACATTATTATAACTATTATTGGATGTATTTAATTAAAATATAAACAAACATTAAAGTTAATTGATTTTATTTTAGAAGATAGTCATTTATTTGAAATAAATGGAGTATAAGTTGGAAGTTTTATCATTTAAAAAATTTTTTAAGTATTATTTTCTTTTTAGAGGGTTCTAATATTACTGATGAAGAAAAAGTAGTTGCAGCCCAAAAATCTAACCATTTTGATGCTATGCAAAGAAATTTTACTCTTTCTAGCAGGTATTTTATCAAGTTTTTAAAATTGTTTAAGCAACATGTTTTTTTTCTGTCCTCCACTTGTTGTATGTATTTCTATAAGTTGTTTAAGGTGCCTGACTACGTACGGAGCAATTTTTTCCAAAAAAGCTATTTAATTATTTTTTAAACTTATTTTTATTAATATTATGACTAGAAACTGTGAAAAAAAGCAAAAAATATTTCATTCATTGGTGAAATTTTGGTAAATGGGGGATTTTGTGGTAAAATTTAGCAAAATGTGGCCCAATACGCAAAACACGCTATAGAAAAATATATTGTATGTATCTTAATGTCCTTTTTACACTTCATACATATGGCATTGGTGAAGGCAATGAACTAAAATCTAAGAGATATTTTAAATGTTTCAACGTTTATAGCATATCGCACCTTTTTACATGCTGATTTTCATAAAATTCATCAATGTCTTTCCACGAAAACATCCATAAAACAAAAAATATTTATTCTAAAATTAAATCTTTAGTTCATTGCCTTCACAATAGTGTAAATAACATGTAATTTAAATTTCATAGTGATATTCTGATAACTTTTTGAGAAATCATGTTTTGCGTATGGAATTTTCACCAAAAATTACATTTTCCAAAAAATGCATTTAAAGTTTAGATTTATGTTTTACTACAAGAATTTGCACAGTAATATGCATCTAAACTTCACTGTTTTTATGAATCATACACATTTTTTTAAGAACTGAGCCTTTGTTTATGTCTAGAAGGCCGTAATTTGGCTTCATCCTTCCCAGTTAGTACCTTTAAATAGTACTTCCGGTCCTTTAAACGGTACTTCCGGTTTGAGTGACAGCTATTGAGTAGTATAAAAACTGCTACAACTCCGGTTCTATTTATCGTACAATAAAAATAAAAACAGTTTTGGAAAGGTACAATGCTGAGCTTTAATAAAATGTAATAAAATCGTTTTGACAATTTTGGTCGAAAACCACTTTTTAAACGTAGTCAGATACCTTAAGTTGCATGTAGTAACTTTTTTATTCCTTTTTGTATGACTAGCCACCTTTTGGCAGCCAGCATGCCTGTCGAATAATTCATTTCATTATTATTGTAATACATGTTATGATGTGGTAATATTGTGTGTATAATGAATTTAGCTACAAATGTCTATTTTCAACCTTCTAAGGACTTGAACCATCTTTTTCCATCACGTAAATGCTGAATTAAAAGGTTGTTGTATATTTTGTACAACTATTATTTTATGAATCATTAAACAGATATGGAAAAAGGCCTCTTACATACTTCTTAAGTATTAACTCAACTGATTATTGACTATTAGTTTAAATATTGATGACATTTTTTGGTTGAAAATTTAAAATCTTTATGAGCATTTTAAAAAGACAAATTTTTAAATTCATATCTTAAAAGTTTGTGATTAAGAGAATTTTATCAATTTAAAAAATGTATTTTACAGATTTAAAACAGATTTTGATGGAATGAAAATGTATTGCTTTTGTAATAGTGCAATGATTTTTTTAATTATAATAATTAGAGCATAAGTTGTTACAGAATAAAAACAAAATATTACTAAAATTGCTTTTTTTTTTTTCTCAGTTTTAAAAGATGCAGAAATTTTATTTTAGCATTTCTGAAAACTTGAGAAAAGAAACAATTGAACCATTTAAAAACAGAGTGATGTAAGTCATTAATAAAAAAAAAATGAGTTAAGTACATGGAGAGTATCTAGACATATCAATCTATACATAGGAATTTCAGCATAAGTGGTAGCTCTACTAAATTTGCTTATATAGCACCTTAAGATATTTTACTCCATAAGAAATTATTGTAGCATATCCAAAAAAATCCTTGTTTCTGAGCATTTAAGAAAATGTGACTTTACACCACTGTGTGTTTAAGTGGCTCAATTAACATTAATTGCAATTTTTTTCCTTCTCCGTTTTCAGTTTGCTTGAACATTCTTTTTGAATGCTCAGGTCACATTGCTTAAAGTTATGTTGCATTGCTATGATAGTAGAAAATAATCAGATCATTATGTAATCTTTTGAAATTCTCCATAACAAGAATTGAAGAACTAGGATTTATCTATACTAATAAAATAAAGTTTCGCTCTGTGTGTATGTCTGTCTGTTGGTGATGGCTAGGAAAATTTAGCCCACCTAGAAGCCTGAAAATTTAGATTTAGGTAGTCCAAACCCTCTCCTGGTGCACCTGAGCCTCAGAATTTTAATATTTTGAAAATTAAAGTAGTTATTAATTAAAAATTGATCAAAGATCACAAATAAAAAAATCTTTTCCAAAATTCGCACGTGCATGCTCAGAAGCCTTTTATCCGTACGTCCGTTAATAGAAGAAACAAAGCACAAGTCAAGCCATTTATTTTTATGTTTTTCTAAATTCGCCATGGGTGAATGGTTGGAATTGCAGAAAAACCGTCTACATATTCTCAAAGAACATACTTTTATGTCTTGAACAATCTGGTTGGTTAAAAAAAATTTCACATTTAACCCTTTAAAAAAAATAATCAAGAAGCATTGAATTTGTTTTTTATTTTCTCCCATTTTCCAAGCCTTGCATCCACTGGACTACAAGAGAAACGGAAAAACGAAGAACAACCAAATTAAAGAGCTGACATTGCCCTTTTCAAAGCCATCTCTGGTTTAAAAAAATACAAAAATAACCCTTCAAAAAACTATATTTTCTGTATGCCATTTCACAATTTTTGCGATTTTGGCAATTTTTTTTTAACTTGCATCGGTGGTTCAGAGCAAAGTATGGAAAACTAAAAATATCAGACAATATCTACATTTATTCCTTTTTCGATATCTGTTTTTGTTTTTGAAAAATACAAATATTAACCCTTCGAAAAAAATTCGCACGCAGGATTCACTTTTGCGAATTCCGATTTTCTGCGATATATAAAATCTGGCATCGTCTCTCTAAAATAACCAAACAAAAAACAAACACACTTAACGACATCTACGTTCTATCGGGTTCAGGCAGAAACCTTTAGTTTAAAAAAAAATTCACGTTAACCCTTTCGAATACGTTTTTTACCGTAAGTCAATTTCGCTTTTTTAACTATTTCTCCTGTCTTTAAAAATTCGAATCGGCATTTATAAACAAGATACGAAAAACTATATATACCACACCTAATCTACATCCCTTTGCTTTTTAAAATCTGGTTTGAAAAATTTTAATTTTAACCTTCCGAAAAAAATATCCTTTCCAAAACTCACTCATGCGATTTTTGTTTTTCGGCCCAGGTTTAAAAATCGGCAAGGACTCGGAAAATGGGAATACGGGCAAACAGTAGACTCTGTATCATAGACACTTTCATTTTCTTCAAAAAGCACTGTTGGGTTTTAAAAAATATGTGCATTAACCCTTTCGAAATCGATTGTTTACGTAACCCACTTTTGCAATTTCCGCTATTTTGTCAATGTTTACCCATGGTTAAATTTCAATTCTACTAGGAAATTTGGTTGGGTCGAGTGTTCTGAAAAGGCCTCTTCCAGAACAGATTGTGACCCCTGGCAGTGGAAAGTGGAACTATAGGAGTATCTCTGGTTCCATTGGCTCGATTACGATTGGGTTTGGCTCATTCGACTTGATATCTATAGCATTAAATATTTTAGTTGCACTTTCGACCACCAGGGTGCGCTTTCCGATCTCGGATTCTATGAGCCCGATTATGACATGGTTTGCCTGATTCGACTTGATTTCGATTGCCTTACAGATTAAGTCATATTTGTATAGAACAGATTATTATTATCTCGGCCCAGGCAACGCCAGGTGGGTTAGCTAGTTTTTTTAATAAAAGACCTTTCTTTAAAATAATAATAATAATAATAATCTCATTATTTTCTTTGGTTTTAAAAGATAGATAAAGCATTTATTTTAAAATTTCTGGAAATTTAGACTCTGATGTTTTGTGAATTTGATAATATAAAAATTTATTTTCAAAATCTGTGAAAAGTGCCATTTTTTAATTAAAAAAAAAGAGAGAAAAGAAAAAAAAAGATAAAACTAGAGAAATTATTTCAGACATTTAAAACAAACTTAAGCCTATTACATAAGCTTCTATTATCTCTTATATTGCAGTATTTTTATTTATTTATTTATTTATTTATCATGAATATTAAAATGCATATTAAAAAATTTTAAAAATATGTTATAAAACAAGGGTAAAAATTGCAAAAAATATTAAATAATAAGACAGAGTTTTGGGGAGGTAAAAGGCGCAGAAATTTAGATCTTGGCTCAGTTTTATGCCAAATTTGGCAACTTTACATAGAAACATTTGTCCACTAACTGACAAACATACATACTCATTTATTACTTATTAAGATAATGAAAAATTTAACATGTATCTAATGTATCATTTCAGGAAATTTCTATCTGTTTTATTTTCGTATTCATGCGTGCATTTAAAATTAGCTATTTTACTTTAAAAAGGAGAAAAGTGGAAAATTTTTAAATCAATTAAAAGTATTACTTTTATTATTTATTAAACTAAAAATGGAAAGGAAATGTGACTTTGTATTTTTAAATTAGCAAAATTTATGCTATAGATGACTTTGTGTGTTTGTAGTAACATCTAAAATAAGGAAATTTTAATTATTATTTGCAATATACTATCCTTAAAATTCTTATATTAGTAATAGTTTATACACACTCGAACCTCGTTATCCCGACACTCTCATGACCAGAAAAATGTGTCGTCACAAGCGGAGTATCGTTGTAGCCGGAGTTGGGGAAAATATGTTTATAAAATGCTGTATTTTTAATTAATTTAAGACAATTTTAAATTCATAATTGTTCTTGTATTTTTAAGCAATAAAAATTATTATATAGCAATAATTTATTATTAAACAAAATAAACACAAAAATAAAATTGAAAAGAATACAAATCAGATTTCTGATGACTTATTTTTTTATTGTCACATGAAATATTGATGAATTAAGGTTTGCTTATCCCTAGATGTGTTTCATACAATTATTTTTTTAATATTATTCAATGAATTGTAATCAATATCTGTTGCTTCAGAAATGGATGATAGATAATTTCTGATCATTTCAATAATTTCTGATTGTGCAATGTTTCAGATTTAGTCGGAGGCTTGTTTTGTTCCAGCTTCATATCACTTTCACTCTCCGAGTCTGAAGAAATTTCAGCCTTTTTCTCTTTTATCTCTTTTACAATTTCAGAAATCGTTGCACCTGGTGATGTGGTGACTTCCTTATCAAAATCGATATACATGTGGACAGCACCCATTATATCTATTTCGTGATCTAACAACTCTTTAAATAGTATTGGAAGAGGGATGTCCTCTTCTTCATTATCTTCTATACACTCGGGATCTGATGAACTTGGATTATTTCCTGTGAAACCAGCATATTTGAAACAGTTATGAATTGTCTTAGAGATATATCAGCCCAACTTTTATGAACAAAGTTTAGAGCATCTAGAAAAGACGGTGTAAAGTGACAGCCTTCATCAATGCCCTTTATCCAGTCTTTAACCAGTAGTTTATGGTAATTCCGCTTAAAGTTCAAAATGATCCATTGATCTAATAACTGCAAAATTGAAGTAGCATTCGATGCAAATAAATATGTTCAATCAAGTTTAGGCCTGGTCTTGCATTGATCTTGCACCGACCTTTCAATTGTGCAGCGTTTGCAACACAATTGTCTATTATGAAAGCTATTTTTCGATTCATAGGTTGAAATTTTCTGTCTAGAGATTTTAAAGTATTTCTCAATAAAACAGTTACCCTTTCCTTACTCTTTTTACCTCCTGAGCAAGTATCAGACTAAAAACACAAAGTATTTTACGGTAAAAAAAGAGACCCGTTTCATCTAAATTATAAACATTATCTGAAGTGAAACGTTCCAATATATCTTTCAGTGAAGACTCTTTCCAATCACTGATTTGACTGTGGCTTATTGCCGCTGCTTTGCCATACATTTTCTTGAAAGAAAGTTTATTCCACGCCTTGAATCTTTCGATCCACCCATTACTTGCTGAGAACACCAAAACGCCCATTTCTCTCAATATTTCTATTTATTTATTTATTATTATTTTTTAAAGCACACACGAAATTGGCATATTTTGAGATCTTGCACAGGTGATCCATATAAGAACTGCTTCTTAAACGTCTTTGTAGTTTGATTTTCGCATTTTCTTCAGTTGAACTCCATTTTGAACACATAAAGAAGGGAAAGGCTAAAAAGGCTAAAAAGCCTTTGTTTTGAAGAAAGATGTTTTAGGAATTCCTTTTGCTTTAACAAATGCAGTCTTCGATAATCCAGACTTTTCTTAGTCTTTTACCATTTATAATTTTTCATCCAGCAATCATGAATCGAGTTTACTTGCCATTTTGCTGTAAACAGTTTTAAACACTGCGAATAAAGTGTGGAAATGAAATTTTTTCCTCTCTCACATGGTGGGTGAGTAATCATAGGGGGGGGGGGCAGAGAATGCACAGGAAAAGAGGAGGAAATCTCTCCTTTACTACTAAAGTGGGTCATTCATAGTGAGTGGGTTGATAAAAGATTGAAATAAAGTTTCTCCTTTATCTCAATTGGTATTTTAGGCAATATTTTGAAAAGTTTGGCTAAAACATTTTTCACCACTAAATTTCTGTGCTTTTAAGATTGATTATGAAAAATGGACAGTTTACCTAAACCGTCGGGATATCTGTAGTTGGAAATTATTCAACGACGTAAAATCTGGAGATAATTTACATTAAAATTGTATACAGAAAATCGGGAGTTTGAAAAACCGATGTGAAAACCAGGTGTTGGGAAAACGAGGTCCGACTGTAATTGCATATTTTATATTTATAGATTCATTATTTTTCAGGCCATTTCTTGAAGCAATATTTTCATCATTAGATTGCAGTGAAAATGATCATGCTGCTTTATTTGCCTTATGTGTTCTTTATGCATTAGGTTATAATCCAGGTATCTACAATAATTCTTTTATTTTTTATCATTATATTGAAATTTATTAATATGTTTATGTATCAGTTCTGAAAAAAAATTCAACAAATTAAAACTTTTCCTTATTAGTATTATGAAATCATTTGGAATAATGCTAGGACGCTATAAAAATAACTTATTTCTATCTCAAAACTCAGAAATAATAGATAAAAAATAATCTTAAATAGAAACACAAAATATAAGATTAGCTTTAAAAAAAAAAAAAAAAAAATATTTACTGTCTTAAAACCTCTATTTCTATACTACACGGAGAAAGGTTTGCAATAGGTGTTATTTGAATAATACTGATTTTTTTTTTTGTCTGATTTAAGAAAAAAGAAAGATTTTTTTTTATTTTGCATCTTAAGTGATTTAATTCAGATTTTGTTGTTGTTGTTGTTGTTGTTTTTTAATTAGAAAATATCAAAGAATAAAATTTATTTGCCAATCTTTGCTTACATACTAAAGGTAGACAAAGATAGGAAAACTAATTACTATTCAACCACAATTAGTTTATCTGCACAATAGGGGATTTTACGAGTCCAGTTGTTGAACAAGCAGAATCTACATTTTCAGCAAATAATGCTTCTTTTCATCACCTACCTATGTTAGCTTCCTCCTTTCCCCATAGTGTAGTTAATTCTCACAAGTTTAGATGCAAACTTGTCAGAGACAATAGAGTTTTTGTTGCTTAAAATTCTTAAGTAATTACTTATGGTTAATAGATTTGAGAATATCTATTATTAAATGTACAAAGATTTTTTTTATTATATATTTTAGAAATGGAAATGGAATCTTCAAGACAAAGTGTAGAATGAAATTTTTGTGCAATTCAAACTGTTGTCGAGCCCATTTATTAGACTAAACATTTTGCCAGGTTAAATTATTTTATTAAATAGAATATTACCTTAATTGGGATAAAATTTTTTAATAATTAAAATTATTTAGATATACAATTATTCTAAAAGTTCAACCCATACATTATTTTTAAATAAAAATTTGTTCCATTAAAAAAATAACAATTAAAAAAAATCTATACAAGTTATTATAAATTTACTTACCAGTATTTTAATTTGTTGCTAATAAATTGTAAAATAAAGAAAAGTGATTTAATCCATTAGAATTTTCATTCATTTCAAAAGCTATGTAGTTTCTTATAAAATAACATTGCTTAAATTGTTTTATAGAAAAAGAATCATCGAAGGCTTGCATTGATGAAAAAGGTGTTTGATATATATTTATTACAATGATATTTATGTTTTGTTTCAAATTCTAATTCAAATTATTAAGAATTTATTCTTAAAATTACTATATGAAATGTATACAATGAGAATATATTTTTGCTGCTTCATCAAATTTTATACTTCTACCGAAATGTTGTTGTTGAAACCAGTGGCCGAAATTTCTGGTTATTAGATCGTCATTGGCAACCAGAAATTTGAGGCTGGCTACTAGAAGAAATGTGCACAAGTATATCGTTTTTGGATCTTAAAGCAATATTTTCTTACTTTTGCCTAGAAATATAAAATTTCTTAGAAAAACCCTGGAAATTTTGGTGGAAAAACATTGTTTTTTTCTTGAAGGGATTATTTTGGAAAAATTTTAATTTCATTTATAAAATAATATATTCGGAATTTGATAATAGCTACATTGTGATACTTTATCTATATATGTTTTTCATGTTCAATGTCCCACATGAAAAAAAATAATATGGAAAATAAGTTCTGTAAGCAAGGATCTGTTTAGGAAGAACTCAAGTCCTTTAAAGGACCCTTCATATATATGTTTTTTTACCTTTAAAACATAAGACGCTTCACAAAATTCTTTGAAAAATTTTCTGCAATGTCTATTTTAAGACAAAATGTCTATTTCTAAACGGAATCCAAGTATATCCAAAAGTTCACAATTTCACAAAACAAGATCTTGTGAACAAAAAAAAAAAAAAAAACCCTAAGCAGACCTCTGATAAGATAATTAATTAAATCCAACTTCTCTTGTTAAAAATTAAAATTCATGTGCAAAATTATTTCAATAATATCGATTAATGGAAATGATAAGGTTGAAAATTTAATATAAAAATTGAAACACATGTTTATTTTTATTGGCATAGCTGCAATTTTTCATGTAATCATATGGTAATACCTGGAATATTTAAACATTATCAGAAAAAAATAATAATAACATGTAGTTGAAATTATTTACTATTTTCTTTTTACCCCCTTAAATATAGATTCTTAGTTTTGTCTAACTGTATATATATTTTAACATAAATGTGTACAAATAAACTTCGCGAAGAAAATGTAAGCAATTTTCTGCGCAAAATTTATTTGAAAACAATTTTAACAAGTATTCAAAAAGCCACCTATTTTATAACTTTCATTTAAAAAAGTTTTATTACTTTCATATTAAGAATCTAAAACTTAAACCAAAACTAAATAATATCTTTTTTACAGGAAATGAAAATTATAATTGTAAGAAAAAAAATTGTAATATTGTAAAATAATACCAATTTTTAAACAATGGAAGATTTGAAAATGACAATTTTTATAATTCCAGAACTACAGTAATTTGTTTCTTTAAACTGACATCCTTTATATACTTAAAAAAACAATATTATGTAGATGAGATGTATAATACAGTTTAAATTTGCTTTCAAACTGCAGTAATATTGGTTGAAACTTATAAGATTTTTCTTTTAAACTATCTTACTGATAATTAAACAAATGTTACTGAAAAACCATTTTGACAGAGACATAGCATATTACAAACAATAGTGTTAAATTAAGCAAGAAAATCTACTGTTGAAATTCTGAGACTTAAAAGCTAAACTTCTGAAGACTGGCTTTTTTTTTCTTGTATGTAAAGTGAAAATAATTTATTTTTGTGTACAAATTAAAAAAAATGTTTATTATTATACATATTTTTAAGAAAATATAACTTATTTGTGTGAAACGTTTGTGAAAATTAATTTTTCCAGAAAAAACCTGTTTTTTTTTTCCACCACTTCAAAGTTTCCAGAAATTTTACATCTTTACATCTTGCTAAAAGTTGATAATCATCGCTCTTCACATGTTTCTATTTTTTCTGTTTTTCTGCAAAAAAAGAGTATTTTCCACTCCTTAATCTCATAATTTAATCAATGATTACTTAAGCATGCGAGATTTTAGCTCTAAATATATTAGAACAAAACTATTGATTTTAGAATAAAATGCTAAGTTTAAATTACTATTTTCATTTGACTTAATATAATAGAGTATGCCTATACATATATTTATTTATGCTATATTATTCTGGTATATGTCAGCATGTTTGTCATGTCTGTATCAATAATTTCATTAAAAGTTTTATAACTGTTTTATCAAATTGTGAATACAGCTTGAATAGTTTGTATTAATAGATAATGTTTTTTATATTTTACACAAAATCAATAAGTATCACTGACAAGTAAACTGTAATAAATAAATATAGAAAATAAAAAAATGTCCAGATTACATTTTCAGATGAGTACAATTTTTTTAAACTGGTATAAAATTTTGGTGACCAGTAATTTTAGCCTGTCAACTCACTTTAGACTTGAAATTTTGTGCCTTGTTCTATATAGTATGACATTTCTAAACTGCTATTTTGATCTTACATCTGCAATTTTTCTGTAAGGTGATAATTGAATATCTTTAAAAACGTATTTAAAAGAAGAAAAAAATTAGAAATTGAGTGTCAAAACTTGGATACAAAATTTCGAGCGTACGTAATTAAAGTTCACCTACTCAGAGCTGTCTTCACTCCAGATGCAGTAATTGTGCATATTCCAGTGATGCCAGGGATGTGCTGTAGTGCATCATTTAAGCAAAGAAATGGAGAAAAGATGCATAAATATAATTTTTATTGGTCCTTCAGGATGCATAATTTTTCTGTTGAAAGATCACAAAAGAGGCATATTTTGTATAAAATACATTAAATCTGTCTTATTTCTAAAAGAGGACCCACTTTTGTAAAAAAGCACCCAGTGTGTTGGAAGTGTCTGGGTCCCAGGAACCCAGAATTTCAAAAACCTAGTGCCATCATTGTATTCACTGCGCCATGAGCTTTATCGATCTGTAGAATGTTCCTAGGTCAATCCAGATTTCTACCTGACAGCAAACAAGGAGTTCCAATGAAAATGTTAATGTGCAGAGTAATCATTTGGCAACAACTGCTGAACATGTGACATTTTATAGGGGTAGTATCATAGAATTTTCTGAAAAATCTTATGAACAGTACCAGACAGCTGGTCTAATGCTGCTGCAACGTGGCGAACACTCACGCTACCCATTAAGTTTGAAACCCTGTCCTGTTCCACCATGAGCACAGCATCTCACATTACCTCTGTAGAAACAGACTTTATTCCTCTTCCAGGATGAACACTCAACAATCCCGTTTTCTCAAATTTCCTAATCATTTTTAGGGTTTTGTACTGAAAAGTTAAAAATGAAACAATTATAAGATCACTTGTGCTCGTGCGTCTGCCTGTCCATCTGTCATAGTAATTTTTCTCAAAAACTATGGAATGTGAAAAGTTCAATCCACATATTTATAGATTATTAGCTATTTATAAATATTTTTATGAAAAATTTAGGAAAGCTAATTAAGTTACTTGATTTTTTTTTTCTTTTTTGTATAATGTGTGGGGTAATATTGACCTTACACAACAAGAGACCTGTCAATCATCCATGACATAGCTGCAGACAATCCCATTTCCTTCAAATCTACGTAGAGAAGAAATGGGAAGGTTGCCATATTTCCCAGCTTTATGACATTTTCGTGCTATTCATTTTATTATCATTTTTTTTATTATTGACTTTATAGGGGAATTTTGTATTAAGATGACTAAGATGTTATATAAATTATGTTACATATTTTCAAATTATTACGATAAGGGCGATAATTAATTATTTTTGTTTTAAGTTTATTTTATTATAAACTTTGTTAAAAAAATACTTTTTTTTTCTTTTTTCCTTTATTAAAGAAACAACTATATAAGACAAAAAAAAATTATATGTATAAAATTTTGCTCTTTGCTTTTATGAACTTGTGAACGACAAACTAATTAAAAAAAAATTATATTTTATATAAAAACTCACAATTCCCCACCCTCCAACAAAAAAAAAATGCGAATGTTATTTCAAAAATTATTTTAACTGAATCTAAGTGTGGAATCTACAAACTGAAGAAAAATGTACATACAATTTAATTAATTTTAACTGAATCTAAGTGTGGAATCTACAGACTGAAGAAAAATGTGCATACAATTTAATTAATTTTAAGATAATTCTCAAAAAAATATTTTTCCCTGCTCAACAACGCAAAATTTGACACATTTTAAAACATAAAAGCATCATACTTGCAGTATGATTATGAAGTAATTTGTAATCAAAAAGTTTTTTTATTTTCTGATGATTGAATTCATCCTGAGTTATAAAGGATTGTTGTCTCAGAATGACACTTTTTTTCTTCCTTGTGCTGTTGCATCCAGAAATTCTGTTCAAAATGCCAACTTTGACAGAATTTTCGAAAAATCTTCTGCCTTCGCCTTAAATGGCAAAAACAGTTTGATGACATAGCTTCTGAATAAGAGTGCCTGTCAATTTGATAAGTTTGTGAACAAAAATGAATTAAAAAATGTATCAGAAATTAGCCAGTTTGGATTTAATGCAAAATTCGTCCTTAATTTATTTTTTATTATTGTGTAATGACATTTTTGTAAGTCTACTTTTAGCTCTATGGACATGGGCGCCGACATTAAAAAATCTAAAGAGGGGCAAGAACAGATGCATCTGTAGTCTGCAGCCCAGACCACTTTTTTTAAAATGAAGAATAAAAACATGAAGTAAATTAAATTAAGAAATACACTTGATAGAATTCTTCTTTTTTGTCGTAGTGTTTTATTATTTTATGTCCTTTTTGAAAAACTAATTTTACTAATTTTTTCATCTACTGTGCGTAAAATTTTCAGATGATGCAATTCGTATTCCATAAAGCATAACAATTTCCCTCACATTTTACCCAGGCTTACGACTGGCAGCTACAAAAGCTGTGTTCAGACTGACACACTTTTGAGACATATTTGTTAATAAAATAACATTTTGTTTTCAAAAAAAAGTTTAAATATTGCTAGATAAATTAAAAGACAGAGAGAAAAGTAAAATACAGCTAACTAAGGACAAAAAAACAAATTTCTGTGGGGTGATGTAGAAATTTTTGGCAAGAAACTTATTTCATTGGAATCTCTTATTCGTTGTAGTGAATGGTCGGCACTCAAAGGGTGGGGTTGTTTCTTCCGCCCAGTTTCAACTAAAATACCTTCTATAAAATACTCTTCTAAAAGAAGGTGTTTCCTAAGTGTCACCTCGTAATGAGTCAATAATATTGTTCAAAAGATGTAACACCAAATTCAAAAATATATTTGTTTTAATTTTAGGTATTATATTTTCTGAGATATCTTTGAAAATGTACTTTAAAAATATTCCCCCCCCCCCTTCCCCTGGTTTCCAAATCTACTGAAATTAAAAGTATGAAAAGGTTAGGGGTAGTAGGAGTTTATTTAAACCTTGCAAGAAAACTATACAATTATCGTAGGTCCCATAGTTTTTGGAAAAAATCTCATCTTTCTGTTACATACAAACTTTTCTTTGTCTTGTAGGCACTCAGCAGAGTAGTTGAGGGCACTCGAGATACCTATCAATGTAGAATCATCCAAGAATTGTTGATGATAATTTTTGAAAAAAAAATGTCGGTAATTAACCAAGACATTAATTAAAAACCTATCTAGAAATTGACCAAAGTGATGTTGCAATTTTGCAATCACTTTTCAAAGTGCTTGGCACAATGCCAAGTTTAAACTTTGTACAAGGTCTTTGTCCTAGGTAAGGTGAATCATAGTGATAAATAGTCAACATTTTTCATTCCTACTGAATTCAATTATTGAAAAATAATTCATAGAAAATTCCAAGTTTTTTACAAAGTTGTACTATTCTCTTAGCAATGATTTATTTATAATATTGCAATTAGTAATTATAAATTTATTGTATGAAACTCTTTGTGCATGAGTAAAACCATGAGTAAAACTTGTACTTGACTGATTATTTATAATTCGCTGCAATCAATGCACCTCTGTAAATGATTTTCAAAACTCGAAATCTTCACAAAAAGCTTCTAGTGCACAATTATCATTTTGATAAAAGTGCACCAGTAAAACACAATTTTGCATACTGCATGACATTTTCCGTTGAAAAATCATAAGACTGACAAGAGATTCACTATGTCTTTTTATTTAACATTTTCACTGTGCACAAGCAGATACATTACATGGTTGCTAAAATTTGCATAGATGCCGAAATTTTATCAGAAAATGCTCTCTACTGGCAATTTTTTAAATAAAATTTTTATTTGCTGAATGGGTTTCACAGTCCTTCATTTAGAAGCATTCCAAATTTCATATTTTTCTGATGAATTGTTTTGATTACAACAGACTTGAGTAGGTGAACTTTAATTATTTACACACAGTATACTGACAAGGAAGGTACTCGACCAATTCAGATGAAAATGAATGAAATGGGTATCAATCGATGATTGCTCTTAAAGTATGATTGCTTTTATTTCGCAAATTCTTCTTTGAGAAGAAATAAAAGCTCAAAATTACAAAAAAGCTCATAGAAGCCAATGCTAATTTCAATTGTTTAGTGATTTTTTTTAAACAAAATTTTGTAACACTATGAAATAAAGAAAAAAAGAAAAGTTTTATTTTCACATATTATTCACTATTATTATTATTTATCGCATATTATTAATACCTCACACATTACTATTTTATCACAAAACACTGTTAAAAGAATTTCAAATTGGGTAGAAAGCCACAAGTAACTTAAACTATAAGTGTGGCAAGAACAACTAACAAAAACACTTGTATTTCCACTTCTGTGAATTTGCTAAACAAAACCTAGAACCCCAAGTGCTTCTCAAGATGCATTTTTGAATGTGTTTACTTTCAAATAAATTCATCTGAACTTGTTGAGTACTTTCCTTTATAAGTTAAAAATGTTCATTTAAAAGGTTTTGTATGAAATGTGTATTAAGTTAATTTGAGTTTTTAAATATGAAAGGTAAAAGTAGTTTAAAACATTGAGCAGTGCACATTATTATATTGAGCAGAATATTCTTATTCATATTAAGTGGGCTTGACTTTGTAAAATAATTCTTATTAAAAATATTATGAATAATGTAAATCTTTTCCTGTTTCTTTGCAAACCCAATGGAATAATCCAGCTGGTATGATTATTTAACATTTTTTTAAATCATATTATTTAATCTACTTAAACATTAATATTAGCCATAGCTCATGCATTCTCATCCTAATACATTGTTGTTAGCATTTGTTTGATTTGTTCATTTGCTTTAGCTAGTTTTATATTAATTTGTCTTTGCTGTAATAATACTTTTCTGCAAATTTTACTGAGCAACTTTTTGAAAGTTCATTTTTTTCCCTTATATAGAAACAACATTACAATCTTTTATTTTAAATCACCATGCAGAATTTAGAGTTTCTCATTAGAAAAGTTTCCAACTTTCCTGAATTTCACAGAAGGCTTCCAAGAAAAAAATATAGTTCGGAAATTAACAGTTATGCATAGTAAACTGTGGAATACAGGCTTATAACGTTTGATGGATCTTTAAAAAATAAATTTCAAAAACCTTTTTCTAATATATTATATATATATATGAAAGGATAAAAGTTAAACCTTCTTAAAATACAAAATTAAATTTTAAATCTCCAAAATTTTTCTCTAATTTTTAAAGCCTGTACTTAAATCTGAATTGCCCCTGTTATCTTAGTTTTACAGCCTTAAATTATTACTTTCATGCACCAATTTCGATCTCTCTTTAAGAATAAAAAGTGCTGAGCTTGTAGTTTTTGATTCAACCAGGTTTTGCAGGACTTGGTGTCGTCAGAGATCCGGGCTTCATGCGAGAGTTAAATAACCAATAAGATGGTTTTTACCCTTCCATTTCTCAGTGGCACATTCTAGCCGAAAAAATCTTAATTAAGCTCTAACAAAAAGTCGGAGCACATGTTTTTGCATGGCCTTTTTCTGTCTTCCACCTGCCCAAATAAATTACTGCTATTTACTAGGCCTGTCCTGAAACGACCAGCCCCGACTGGCTGCTCTCAGAATGCTCAGTCATGAAACAATAACTTCCATCTGCTCTCAAACCACCTCCCCTGGTTCTGACTTACATAAAGGATCATATAATTAAAAAAGGAATAAAGTCAGATTCCAGGAAAAAACTATGTTTGTATTTATCGCCATGACTACACCCATCAAAGGAAATTTGAGATACGCCGCATTATGAGTAACCTAAAAAGAACAAAGATGACATAACAAGAAAGCGTAAAGCTACATATCTTACAGTTATAAATATAATTTATTACTAAATATGAGAAAGTATAATCAAATTTTAATTGCTTAATAGGCGTATAGCCAACATAGTGAAAAAGTACCCAAGCCGGGACTCGAACCCGGGTCATCAGCATAGCGCACTGATGTTCTACCACTGAACCACTTGGGAACGATACTCAGCCTGGAACTTTCCCACTATAACATGTTGGCAAGGCTACAAATGCAGCACAGGATGGAATATTTGTATCAACATGTTATGGTGGTAAGTTCCAGGCTGAGTATCGTTCCCAAGTGGTTCAGTGGTAGAACGTCAGTGCGCTATGCTAATGGATGACCTGGGTTCAAGTCCCGGCTTGGGTACTTTTTCACTATGTTGGCTATAAGTAAATTATTGGCTATACGCCTAATAAGCAATTAAAATTTGATTATTATGAATGCGCAAGGCAAGGCATGTGAAATTTTCTATGAAAAATTTCCAAAGTATTAAATATGAATTTATGAGAAAGTATTTTTTATATTTTGCCCTAAATAGAGTATCAATCAAGATAAACCAAAAAATTATGTGTGTGTTGACAAGAGATCATAGCACCACATTTTAACATAGTTTTGGATGATAGAAGAAAATTTAAGGCAGTATTAAATTGAATTTGTTGCTTGAAGTTGTTTCTCTTATAAATCTTTGGTGGCGAACTTTTTTTTAAAGATTTTTTTTAAATTAATTTTAAAAGGTGTTTACATCAGTTCTTTAATTGTACTATAATTGTTTTTAACTATTATTAGTTTGGAAGAAATTATATATTTCCTTACATTTGATATTGCCTGTTATTAAATATTTATTAGTTTTTCTGTATCTGCAATGTCTAAAATTCTTATACCTGTATTGGTATTTTCTTGCATTGATTTATTGCAAGTATTCCTTCATTTGAATGAACAAATTAATTTTTGTGATGTAACATTTTCATGAAATTATGTCTATATGTAGGACTTTTTTTGGTGTGGGGGGGGGGAGGGGGGAAGGATGTCCTGAACATGATATGACTGTTTTTAGAAAATGACTGTCTGCAACTCTGTCTGTCTGACAAAAATTTTGTGGGCACTCTACCTTAAGAACTACTACACGGAATTTAATAAAACTTTAGATTCAGTTAGACCTTGACATAAATATATGCTGATTACGTTTTGGTGTATATCGTGTGTTCGTGGTGTATCATTGACATAAGTCGTCGTTAATTAAGTTTTGGTGTAAATCTCCCTACAGGCTGTGCTTCCTTTTTCAGGATTTACAAGATTTTAGTGATAGTTATATCTCAAGAACTAATGCACAGAATTTAATAAAACTTTAGATTCAGTTAGACCTTGATATAAATTTGGTGCTGATTCATTTTTGGTGTAAATCACCCAACAGGTGGCACTGTTATGCTGCATTTTTCATAATTTCTGCAATAGCTCTATCGCAAGAACTAATGCATGGATTTTCATCAAACTTCAGGTTCAGTTAGACATTGACATAAGTTGTTGCTGATTAGGTTTTGGTGTAAATAGCCCAGCAAGCTGTGTTGCTATGCTGCATTTTTCAGGATTTACACTATTTAACGATAGTCGTATCTCAAGAATTAATGCACAGAATTTCATCAAACTTCATATTTTGTTAGACCTACATAAGTTGATGTTGATTAGGTTTTCGTGTAAATCAAATAACAGGTGGTGTTTCTATGCTACATTCTTGAATCTTAAAGGCATAATTTAAAAAAATTAAGCTTTTTGAAGTATTAACATGTATGAGATAGAAGAAAGTTTTGGGATTTTCACATCCGACTAGTTTATGATAAATTTTGATATTGTAAAATATTTTAGGTAGAAATCACTCAGACAGGCTGTCAAAATGAGGATTTTTCTTGAGTCAAACTGAGAGTAATCCTAAACATTTTTTTAGAAAAAAAGGCCTGTATATATGTGTGTTTAATTTAAAAATATTTTCCAACAAATTAAACTCATGTAATGAAAATTTTTAAATATATCATTGTAATGCTAATTATTACAACATTCTTCTAAGAAAATAAAATTACTGTTTCATTGAAATCATATTTATTAAAGTAGATATTGCTTATTAGAATATTTTTAAAAGCTATTTTCGACTCATTGCATGAAAGTCATATGATACAACTGGGCATGTGCCAATTTTCTCTTATTTTTTATTCAGTTTTATTTGAACACAGTATGAATATTAATAAGTAAATTATTGTTAAAACTAGTGAAAAATACAATTATTCTACATTTCACTAACCTAAAAGAACTTTTTTGTATAGTTAAAATTTGTGTTATTTAGGTATCAATAAAATTACTTATAAATAAAACAGGGTGTCTAGTCACCTGGAAAGACTGGAAAAGTCAGGAGTATTTTTATGAGCTGGAAAAAGTCAGAGAAATTTAGCATCCCTGAGGAAATTTACCATTCCTGAAGAAAAAATCAGAGAAATTTGAATAATTCAGGAAAATTTTTCTGATCATAAAACTAAGGATTTGAAATTGCAGCACCAGGAATCTATAACTTTGTTCTTCGTAAGTACCAGGGCTGTGGAGTCGGTGGCAAAAATGATCGACTCGGACTCCTGAAATTTTAAAGGAACCGACTCCGACTCTGACTCCGGGACAGCTAAAGTACTAGTATTTCCTGTTGATTCATATTATTCAGATTACTTCATTGCTGTCATTTGTTTTGAAACAGTAATAGTCGCTTTATTAAATTTGCCATTAAATAAAGGAAATATTACTATTTAAAAAAAGTGGCAGCAATAAAGCAATCAAAATTAAAAAAAAAAAAAAAAAACTGGGAACACTGCAACCTACTGGCACATTCCTGTTTAACCTTGAAGCATATTATTACTGCAGCGGCAAACTTCCAACAGTATTGGTATGTTAGTATAAAAAGTTTCACCTTTTTTTAATGCAGATTTTGTTTTTTTTAATAAGGCAAAAATACTCTTATAAAATGCATGTGGAACTTTGCCCCTGCACTAATCGGCTCTGGTCAAGATTGAAAATATTTTGAACATATGAACCCCTCCTCCTCCCAGATACTCTATATACAATCACACAAAAACACAATGTGCATTAAATTTTATATATGGTAAAATTTAATTACGTGAAAACTGTGCAAAAACTGTATGTAAAATATTTATATGCATGTAAATTGCAATTGAAAAGTTAAATTTGAAGCTATTTAGATAGAAAAAACAGTTGAAATCTAATAAATCTCCAAAATTTACTTTGAACAACACACACAAAGATCTATCGATTGAATCCAAACAGCATTTATTATGTTGGTATGTCATTTTAAGACAATAACCAACATATTTTATGCCAAATATGGGGCAATATCAAATATATATTATACCAAAATATGAGCGAAAGGATGTTTAATTTTGGTTTTATATCCATTCCTGAAGACCAAAAAAATAGCACGCGAAAATGTTACAATTTATGCATCATTTGGGGTCTCAAGAACCCGGGAAGAGAAAATTTACAATTTCGGCATTACTCCTGGTCCCACAGACCCGAAGAATATGAGGGAAAATAAGAAAAAAAAAAGGAAAAAGGTTTCTATTACAATGATATTTTGGGTTTCTGTAAACTCCAAAAATAGCAGATATTTCCAATTTTCGCATTACCTCGAGTTCCGCAAACTAAAAAAAAAAAAAAAAACGAGATAAATGACTATATACTAAATATAAAATACCAACTAGAGGTTTCAATTAAAAACAGTTTTCATATATGCTGTACAGTACATTTGGGTCTGTTTAAACTGCGTTGCCTGGTATATCTAGTGCAAAATTAAAAATAATAATTCAGTTTATAAATTTAAAATTACATAGAATTGGTTTAATTTCACTTCAAACTGTCTAAAAAACAAGCTGGAGTCGGACTGTTTTATAGTGACTCTGACTCCGACTCTTCTGCCTCAAAATGGGCCTGACTCCGACTCTGACTCTGCAGCCCTGATAAGTACTGTAAAGAGTATTTCAACCTCTCATGCAACTCCTTTTGTCTACCACCTTTCAGTCCTTCCTTGTAACTCAGAGATTTTAATTCCAGCTTCACTGAATCTTTGTACAGATGTTCTAAGATTGATTAGTTTGTTTATTTATCTTTGTTTGGGAACTAAACATTTGTTAGCTTAAATAATCCTTAAATTGGATTAGTCATAGAGCTGGTATATTACTTCAAAAGAAATATACGTATACAGTAAAATCTCGCTGCAACGAATTTGTAGGGACCACCAATTAAGTTTTATTCTGAAAAATTTGTTAATGTGAAATTTCAATATAGTGGATTTTAAAAAGTTAAAATTTGGATACACGTTGAATAAAATTATACATTATTACTAAATATATATCACATTTCCACAAACATATCAAGAAAAAATAAACATACAAAATATTATTGTGAGTGTATTTGTTATAAAATAATTATTAAATTAATTAAATTTGAAGAATTTAATCATAACTGTAAAGAAATTAATTTATCTTGTATACCTGACGGCTGAAAAATTCACACTGATATATAGTATTAATGTAAATTTTAACTTTTTTTAAAAGTCACAAATTTTTCAAAACAAAATCTTCAGTATTACTCAACATTGTATAAAATGTTTTTGGCACATTGTTGTGCTGGGATAAATGGATTTTATAAGTTCCAATGTTCGACTGAGCTTCTTTTAATAGTAGAACACAATTTTCAGTACTGGATGAACAATCACTATCTTTGCTTTCCCTGTCGTTTAATTTCCCTTCTTTTATTAAAATTTCAACAATTTGGTCAGGTTAAGGAACTTCTTCATCCATTTGATCATTAGCAGATAATGTAAAAGTTAAAAACATTCTCTAGCTGTTGTTCAGAGATCAGCAGGAAATCTATTGTAATAAATGCACTCTTCTTCAGTCTTTTGTGTTTCATTTATCAAATGCACAAGGCCATAAATTCTTGAGCAGTTTTTAATTGTGGTAGAAAATGCATTTTTCCAGGCAGCCTATATCATGTCAATTGCCTGTCTATCATTCACTGTTCCAGAAACTTCATATTTTAAGTCTGGAAAAGACTTTTCTATTAGTCAACACCCAAGATTCACTTTAGCATTATTCTTATTATTTTATAATGCTTTGGTGTGTGCTACAACACTTAAGAGATCAAAATTCTACTTTTATGTTAGATAGACCTGCTGTAACTAAATGTACAGTACCATTATATCAGCAAAGTTATTTTTCTTTTAAGTTTGATCATTTGTTCATTCAAACTCCTCAGCTATTTAAAAAAGACTTTCTGAGTCATACAGTTGAGGCTATTAGTTTGATAATGACATGGAGGTTTTTTCACATTTTTAAAGAAACTTGGCTTGCAGATTTCACTAAAAAGTTTTAAAGGTGTTTAGCTTTTTTAATGCTTGGGCGATAGCATTACAATAGAACATAGTCGAAATCTGCATTTTAGATTTTGTCTTGTTTTTACAGTTTTTGACATTCATTGCTATAGTGCGACTTGCACTTACTTGGCAGAAGCTTATACAAAAGCATTTTTCACATATTCTCATGACACTTAGGCAGTTTTTCTTTTCCAGAAATTTGTTTTTATACTATCCCAAGAGACCATACGTCTCGCGAAAATGAAACAGCCAACCAACCGAACTCGCTTAAAATTTCTTGATTCTTATGGGCTGTGAAACATCTTTGGCTTTACCATGTAATATAGTTTCTGACATGGGCAATTGTTTTGTTTTACATCTTTAAACAAAGTGTATACATTTTCAAAAATCGCTTGATAGTCTCCAAGTCGCATTGGTTTTTTGTGTGGGAACATATTAGACCTTTCAGAGAGCTTCAAAATTTTGTCCTTTTCTTTTAAAATGCAGAAGTAGCAACATAAATTCTTTCTCAGCATCTATCAGCTTCCTTCTAGCACTTACTGCTAGTATTATATATATGTTTTTTCTTTCAATGGAACTTGCTTTACTTTTTTTTTGTATGTGCTGTACCATTAATAAAAAGAAATCTGACTTCAAATGTGAAGTGTTCCAGATTAGAAATTTGCTAACAGATACAGCTATTCATTACCATTTGCCAAATTCGATTATAAGGGACTACTGCTAAAATAAATTTTTTGGACTTCTTACATTTTTTTAAACGAGTATAAGGGCAAACCAAAGAAACTAAGATTCACGATCAGTTGTGAATGTAAAAGAAAAGTTTCTTACCATTTAAAGATGTGCACAGGGGAGCAATTTCATCCTGCCTCTCGAAAAACAGCTTCGAGGTACGTTGAAAACTCTAAAATTGTGGGGTAGTGAAAATAATAAAAGAAAGTTTTCTTTCAGGATTCTGTTTTTTCAATAAATATTGCTTTTCTTGTGAATTCAGCATTTGTTGAACTGAAGTATTATTTTTAAGACTTCAAAAAATTCGTTAATTTGAAAAACTCGTTAATTTGAAATTTGTTAAAGTGTATATATATATATTGGCAAAGTATAGGATTTTTTGTTCAAATCCAAATAATATTCGTTAAATAGAAAAATACATTAAAGTGACATTTGTTGTAACAAGATTCTACTGCATTGTATTAAAATATGTCAAAGCAATCTGTATTTAACTGTGACTGATGTGATAAAAAACTTCATCCTGATTGGACAAAATGGATAAAACCTGATGCTAAAAATGTGTATCTGCAAAATATTTATCATGTAAAAAACCATTCTTATTAAGAAACATAAGGGCATTAACTATGAAATAAATATCTTAATATTCAACAATTGGTAAATTTTGTAAAAAGTTGTTTGGAAAATCAGTAGTTTGTGCTTCAGAATCAGTTGTGAAAGTGTCATTCTCAAATTCACAACTTTTAAGGGTTTTTTTGTCGGTGAGATAACAAAATCATGATAACTGGAAAATTTTTAATATTATTGGTATGAAAAACTTGAAAAAGTCAGAAAAATTTGTTGCTGAGCTGGAGTAGATGCTCTGATAAAATCTTTTTTGGATATATCTTTGATATCATTAATTTGCTGTTATAGTACATAGCTTTGAACTTTCATTTCAGGAATTAACCAAGAAGTACTAGATTCTGTTTTGATGCCATCTAACAAATCTGAAGTAAGCATTACTATTCATTTTACAAAAGTCATTTAAAAAAAATAATAATTCAGTCTGTGCTTTTTAATTCTCACTCTGTATAAATTATTCCTTTTTTTATGACAGCTCTGTTTGGTAAGATATCCTATGCATTTATTCACTTTTTTAAAATTTTTATGCTATAAATTCTAATAAGATATTTTTATACATTTCAAACCTTGTTAGTTTTAACTTAAATTTATTTTGTTTCAGACAAAATTTTGTTATAATGTCAACTTAGCTGATAGAATGATTCACATCATAAGCCTGAGCTGTCAATATAGTGAGTTTTTTCAAAAAAATTTTAAATCAAGTTCTTTTTTTTTTTTTTTAACATGTTATTAATAATCAAATGATTAGTCAGTTTTTCAGTACAACTTTATTTCTTCTGTCAATATTTGATTAATCTTTTTTTCTCTTCAGAATATGTATTTATGCACATGAAATTTGAGTCTTCTTTTATAATTTTTTTAGGTAGTAAAGTTCGAATTGCTACTCTTCAAATGACTATATTACTTCTTAAGCAACTTGCAGTTAAAGGAACAGATAGCTATTTACAAGACAGACATTTGGCAGCTATTGAACAATGCCGTGAAGAAAGTACTCTGATGCTTCGTAATTTTTATAAGGTAAGTTGTGTTACAGTGAAATAAAATTTTCTTTTGCTTATCTATTAAAAAAGGAATATTATGAATATAAAATCAGAATTATCAATAGATTTATTAATAGTGTGTTATAAATATATATTTTCTATTTTTAAAAAAATTAGTATTTTTCTTTATTTAATTCAGCACAAGTATTTTATCTCATCTTCAATAAAATTTAACTCCGGCTTTAGCAAGTTTCTCTCTAATTCTGGAATAATAAAAAAATAATAGCTGTAAAGAAATTCACATATAAAAAATAATTATAAGGAAAATGTCATATAAAACTACTCTTTTGTTTTGATATATCCAATACTCATAGAAAGAAATATGAGTTCACTTTCTGCAAGCTAATTTGTGCTAGATTCTCTTCATAATCAAATAGGGTTAATCAGATTTGAAAATTATTCTTTTACATGTATTGGGTTCTCTTATATAAGAAACTATGTACTGAATTTCATTGTACTCAGTGTTGTACTATGCACATAAATACAACCTCTGTCTTTTATTTTATATCCAATTTCATATTTTAATGGAAATTGAGATTAAGAATAAATTTTCTACATTACATTGTAAAATGT
Organism: Maratus michaelseni; assembly: GCA_963931845.1. Taxonomy (NCBI): domain Eukaryota; kingdom Metazoa; phylum Arthropoda; class Arachnida; order Araneae; family Salticidae; genus Maratus; species Maratus michaelseni. The sequence goes on from OZ007587.1 coordinate 90,535,990, forward strand.
AACTTTAAAAAAAATAATAAAGATTCACAATTTCAGACCTTTTGATATTGGTGAAAAAAATTTCTTTGTGAATTTTAAAATTTTCTTTGCAGATTTAATTTGGATTTATTTAGCAATAAATAATTTTAAAAGTGGTGCAAAAAAGATGTTTTTTTCACAACTCAAGTGGCTTTCTTTTCTGTTTTATTAACTACTCTTTTTCTTGCATGTTTTGTCAAATTAAAAAAAAATGTTATTTTGATGTCTCTTTCTCCCTTTTCAAAAGTCAGTATATCATTTCTTACTAATTCCAGAGTGAAGAAATATTTTTAGACATGTTTGAAGATGAATATGAAGAAATGAAGGTAATTTTTTTTTTTTTATGATTGATTATATTTTACTACTTTTATAATTTATAGTAACAGATTGCTTTCTTTTTAACTTCATAATCAAAATAAAACGCTTTTATTTGTCCTACTTATGCATGACTAAGAAGGTTTCATTGGATATTTGACAGATAACAGTAATTTTTTAAAGAAAATTCGAAAATCACTTAATTTTTTTTTCTCTCTTTAGAAAAAGGTTCTTAATGTTGAATATTTGATGATGGATCATAATTTGCTTCTGCCACCTACTGGCACTCCACTTTCCGGAATCGAATTTCATAAAAGACTTCCTTGTGGTGAAGTAGAACGTGCCAGAAGGGTAATTTTCTGATAGATATTTTACATTGTATTGTAACAAAATTACACTGTTTAATTAATTGAATATTATAGATTTTCATAATTTGTTATTTAATTTTTTCCTATATCAGCCTATCCTTACTTCCTGTAAATATTTTGCTGAAAATATGCACAGTAGTACCCAGTTAAGATGCTATCCTGCTTAATATGCAGATTTTTCCTGATCCCTTGTACATCCTCCATAAGACAGAAACATCATGTTTAATATGCAAACGATTATTATGTGATCCTGCTTAAAACACAATAAAGTTTGTTTCCTTTGAGGCAAAAAAAGACTTGTTTTATATGCAAATTTATACTCTCTTCTAAAGTGTTACTAATTTAGTAGGTTTTTTAATTCAGATATTTACCTCTATTTCCAAATAATAGATTTATCTTATTTAATAACAGATTAATTAAGGCAAAAATTACTATTCGGAAATAGAGGTAGATATTTGAATAAAAAACCTACTAAATTGGCAATACTGCTGTTTAAATAAGCTGAACATTACTAATCAGAAATAGTAGTCGATATTTGAATTAAAAAAAAAAAAAAAAAAAACACTAAATTAGTAACACTGCAATTCTACTAATTGGAAATCGTAGTCAATATTTGAATTTAAAAAAGAAAAAAAACACTAAGTTAGTAACACTGCAATTCTTCTTTGATCCAGCATCCTATTACTCTTTGTCTCTTGCTCCATATAAATTTTTAATAAAGTAGAAGGAGATAGAGGTAAATAAAGTCGCCTTTGACAAAAAGGCTCAATTAAAATGAAAATATCTTTTTAAACTGATAGTCCATCCCCTATCGTCATTTGTACTTGCACGCAGATAAGTCAGAAATACCAAAATACCGGTCAACCACCTGGGACACCAAATATTTAGTGGCAGAAAATACGCTAAATGCATGATTAATACTTAATATTAGTTTCTTATGAAGTTATCATTTGTAGAGGCACTCAAAAAGAAATATATGGTCCAGGACAACATGTCTGCCAAAGCCAATTTTGATATTGAGTTATCGGATTGTCTTTGATCAGACAAAGTTTGTTTATATTCAAGTTTTAAAGCTAGATAAAAAAACACTAAAATATTTTTTTAATTGTCAAATAAAATCTTTCAAAATAAATGCTGGACGATTACACCATGAAACATTACAACATTAAAGACGTGAGTATAAAACATCACAAATTTACTGAATGGTGTATACAAATGTCAAATTAAAAATTTTATACATACATTAAAATTAAAAATATCGACGTTTCGACCACCTTCTATGGTCATCTTCAGGAAATATTTGTTATATTGCTTCTAAATTTTCAAATGCGAAAAACAATCCAAAGGCAATGGATGGATTGTTTTTCGCATTTGAAAATTTAGAAGCAATATAACAAATATTTCCTGAAGATGACCATAGAAGGTGGTCAAAACGTCGATATTTTTAATTTTAATGTATGTATAAAATTTTAAATTTGACATTTGTATGCACCATTCAGTAAATTTGTGATGTTTTATACTCACGTTTTTAATGTTGTAAAATCTTTTAAGTTTTATGCCATTCCGAATGCAATGGTCTTATTTTAAATGTGCTTCTACTTTAAAAAAAAAAAATGAGGGGCACACTGGGCATTTGCATCGTTGCCTGGTGGGCCAGTATGAGCCTGTATATATACATTTATTTATTTATTTAATCTATGCATTATATATATTTTTTTATTTGCAACATACCTAATGATTGCAGTATTAAATGCTTGTTTGTACCTTCAGGAGTAGTAAAATTTAATGTAAACAGAATAAAATAAAGCTAGAATCAAAAATATTAAATTTTCTTTAAACATTCTTCCATAATGTTAATTTTTTTTTCTTAAATTACCAATTTTTTTAATACATATATTTTAGATTTTGTAAAATATAAAAATATTTAGACAGCATAATTTTTTCTCCTTCTTTCTTCCTCCACGCTTTTCTAAGCAGGCCAAATAGTCTTTTCAGTCAGTGTAATTTTTCTTGAAATGCTGTATTCACATATATTATTTTTTATACATGTATTAATATATTAACAAAAAAGTCAAATTTTATTCATGTAACTGTTGTTATTCTTCTAATATAAATATTTTCATAATTTTTTTATTTATGTAGGCTATTAGAGTTTTCTTTCTTCTTCGAGATTTATCACTTACTTTAAGAAATGAACCAGAAACACAACTTCCTTTGACAAATATAGCTGCATGCATCAAAGTAAATGATGCTCTTGATCTTAGTAAGTAAAATATTTTACCATATTAACTGCCAACTGTATATTATTCATTTCAACAGCTAACCAATATTATTACACACTACATTTACAGGGGATAAAGAACGTAATATAAACCAGATAAATATAAAGCAACAATAATATTAAGCTACTAAAATTACATGATATGAGAGCAACTTATTTGATTCATTTCATTTGAAATACATACAATGACTGATGCACTGTGCAGCAATTAATATATGGATCATATTTCTATTAACTTTTTAGTTTTTTTATGAAATATTTTTTTCTTATAAATATTAAAAGTTTTTTATAAATAAAACTGGATGACAAATTATGTGGTGGAGTAGTATCTAGTCTGGTCATTTCTACGGAAAATGTTACTTTTTGAGCATAAAAATTTCAATAAATAAAATTAACACAAAAAATTTTATGTTAATGTCCATAGTTCATCTTTCACCTCTTTTAAGGTCTATGTAGGGGGGTCATATAATCTTTTCATTATTTGGTGCTTAGTTTATTTTATTTAGGAAGTAATTTCCGTAATAATATTGTAACAGAGGTTACAACTACAGAAGATACAAATAATATACAAGGCTTATTTACTGTAAGATATGAAACTTGCGGTAAATATCTCCAAAAAAGTTGTACGTATGTCAATTAAATAAATGATTAAAAAAAATGATGGGAGAATTTTGTTAGTTTGTGATTTTTTTTTTTTTTTTTTGTAATTCTTTTTAAAAATAAGTTTTTATAATTTTTTCAGCAATCCACGCTTTAATATTGTTTTCAATTTTATAATTTTTATACATATTTAATGCCCATACTGGTAAAATTAGATTAATATTTTAATGTTTAATACATGAACAAAGAAAAGCAAGGGGATAATTATAAGACAAAGCTGTATGTTTTAATTGTAATAAATTAGGCATTATGAAATGAGAGGAGCATAAACATTTAATACGATTGCAGTAGTTTAATAGAATATTTCTGTAAACTGAAATATGTAGACATGAATGAAAGTTAGTAAAATTAATAACATTGTATGAAAAATCATTATATTTATTATACATATTGAATGTTAAAGTGTGATTAGAAAGAATAGAGATATTAATGTCCATAAAATTAATAGTAGATTTATTTAAATGAGTAGTACTAAGTTCAAGATTGTAAGGATATGCTACAGATACAGAAATAGAATGGTTATCATTAAGGGAAAAGATCATTATATCATCCATATATTTATAGAGCAAAATATTATTGTTAATATACTTTCTTTCATAGAAATAGAGATATAAATCTGAAAGCATACTGGAACTAGCTTAGCCTTGTGGAATTCCTTTTGTCTGAATAAAAATAGCATTATTTTGGAGGATATAGTTAGGAAAAAGTAAAAAATTAGTTAAAGTTTTGAAGTAGTCAATATTGATGTTTTCAGGTTAATGTAATGATGAGAAATATTCTATAAAAAGTGAATTAATAGTAGAGTGTAATATATATATATATATATATATATATATATGATATATATAATATATGTAAGGAATTATCCGGGGACGACTTGGGAGAAATAAGTTGGTGATACATAAATAAGTTTGACTCGGGACCTCTCTTGTGAATCTAACTCGTTTATTGAAGCATTCCTTCTTACAGTCATATTCGCGCGTTCAATCGGAGGTCCCACGAGCCATTTACGTTGTTTTGAGATCTACATGGCCGAGGGTTTGGCTGGCCGCTCAAATGTACCAAAATTCTGTCTTCTTCGTCCTTGCATGTGGTTTTAATCAGAATTTAGGATATTTTCCAGCAGAGGGAGAAAGAGTCAAATTGGGAGGATCATTTATTTTAATTGGTCAATTAGCTTTTGACTGATGTCTGGGGTCTTATGCCGACACCAAGGCTTGGCCGTGCCTGGGAGCCGCACCCCACAGATTGCTGCAAGAAATGCAAACTCATCACTTTTAAAACTAAAAGAGATGTCGAAATTGATAGATGAAAGTAATATTTGTGAGATTGAGAAACAAAGATCACAGGGGCAGATTAGATTTAAGCATTAGATTTATAAGTTAGAAAAAATGTTTTGGGATTTTAAATTTTAATTTTGCATTTTAAAAAGGGTTTATTTATATCCTTTCGTTCATATATATATATATATATATATAATTTTTTTTTTTATAATTAAAATATTTCAAACTTTCCTAATGATTTAGTGAAGGTTATTATACTTTAAAATGTGTAGTTTTAAAATTATATTTTGAATTCTTAAAAAAAAAGAAAAAAAACATCCAAGTTTTGGATTTTTTTTAAATTAAAAAATCACAAACCCATGGTAGTTAATTTTTGACAGTTTTTTTTAATACTTTACGGTTTTCATTACATTGGAAAGTGCTTCAAAACCTATATCTGTTGCATGATTTTTCATTCTTGATTATCTTCAAGATTATTTAAACATTATTTAAAATTAATTAAATTTACACTATGTATATTTATATCTTAAAAAGATAAAATGTTTTATACACTGAGTAAAATTCTGATTTATTAAAAGTTTTGCAGCTCACCTAATGTGGCAAATATATATTTGTGGCCTGCGAGAAAGAAAAAAAAAAAAAAGGTTAGAGTATAACTAGTTTAAATAATCAACTTAAACCAAGAATTGGTTTTTTCATTAATATTTACTTCCAATTACATATTTATATCAGAGAAATGTAATGTTGTATTAAGTTCA